>JAGFMF010012163.1:1221980-1268368 GCA_019455555.1 Galemys pyrenaicus | reverse complement strand
GGGGGGGGGGAGTGCATGCTTGCTGCTGTGGCGGGCGTCAAGAACACAGCTGCTCTGATGTCCGCCAGGCGGCCGCATCCAGGGCTGCAGGTGTCCGCTGGAGGGTTGTGCTGGGCGGGGCACGCCGGCAGCGCTGCGTTCTTCATGCTGAGAAGACACCTGTGGGATGGTGTTACTTAGTTCAGTGACAGCTGGACAGAGTGCTCGTAAGATAGAGTGAGGGTTCCAGCCTGGGAAGCGCCCTGACGGACCTCACTGGAGCTGCCCTGGAGACCACACATTCGCGTGGATAGGATGGAGCTGGGTAGGACGGAGCTGGGTAGGACGGTGCTGGCTAGGACGGAGCTGTCACCCGTTTGCATGCGTAGGACAGTGCTGTTACCCATTCGCGCACGTGGGACAGTGCCGGGTAGGACGGTGCTGTGGCCCGTTCGCGTAGAGGTAGGGCAGGGTCACTGGCACCACAGTGCAGTTGTTCCTGGCTGAAGAGGCTTCCCGTTCTAAGCTGTCATGACCTCTAGATAGGCTGGTGCTGGGGGAAGACAGTGCAGTTCAGTTTTTTCGTCACTGATGAATGCACTGCAGAGAGTAGCACAGGCTGGGACTGTTGCTACCTTTCATTTTACCTGAAGACTGACTTCACCTTCAGGTAACAGATTCCCGCGCACAGGTAGAGCTCGTGAAGATGGCTTTCTTTGTTTTCCTGCCTGCTGGCCAGGAGATGGGGCCCCTAAAGATTTTCAGTGTGTTGACTGTTCAGTGTTAGCCTCGGAATCTGTTTATTAAGCAGCACGAGAGTCTAGTGGCAATTAGCATGGTGCAAGTAAACATTTAAACAGAGAATCTTTTCCATGAAGAACCAGGAGAGAGGAGAACTTTGAGGTGCTGCTGTGAGGAAGGCGCTGATGTGTGCAGGGTGGGTTGCTGGATGCCTGTGCACGCGCATGCTGCAGCAGAGAACACGGGGTTTAGGTCATCTCTGCTAGAGTGAAAAGGGAGGTCATTGTCATGGCTATTTCCAGAGCCGTTGGATTGCCTCTCCCTTAGGTGAGACGTAGCTGTGGTCTTGGGGCTGTCACTGGGGTTTTTTTTAACAATATGGTCACATCTTTGCTTCTGGGAATGCTTGTGAAATTTACCGGAGCTTGATTAAGATGATTCATTGCTATTGCGATTTGCATCTTAAAGGAAATCTGAAACAATACTGTGTCCTAGCGGCCTTCCTGGGAGGCCGCTAAGCCAATGAAATGAGTCAGGAACCTTGACAGGGTCGTGTGACCTTGAGTAAGTGAGCTCTCCTCTCTGGCTTCTCATCTGGCAGGCCATGTTTTAGCTTTGTGATAGCGACACCTAACAAAAGATTGAAATGGAGAACCATTATTTTCTGTAGAATTAAAAATAAACTCCTATTTATAAAAAATAAATTATTATAGAACATCTTTGTTGTACTGTGTGTTTACAAAACAAACTTTTTCAGTATAAGTTTGCTTATTGCCAAAACACATTAAGATAAACTAAGAAAATTCATTATTTATGAACTATTTGATGCATTGAGACCACAAAATTTATTTTCAAATAATGATTTTTAATACAGAATCAGCATATGGCTTACTATATAAAATATGGAAGAACATATAAAGATGAAAATTATAATACCTCTGATACTACCGGTCTATCTAGAGATGGTCATTCGCGTTTTAGTATACTTGTCCTTTTCCTGTCTTACAGGTTTTTAAGAGTACACCAGTATACCAGATAGATAATGTTATAATTAATACCATTTTATGCTCTTTGGAAACATGGCTTTTATTGACTAAATATGCATATTTTAAAATATGCTATAACGTATTAGCCTGCCCCTGAAGTTGTCAGACATTTGCTGTATCTACTTCATGCCCTCACTTCATCACTGGCTGTATTCCTAGTTTGTGTAGACAGATACAGGGATGGTAAAAGAGGTTGACCCTTGAGCAACACCTGTTTGACCTCTGCAGCCACCCACCTACACGTGGGTTTTCTTGTCCATGGGTTGGGCATTCATGGACTCACCTGCCCTGGGTGTCGGTGGTGGAAATCACAGTCTCTGATGTGGAATCTGCAGATACCAAGGAACCACTCCAAGTCGGTGTCTGGTTTCCAGCCAGAGGGAGGCAGCGGGTTGGAAATACCTAAATGTGTGGCTTTAGTGCCAACTCTATTTTGAAAAACAATTATAAAGGTAATCAGCCATCAGAGGTTTTTTGAAATATAACAGAACACAGTTTTTATTTTGAGTAACATTTTTATTAGAAAACTAATAGTAACATTTGAAGTATATAGAAGTATATAGAAATGATATTTCCATTCATAAACTACCAAAAATATCTTGGTACATTTACATTTAGTGTTTCTATTTTAGCATAATTAGAATACTTCATATGATTATTATAATCTTTTTTTCGCTGACATTTTCCCGTCATTAAGTACTGTTTAAAAATATGATTTTTAAATGATTCTTCAAATAGCTATACCATAAATTATTTAATTATTATTACTTTGTTAGGTATTTAAATTCTTATCAGTTTTCCCCTATTAATAGTAGTAACATGAATGCCTTGTATCAGTAGTTACCTTTGTCTCCAGACTGGTGATATATTTGGCCCTAATACCACATCTCCCTCCAGAAAGCTGGGTTTGTCCACGTGAGTATTATGGCCTTTTTTATTTTTTCTTGACGAGTAAAAATCAGCTATTTTGTCTGTTTGGTAGGTGAAAGCTGTGTTATTTCAGTCTTTTGGTCTACATTTAAATCTCTCGGATAGTTAGAGAAACAGCTTTTTTATCTGTTTATTAATCATTTATTCTCTGGTGTCCTTTACCTGTCTTTCTGTTGTACATTCATGTTCCTCCTGCCGTCTGTGTGGGCTCTGTAGTGCGATCACTGACCCTTTCTGTTATTATGTGCAGTTTATTTTGTTATTCAAGCATAGCTAAACCAGCTCTGTGCTCCAGTCTCACTGCCTCCCCACTTCTGCCTCCCAATTTACAGCTTTTCTTCTAGTTTATTTTTTTAAGGATTTCACTTTTGCATTTAACTCTAAATATGGAATTCATGGGGTGAGGACTTTATTTGGCCTTCTTTTCTAGTCAATTTACCCTTCCTTTTTTAGATTTAACAGTCTTCATTTTTGCATGTAGTTATTATAGTAAGTTCCAACTTCAGGTACACGTGATAAAAGTTACTAAAGGGTTTTTATTTTACAAGAGAAGGGGAATAAAATAGTAATAATACCAAGGGAAAGAGAGGGATACAAATCCACAAATATCCTACCGGATCTTCTGAGCAATGGCCCATTGCGAGCTGGCTCTGAGTCAAGTGCAATGTCTCCAAAGGAAGAGCCCAGGGCTCACCTCTCTGGTTTTATAGCCAGCCCAGCTGCTTAACTCCACCCTCGGGTCCCAGTGATCCGCTCTTCGATAATCACCTTATCGGATTTGTGGTTCTGGAACACTAGTGGTCTGGAGTGGGGGTTGGAGTCCACACACCCATCTGTGTCATCCATTCAGGACCACCTTTCCCCCTAACAATACCACTCCCATTAAGGAATGTATATTTTGGTTGAAGTACATTAAACCTAAAAAATTCATTTAAAAAGAAATGACATTGCCATATTCATTTTTATCAAGAAATTGCCATATTCATTTTTATATGCCTCTCCTTTCCTAAGTCTTTTCTTTGAATATTAATCAGTAAAGTGGGTAAATTTTTTTTTATTTTTTTGTATTTCTGTAGAGTTAGGTCTCTGTATTTTATTTTTGTTAGGTGTTTATTTTAAATGTAGATGTTTCTGACTCTCATGTCTAGATGCCTTTCCATTGACTTGCCAAACTAGTTACTACTAATACATGGCAAAGTTTTGCTATTTTTATTTGTGTTTTAGTATTCAACAATCTGGTTATTTCTGAGATATTTTCAGTTTATCTTCTTTCTTGTACTAACTGGGACTTTGAGAACAATGTTACACTAGAGTAATAGAAAAAAAAATAATGTCTCAAAGATAGTGGGCTCTGTTGCCTTCTTTCTATTTAATGAGGGTGTTGCTAGCATGTCATTATTTTATTATTGTTAAACCAGTTGCTATTTTTCCAGTATATTATTGTGGAGAATTTCAGACATAGAGCTAAGTTGAAATGCCAGCTGCCTGGATTCTGCCTCCAGCATTTTATTGTCCCGTCTCAGTCTGGGTCTCAGCAGATTTTTTTTTTTTTACCCAAAATATCAAGTCTTTTTTTTTTAATTAGATTTATTTAATTATATTTGACATCATTTGTATTCCCTGGGGAGTTCCCACCACCATTTCACCTGTGCGCCATCACCTCAGCCCCTTGTGCTCCTTCTGCCCTCATCCCCATCTTTTCCCTCCCTCCCTGCCCCCATAGTCCCTTTAGTTTTTCTTTGACCTTTTGGTCTTGTTGAGTTTTTGTTGTTGTTGTTTGTTTGTTTATTTTTGGTTGTAATTACCCATTTCCTTGAGCTTAACTCTTCTCTTTTTTTTTTTTTGTAGTTGTTGCTCTTTCACATTCCTCCCTAAAGTGAAGCCATCGATATTTTTCTCTTGCCTTCTGACTTGTTTCACTGAGTATAACTCTCTCTAGTTCCATCCATGTTTCTATAAATGGCCCTAGTTTGTCATTTTTGATTGCTGAATAGTATTCCATTGTGTATATGTACCGCATCTTCTTGATCCAGTCATCTACTTTTGGGCATTTGGGTGGTTTCCAGGTCTTACCAATTATAAATAGTGCTGCAATAAACATAGGGGTACAGGTGTTCTTTGGGATCGGTGTCAGCAGATTTTTTTAATAGTGCTAATCTTCTTTTATTATGGAACTATCCATGTGTACCTAGTGTTCCAAGACTTTTAAAAATCAGCACTGTACTAGCTGCTGAAGAGACAGGTGAATAGGGCCATGTTTTAGTTCCATTTGTTATTACATAAGCAAGAACTGTCAATAAATCTTTGAAGTTGCAACTTAAGAGAATTGTTCAAATGAAGGATGATGTTAAGTGTAAAAAAAAGGACGGTGGGGGAGGGTAGCCATTCAACTTATATATTATGGTAGAAAAAAGAATTGAAGTTAGGATTTTTCAGTATTTGGCCAGACTGGAGAGGTATGCCTTACTCAGATGCAGGTTGTCTACGAAGTAGCTGCTTAGTGCAGTGGGCTTGCCAGGTAGATTTCTCTAGTGAAAAAAAGTCCATAAGCCATGATAGCTGAATCACATTAGCTCTAAGACCATCTCATCCTTTCTGTATTGTTTACCCAGTGTATTAACTTCCTAGGGCTGACATAACACATCTCAACAAATTGGGCAGCTTGCATCAAACAAAATTAATTCTCTTACAGCTTTGGAGACCAGACTCTGCAATCAGGAAAAGTCAGTAGAACTGGTCCCTTCTGGAGGCTTCTAGGGAGAAGCCCTCCCACACCTTCCTCTTCCCATTAGCTTCTGACAGTTGTGTTCCTGGACGTGGCAGGTGCATCTCTCCAATGTCTGCTTCTGTCTTCACACTGGTCTTCTCTTCTGTATTCTTTTCTGTTTCTGTAAGGACACTCCTGTTGGATTTAGGGTCTGGTGTGACCTCATCTTGATCCTTACCACAAACATCTGCAAAGACCCTATTTCCAAATAAGATCACATTCTAAGGTTCTGGGTAGATACGCATTTTCAGCGGATGCTATTCATGCCACTCCACCCAGCAACTTACTGAGTAGCCAGTGGTGGAAAGGCCTGAAGCCCAAGGCCTTGGCTCTGATCCGAGCCAGCTCTGTAACCTTGGGGAACTCAGTCGTCTTTGTCCCCATTTCTCAAAGAGGAAATTGATCAGTAAATCAGTCTCTTAAGTGTTCTGACGTCGACGTTAAATGATGAAGAATCATCTGCATAGCTGACTTCCAGCTCTACCCCCTTTCTCTCAGCTACTGCTTGTTTCTCAGGAGTATTTTTAAGGTGTGATTGGTGTCAGAGGGACGGCGATACCTGGATAAAACATAGGCTGTAACTACCCCGTGTGTAGTGAACTGAGGGTGTTCTTTAGGCCTTTTTGGGTTAAGAAGAGCTAGTTGCTTTACGTAGAGGTTTTCCCATCTCTTCCATCTAGCAAACAGATTGTTTTGTTTGTTGCTGAAGATGATTTAACACACAGATGCTCTCAAGTAGGAGAGAGGACAACGAGGAGCCAAGCCTCTGAGTTTCATGTTATGCTCTTTCCTGTCCACTGCCCAGCAGTTTACACAGTGGTGAAGAAATGCTCACTGGGGTCTGGATGATGGACACTCCGGACAGTCCTGGAGCCTTATTTGGACTTGGTGAAATGAGGAGGTTTGACTCTCCTCCCAAAGATAGTTCACGTAGAGGTGCGGGGGTGTTCACTTATGTGGCGTTGCCACTGGTGTGGAGCGCCGGGCCGTCTTCTCCATGTGCTCTCCAGGACGCCAAAGGGACAATTTTCTGCCCGCAATTTTTATAGACTTCAGTGTTATTGAAATGAAAGTGCTTCAAGGACATTTCCACCAGCTTATGGCTTCTCATCGCATGTAAATTATTTTGCCACTTTTCATTTTAATTCTTTGCTGTCATTGTCTGGCAAAACGATCATTTGGTTTCTCCCTGTGAAGATACTCACTGATTACTCAGCTGACAATGTCCTTTGTCTACAAAGTGTAGTGCACTTCACATTTTTTATTGCTACCTGCAAATTTCTGTTTACATTTCTTTTCCCTTTTTGTCTTAAATTCTAGCGATATAAATATTGTTATAGGAGGCAGAGTGAGTTTTGAACCCTAAGGTTCCAGTTTAGAAATATGCCCCTTGTAATCCTAGAGCCAAATGCTACAGTTTATCCTCCTGGTAATGGCACAACAGCTGTTACTTCAGCATAATGTAAAGGCGAAGAGATCTGGAAGCGTGTGTGCGTGCATGTGCTGAAAACCAGGAATTAAGGTCACACTGAGTTTTGTTGCCATTCCGAATCACCTCCTGTGTCTCACCTTTCCTTCTCCATCTCCATCCAACTTGAGATTCACTATTCGGCCAGAGCTTCTGCTGCCTGGCTTCGCTGTTAGTCACTAGAGATTGCCCTGCAAAAATGTTTCATTTAAGCCGTGCTTCAAAACCATCCCTCCCAATTGCCTAATGTGTTAGTTCCAAACTCTTTATACCCTTTAATTCTGGACCAGATTTTCTTTAATTGGATTCCCAGTTACCCCACCTCAGGTATCTCATATTCCAGCCACACTAAACTCCTTGCTCTTCTCAGAACATTTAAAACATATCAGGACATCCTTCCTTCACACCTGGGGCTTCCGCCCCGATCTGGACACTTCCTGCTGCTTCAGGACCTGCACAAAGGTCCTTTTCTCCTGCTCCCACAGCGCTGTGTTCACCCACCGACTGGCCCATTTCACAGCACTGCACAGTCCTTTCATCACGCGTTGTGTCCCCTGCATCACTGGCCGCTTGTCTGGTTCATCTCTACCACAGTTAGCTGGAGTATTGATAGAACTTCATCATCAACATTTTTGGGTGGCTGAACACATGATTAATTATCCCCCCAAATCAAAGTCATTAGACCTGTATCCCAACTTCACTGGGCATATACATGTATATATCCTCCTTTGGTTTGCTCAGAGTTGGACACCATGTAACATGCTTGCATTCGGCTGTATCACAATCTGAAACCCATGCAGGTGCCAGGAGAAGACTGGGTGGTGTGGCGAGGCCCCACCGTCGTTTTCCTGAAGGAGACCATCTTGACTGCAGAAAGGAGTCATTGAAACCACCATTTTTTATGTTTTCAACATTTATTTCCTTCTTTTACTCATTTCCCTTTATATTTTCATTTATTCAGCCACCTACTGATCAGTCTTCACCCATCGTGTGTTATGAGCCAGCAGATCCCTCGGGCTTGCACAGCCCCGTGTGGGTCACGAGTGGAGACTGCAGTCATTTTTGATGCTTCCTTTTCTCCTGAGCAGCTGCCATGTTTTTTACAGACCACGTGCAAAAGGCTTGGGGGGTTTAGTTCACCTTAAATTTCGATACATCAGTAATACAGTGGGAGCTAGGTGACCATACTTTACACTCTCAAGGGTATGTTCAGGGGAGTGAAGAGGACTTGGTAATAGTCCAAGACGACAGCGCTCTCTCAGGCAGACCAGGGCGCATGGCGCCCTGGTCTGCCTCTAGCCGCTGCAGGACTGGTTGCCTTCTGTTCTCCAAGTGCACTCCAGGGTATTGGTCTCTGTGTTTACCGCAGTGTGGCCCCCTCCAGCCCTCGAGACTGGCCCGTACTGTGAGCTTCCCCAGGTGAGCCTGGTACTGGGGCCATCTCAGCCCTGCATTCATGTAGCGTATCGTGTGCATTCTTAGTTAGCGGTCCAGTACTTCTGATTTGCCAGTCTGGAACTATTTGACTCCTCACCTTCTCTTTTCCTAAACTGACACATGTTCTGAAGGCGAGGCCCATATGTTGCACTCCCATGCTCCCCCCAGCGTGGTGCTTTCCTCACCACAGGTGACACTGCCCCACTGGAGACCCGATTCTGCAGATACCCCACTTGCTTAAACACGCTTCGCTTTATAAAGTCAGTATGTGTCTGTCCCCCAGGCCCCTGAAAAAAGCTTTGCAAGAGTTTTGCTCTATTTATACCTTTTTAACTTAAATATTTACCATGAAGTATCTTAAATTTGGGGTCAGTTTAGAATATATAATCTGTCTTGAATTGCTGTTTTTCAGCATTGAAAGATAAAAAGAGGCAGGTGGGGCATTGTACATATTTGGGTGTAGTAGTACATTTTAATGAAAATTTTCATTAGGCATACATTTCTTAATTATAAACATATTCAGTCTTTAATAGGAAGAAAGGACTGTTAGGCTTAGAGATTTGTAAATGTTGTGAAAGAAATTCTTACCTATTTGAGCTTTTGGCTTTAACAGTTACGAGTATTTCCGCTCTGACTTCTGGCCTGAAAGACAGGTTCTTGGTGTGTTCTTGGATGTGCTGGCCGGAGGCTCAGGAGTATACAGGGTGACTCCAGGGTCACCCCACTTTCCTGGGCTGCGGCATGCGTAGCTGTGGGAGTAACAGATACAGGGCAAATACAGTTTGGGCGAGAAGGCTGAACTCCTCTGTAACAAACTCGAACATCTTTTGGACAAGACAGTGACAGACCCAGAGATCTGCATTAGGAATATTGAGGCACGGGTGGGGGAGGTGGTAAAGCATCTGTCGCAGGCTTTGCAGTAATTTGGAAGAAGAGTTGCACAATGAAGTGTTGTAACTACAGAGCTGTTGCTGAAATCAGATGTGGGTCTTAGCAGCTACCATATTCTACCACATCTCAGGCTTGGTTTTAAGAAACATCTTTTACCATGTACCAGTGAGGATGGGAACACCATCAGTTAATTTTCAGACACCATGAATTATGATATGTATCCATGGTGGTTCACCGTGGAGTTCAGGATAAGAAATGAGAGGTGGGGCCTCCCTGGTGGCACAGTGGGTTAAGCAACGCACTATGAAGCAGACCACAACCACTGCAGCATGAGTTCGATCCCTGCTGCCGGCCAGTGGGGGACCCACATGGCTCAGCAGACCTCTCCTGCTGTGCCCGCTGCTCCCTCAGCAGTGTGTTTCAGTGGATCTGACTGTTCTGCTCCTCATTCTGTCTCTGGTGAATCCTCTCACCCCCTGACACTGGCCTGTACCCCAGTGCTTGTATGCATAAATAAATAAATCTTAAAAGAAATGAGAGGTGAGGCGAGGCCAAGAGATGAGTAGTAAATGAGCAACGTTTTTAAAGTTGCAGGGGGTGGGGAGGTTTGAAAAGGAGTTGAGATAATAAAGGAGTTGAGATAATAAAGAAGGTGAAGAATAAATTACTTCGAAGAGGAGGAGTGGGTAAGCAGGAAGTTGGTTGGGGAGTTCAGAGTGCGGTCATGAAGGTACGCTTCCGAAGGTTGACTCGAACATGCGCACTTGTGGCTTGAAAACCTGTTTCAAGGTGAAGTCGTTACTGCTGCCTACTGAGCAGACAGGTCTCATCACTAGTTGGCCCAGGCTCTTCGTTTCTTCTTGTGGCCCTCCCTCATGTGCCGCCACGCTGGCTCTTCTCTGTGCCCAGAACCCCTGCCTCTGTCTCTGCGCATGTCGCTCCAGTGTGATGGCCCTGCCGCTCCTAGGCCACACCCGCAGCTCTGTCCTCGCCACCTGTGCGGCCGCTTCTCCAAGACCGATGCACTTTCAGATCATCTGGAGAGCTTGTTAAAATTCACATTCTGATTCAGTCTGTGGTGGGCCTGGGCTTTGGCCTTCGGAGAGCTCTTGGTGACACCAGTGCTGGTGGCTCATGACACGAGCCTAATGTGTCTGCCAGAGCGGGGCAGAGAGAAAGGCCAGCAGCAGTGTGGGAGCAGAGCAATTCTGGACACGTCCTCAGTCTGAATCCTGGAGCCCTGGGGAAGGGAGTGAAGCCCCCGTGGGATAAAGTGCTCAAGTGGGAGAGTGAAGCTGGTGGCCACGTGAAGGATGGGACTCAGCGAGCCCAGGGAGGGGAGGCCTCCTGCGATCGAGCGCGGCAGGGAGGACGGGTTGCAACCATGCAGCAGCTGGGCGGTCCACAGCAGGAGCCTGTGGGGGGTGGAGAGGGCCGCTGTGGCTTCACGGGAGCCCAGACCGCCAGCGTTTTGCACAGTAGATGCCCTCCCACCAGTGCAGAAAGGAGGGAGGAGGGATGGGAGAGCCGCAGTCCGGGGGAAGGTGCTCGCACTTCACAGGCGACCATTTCCACACCTGAAGTTTCCGGTATGAAAGTTTTAACTCACAGATGACAGAAGAAGCAGCACTAACACGTTTTCTGGCCCACGTGGTAATCACAGACCTGAGGGTGCTCACGCTGGAGTCACACCTAAGTACCATTATGGGAAGTGATGCGCCCTCAACATAGAAAGGCAAAGATGGGGTTTGCTCTCCTTCCCTGCCCCCAAAATTAAGTAATCAATATTTGCAACCTGATAGATCCTCATCTAGCTTTCATCCACAGAAATTTATGTATACAGAGATAGGAATTTTTCAAATTCTGTAATAGTAGTTTTACATGCACATTATTCTGGAAGTTGTTTTTCCCATTCACAGATATGTTCTAAACACCCTCTCCAGGTCAGTGTGTATAGAGCACTAACTTTCATTCCTGGTCACTTTTAAATAGCTGGGTGTAAATACAGATGTCCCATAATTTGTTACGCTGTTCTCCCATTAATGGACAGCTGGGTAATTTCCAGTTTTTGCTACTATAAATAGGAGGACACACAGAAAGTCCTGTTATTATCACTGCCTCATGACAGGCCCTGCCTATGACCCGCCAGTTTGCAGGTCACCCTGTAAGGATGTCTTCAGTGACACATGGCCATGACACAGCTGTCACGTGCAGCTACTTAAACCTCAGTTCGGTGCAGCTATAGATCAAATGAACACCGCCTTAGTCACACTGTCTTTGTGTCGAGTGTCACAGCCGCAGCGAGCAGTGGCCACTGCATTGGACAACACAGAGAGCTTCTCCCTCCTCACGGTGCCTGGACTAGATGCTCTAGTGTTAAGTGCTATTTGCACATTTTTCAATGCAAAAGTATTAATGAGAGCATTTTTTTAAGTGCGAACTTTGTATCTTAATTGTTGTCTCTGCAGTTACTTCAATGAGAATCAATACCCAGATGAAGCAAAGAGAGAAGAAATTGCAAATGCTTGCAATGCAGTCATACAGAAGCCAGGTAAGGCAGCAGCCACCACTTTGCTCTGTGGTGGAGCTCTCAGCTCCAGAGCAGCATCTGGGACACTCGGCCTCCTTGTACCCACCCCAGCGGGCTGCTCTCAGTTCTTTGTGCCACACTCCTGCCCTGGGTGCTCCACACCGCTAAGCAGGAGCCATCTCCAAGCCATTCACGTGGGAAGGCCAGGGCGTGGCCTGGCTTAAGCAGAGACCTTCAAGTTCTTTTTTCAAACACTATATAGATTTGTCCAAAACTGTAGCATAAATATCTCAGATCCAAAATAACTTTAAAGTTTGGTGTACTTAAGCAAGCTTGTTAATAAAAAGATTTAGAGGGGTTTTTTTTGTTTGTTTTTATACAGTTGTTGTAAATTCTGTATTCCTGTTTGGGGAAAGAATTTTTTGGAGGTGACTTCTATCTCCTTACCACATTGGGATGACTTCTGCTTAGTTAGGAAAAAGTAGGATGATTTCACTTTCAACTCCTTTGTTCCCAATGCAAGGCAGCGGAGCTGTCGAAGCATGTCTTTTCGTCCATGTGCTGAATTATTATTCCATGCTGTCCGGTTTTGTTACCAGCAGCCATTCTCAGTTAAGACGGCCCATTCAGTCCCCACTTGGCCAGTCAGTGCAGTTGGCTTACACTTTCCTGTTTTATAACAAATAGCAATTTGTTCTTCCTTGCTAGAAGCTAGCATTCCAGCTACTTTGAGCCTATAACCACAACCCCAACAACACATAAGTGAAAAAAATCTAAGTTCTTACACGAGCCGAAGCCCAGGGCTGGGAGGTGGGGGAACGCGAGTGCTCCACACACATGTTCTGCCTCTGCCGCCAGGGCCTCGCACGCCACTCCAGCACTGTGGGTGGGAGTGAGACACACAAACGGGAAGGGTGGGGAGTACTTGCTGGCACGGCCGCGGTTTGGGGCCAAGAAGGTCGTGTAAAGTGCAGCCTGCACCCGGCTGAGGGCCAGAACCTGGGAAGGAGGCGGTCTCGAGACAGCCAGAAACTAGCTAATACTTGGTTTAGAACTAAACTTAAAAATACAAGTTTCAACTGTCTGGAAACTTGATAAAGAATCACATATTCATCTCAAATGATCCTAATTAAATAAAACCTTATAGAACTTTGAACCATAGCCAGCTGACAGTATTAAAACCCTTAAAGAATTTCAGTATTACATATGTTAAATAAGTGTGACTTTCTGAATTGAAGCATATTCTGTTATTAGTTGCTGTTTGTGTATTCATTTCTGTTTATTCATTTGACAGTAGTTTGTGTGTATAGTCAATGCTAAAAAAGTAAAAAATACCCCCTTCTCTCCCAGTCTGTTGTTCTGGCAGTAAATACAATCAAAAGAACTTTAAAGGAAGAAAAGTATTATCCCTTAGAGCTAATCTTCAATGCAGATGATCTGAATCTTATTGCATGCATTCACAGGCAAGAAACTGTCAGATCTGGAACGAGTGACCTCCCTGAAAGTATATAACTGGTTTGCTAACAGGCGGAAGGAGATCAAGAGGAGAGCCAATATCGGTAATGTATCAGAGAGCTGCTGTCTCTGAAGTGCGCCTGGCTGGCGCGTTCAGAGTAGGAGACTTCAGTAGAGCTGTCGGTCTGCACGGGCCTGACTTTCACACCTAGTAAGAGTTGCCTGTGTGTATAATGTTAATAACCCAAGGACAGTGTTATTTAACTGTCTGTACACTATTAATAATAGCATCATTATTCCTGAAACTCACTGCTCACAATACCCTAGAATAGAAAGGCAGACATTCCTCAGCCACTTCTCTTGTGGGTATGCAGTTAAGCTGCGCGTGTGGTCTCCAGAGGAGAGGGCGATGGTGTCCCAAGCTGCTTTGCTGTCACTGGGTTAAGGCTTACATCTTAAGGAACATCTGATTAACAGGAAGGAAATGAAAAGGTCTTCATCGACAGGAAACACAAAAAAAGCAGAGATTTTAAAAAATAAACATTTAAGAAATGGGAATGGAAGTGATTGGGGTGGGGCTTGGCTTCGAGCTTCTCAGACTGCATCTCATTGGTCAGCGCACTTACTGCTCACCATTCCAGTTCTCAAACACTGTCTAGAGCCCCGAGACACAGGGCTGTCAGCAAGCCAGTGGTGTGTGTGTGTACCAGTCAGCCCCGCAGGCACAGTGCGCCGTGCGGGAGGGGCTCTGGGCGTGGGAGCTACTCCCACCCAGGTGGAGTTGAGCTCTGCTGGCTGCAGTTGACGAGAAACAACAGAGCAGCCTAGGCTTTTGTTGCATTACATTCTGGTTCCTCAGCCCCAGGGTTAATTCATTATGGCAATGTACAGATCATTTAGGGATCTATTTGCTTTTTTCGAAGAAGCAGCAATCCTGGAGAGTCATGGGATAGACGTACAGAGTCCAGGCGGCCACTCCAACAGCGATGACGTCGATGGGAACGACTACTCCGAGCAGGTGCGCAGCAGCCTCCATGCGGGGACCGAGTGGGGGGCAGCGTGGCAGCTCACTGCGGGTGCGTGCGGGAGGGGGAGGGAGGGGTCTGATGTCCCCCACTCTGCTCATGTGTCTAGTTAGATTTTCCTGTAATTTGAAAGGAATGTGGTAAGATTCAGTTGTCCTGTTGAATGTGTGAGAAACCGTCACTCACCCACGTGGATTTATTGTCATACAACAGGATACTTGGCAAGTACGCAATGGGGAGGAGGAGGAGGGAAGAAGTTCAGAGGGAGGCAGAGAAGCAGAGAAGGTAGAAGAAGAGAGAAGGATCTGATCCAAACAAGCAAGTTACACCATTCACCACACACACACTCAATGTTTGAGACACACTAGGGGCTGTGGGGAGCTGTGGTCCGTGCCAGCGCGCCCCGGTGCAGGTGCAGTGAGGGCCGTCTGGTGCGGCCGCGCGGTGGCGGGAGCCCTCGTGCCCTGGCCAGCGGTGCCCCAGCGTCTCCGGCACACTGACACGCACATCCTCCCATGAATGCATGTCTTCTCGCCCCACTGCGACCGCCTCCATTGCTTGGGGGAAATATATTTAACTGTAGCCCCTGGATGGAGTAGCTAGGAACACGGGGACTGTCTCCCCACGTCTTGACAGGCTGTTTAAAACTCATTTCCACCAGACAGTGATCAGAGGCTCCAGCAGGAAATCTCGTGCTTTTGCCTGTGGCGTCACACCTTCTCCTTGCCCCCAGCCAGCTCTTAAGTACAGCCCAGTCTGCTCCTCTCCACCGCTGCCCACCCATTCACAGCTCTCGCAGTCACTGCGAGAGCACCAGCGGCTCCATGCTGGGCCCTGTTAAACTCTTTAAAGACAGTCTGTGAAACACGAGCACTGAAACAGTGACGCCCGCACTGCCCAGGGCTTCCCCCAGGGCTGAGAGCCAGAGCTGCACATTTCACTGGGAGCAGCCCTTGTACTTTTCAGTCTCCCATGTAGGTGGATCATTTCTACCTTTTCCCAAATGCCCAAAGGGCAGCACATTCCATGCTTTTCTCCCAGAGGGACTTAGCCTTCTAAAGCCTTTTTTTTTTTTAAAGACTTTTGAGGCAGAGTTACCCTGAAGATGTGACAGGTGAGAGCTCAGCCCTTACTTGTAACAGCACCTCAGTGCCTGCGGAGCACACGGCACACCCAGCTTCCTTCACGGCTTTGCTGCCATCCGGAGCCGTGCCGCGGGGCGCCCGCACCCCCAGTGAGACACCTGCGCCCCGCACGCCTGGCGGCAGGGAGCGCCCACTGAGCTCCAGAGCCATCCCCAGTCACACAACCCAGATTCGGCTTGATGTGGCTTTAATTTTTTTACAAAAAGAATTTTTATGTGTAAAACGGTGATAATGTTGTCTGGTTTTCTTCGTGAAAGTACCAGTACAGCATTTCGTAGAGCACTATGGTAGACCTCAGTGATTTTTTGGTGGCAAACCTAAAAAAATCCAGGTTTGATCCTCGTCACTGGCAGTCTTTCTGATGGAAGGGATAAAGTCCGAGACAAAAAAACCCAAACATACTTCGTGCCTTTTACCTGCTGGATCATGGAAATGTCAGGCGAAGTTTCCCGACTATATCCATTCAGTGTCTACTTAAATACATTTCACCTCTACTCTGTCCCAAGCCCCGCCCACCGCTTCCTCCTGCAGATGCTCTGCCTCCCTTGCACCCCAGCATGCCTTTCTGTGAGCTGAGACTCACCGGCCCACTGATAACACTTGTTTCTCACTTCTGCACATCTAGGACGACAGCACTAGCCATAGTGACCACCAAGACCCCATCTCATTAGCTGTGGAAATGGCGGCCGTCAACCACACTATCTTGGCATTGGCCCGACAAGGAGCCAACGAAATCAAGACAGAGGCCCTGGAAGACGACTGATCAGGGAGGTGAAACGAGCAGTTAACTTAGTGTAGACGTAGCACCTTAGCAGACTTTCCTCGGTCCTTAACATGTGTTCTTACAGTATAACTTGCAGTTTCTTGTATGTCAGTTAGCCGTTAGGGTCTTGTTCTGTGAAGATGGCATGGTGCCCTCAGCCTTTGCATATACTCTCAGTATTAATTCCCAGTAAATAATAACCAACCAACCAAACTTCCCTCTCCCGGCCCCCGAGGCTAGAAAATCTTGCTGCTCTGTCTTAGCATTCCAAGGAAGTGCTCCCAGGTGTTAGATAGCCCTCGGTTCTCGAATATTAGGCTACATGTAGACCTTGGGTACCTGTAGATTCCTGTAACACTAGTCGGAACCCCTCGTCCTTCCCAAGAACGACAGGATGCAAGCTGAGGTAGCGCAGCCCAGCACTGACAGGCCGTGGGGGGTGTCCGCAGAGTGAGAGGAGCACTAGGCCCCGCCTCGCGTGGGGAGGACTGGTGTCCAGCTGCAATAAGCCGTGCCTCCGATCCGTCACTCCGTGGCTGGACTACACCTCTCTGGGTGCTGTGCTGAGAGTGCCGTGGAGACGCTCGGGCTCAGGTTTGGGTGGATGTGACAGGCCCGCCACAGGCGTCCTTTCCTCTCACGAGCTGTGTGACCTAGTCCATAAAATACTGCCTTCTGCCTTTGGGACCACGAGTAAACAAAAAGACAAGAGACAAAAGTCGTAACACAAACAAACCCAGCTTGCGAGCTCTGGGTAAAGCATGGGCTGAATGTCTGATGGACGCTGAGTCCCGCTCACGTGCTGGTGGCCCTGGCGCCTCCCTGCCCGGGGAGTGCCGAGGCCGTCACAAGGCGGCTCTGCCTCCTGTCTGCGTCCCCTCCCCTACTACCAAAAAGTCTTTCAAGGATGGAGTTGAGGTCAAAAGTGCGTGAATGAACTTCCGGTCTCTGTGTCCAGTAGCTGAAGCCCTCACTGGGAGCGGTCAATGAAGGATATGGCGGTGGGGTTGTGCCGACTATCACAGGCGCAGGAGGAACAGGGACGTGCCGCTGTGGGGCCTGCAGGTGCGGTGGGATGCGACTGCCTGGGTGTTCTCTGTACTCTGTCCTTGTGGAGGTGTGAAAAGCTGTGTTGCTACAGGCAATTTATTTAATAATTGGAAGCCATATTGATAATGGATGTGGTAATATTTGTAAAGTTTAATCTACTTTAAGCGGCAGTAACTAACGGAATTTTTTTCCTTGATCACATATGTAGCACTTTTGTTACTTTTTAAAGATATTTATATTTGATAAATCTTTTTTTCATTTTGAGAACTCAAAAATACCAAACAGTGAACTTGCGT
This sequence comes from Galemys pyrenaicus, assembly GCA_019455555.1. Taxonomy (NCBI): domain Eukaryota; kingdom Metazoa; phylum Chordata; class Mammalia; order Eulipotyphla; family Talpidae; genus Galemys; species Galemys pyrenaicus. Next base: position 1,250,845 of record JAGFMF010012163.1, on the reverse strand, counting down.
TTAAAGTCGCCCTGTGATCACCTTGTCATCTAGTAGCAAAATGATGAACTGTTCATGCGTCAAAAAAATGACATCTGCTGGCCTTGTATGAAAACGTCTCTTGCACCAATGGGTGATGCTGTACCGCGGTGGGGGGGGGGGGGGCAGCCGCCTCAGTGCAGCCGTTGCGTGTCTTCTGCCTGCCCCTTCTCCCCTGCACTAATGGAGCCTTGTTGAAAGGGGAGGCGGGGCTGGCTGCAGGGCTTCTGTCTGTGTCCACACCCGAAAACCATCTCTGAGAGAGAAGCGAGGTGTGCGTTCCTTACCTCTTCACCCCTGACCCCAACCCCGCGGTGTGTTCAACTCGAGCCTTGGCGTGAGGCCTCTCACTGGCGGGCTCCTGTCCCCTTCCCCGTCAGCGAGTGACGCGGTCACCTCTGCTGCCGCGGCGGTGGAGGAAGCCTCGGAGAGGGCTGGGCGCACCTGATGGGCCTGTGACTGAGGAGTGTGGGCGGGACCAGGGCCTGCTGATGTCGTGGGTTTCAGGGGAACACACGCTTCTTCCAGCTCCCCAGACGCACGTCTGGCGGAGGCGCCGCTTCTGATGTACCGTATTACTTGAACAACAACTCTAGAGGAGCATTTGTTATTCTCAGGAATGATCCTCCCCGCTCATCTTCTTCCTTGGTGTGTCCGACTTTTTATTTCAGTTAGGAGGTTGTGTTATCTTTCTTTCTTTCAAATTGCTTAGAAGAAAGACGTGTCTTTGCCTTTCAGTGGAATTTTGTCTGCTTATTCTCTGTCGAACCAGAAAGAAAAGGAGAGAGAAAAAATACACTGTGTGACAAGCCACATCCATGATTTGTTGTAAGGAGATTATTATAATTGATAGCTTCTCGAGGATGGGATTGCTAGTGTCATTTATTCTGGCTGGTCTTTTTAAAGAAACAGACTCAAACTATTAAGACAGCTGCGGTTTCTAAAGAAAAGATTGCCAGGGCCGAGCTAAGAGGTTTCATTGTTTTAAGACATTTCAGGAAGGAAACAGGCTGCAGAGAATGGAGGAAAGTGAATGTCGTGCAGGCGCCCTGGGCCTCACCTGGTGGCCCCAGGCAGTGGAGAGGGCGTTCGCGGGCAGGACCCCAGCGGCCTCTCGCCCAGAACGCTGGGCAGAGCCGGCTGCTGGCCTGCTTGTAGACCCGCCGCCTTACCAGTACTTGCTTGTCCACCAAGAATAAAAATCTGCTTCTTTGCAGCCTAGATTTAAACCTACTGTTAATTTTGGGGGCTGTGGGGGGGAAGCACCAGGTTTGATTCTGTGGACCACCTTAGCGCCTAGGATGGCACCTGGAGTCGCTACTCTGAGGTGTGGTGTCTTTGGATGGGAGCTTTTCTTCTACAGGTTTTTCAGGTGGTATTAAAGTAGAACCCTCAAGCGGCTCTTACGTTAGGAAGGAAAACACCAGGGTCTTTCAGGCCAGATCCCAGTCTCTGTTCTCGGTGGCTGTGTCCTTTCTTTTCACTCCTGTACTTTGCTTTCGGGTCCCAAGCGTTACTTCCGGGGCAGGGCCTTGCAGCAGTGTGCGCTTTCCTGTCACAGAGCGTGCGCCGAGTCGCTGTGGCCACGTAGGTAAGCAGCTTTCTTGAAACCCAGAAAGGGCGTTGCATCCTCCACGCGACATCTGCCTGTCACCCCACAGCAGCGAGGGCCAGGAGGGCCGTGCTCGCGCCCCTACCTGAGCCCAGGCTGTGCAGCCCAGATGGGTCCTGGCTGGCGCGCCCCCTGGGCGCGCTTGTGACCCTCCCTCCTCAGTGGCTGCCCAGTGAGTTACCTCCCCCTGCCTGCAGGCTCTGGACGGCTTCCACGCGGCCGTTTGGTGGGACAGCCCTTGTCCCCCAGACTCGAAGAACGGACCAGGGCAGGAAGGGCCTCTTACAGGCACTGCTGCGCCAGCACAGCAGAGGCGACGTGGAGGTGCAGCGCTTGGCTGCTGCAGAGGGTGTGTGGGCAGGCAGGTGACCGCAGTCCCTCTGCGAGGGCCAGATGGAGCAGCGCTGCAGAGCTCGCTGCTGCAGTGGCTTCAGCCCTCCTGTGTGGGCTTGGTCTTCAGGCATGTCCTTTGGGCTGCAGCCACCAGGCACTGAATAGCAATCGACTCTCATCAGAAATCCCGTCATCAACTCTCTGCCGGTGACCAGCTCCTCCCCGTCTCCTCTGGGCTCCAGCTCAAGGCCTCGAGGTCTTGAGCCGACGTCTTTGCTGGGGCACTCGCCCTCCCACATGGGCAGTCGGTGGTGTGGCTCACCTCTGCGAGTAAACGCCCCCCTGCTGTCTTGTAACCTATCCTCTCAGCCAGCTGTCTGTCTCTGCCCTCAGCATGGGCGTCGCCCCTCCATCAGTGACCCCCAACCCTGTCCGAGAAATGTGAACTTCAAGTCCTTACTCTCTTTGGCCGTAAGAAGGGTTTGGTTAGAAGCAGTCTTCCGTCGTGGCTCTGCCTTTTAAAATTGCTTTTTGTCCTTTTTTGTCCAGAGAACAATCAGTGTCTCCCCCGTGAGTCTCAGCAAACTCTTCGGCAATAACCGTCCCGTGCTCAGCGGCACTCTGCGTCCGTAGTCTGACCCGCGTCGTGCGTTGCTTCTGTGGTGACCCTGTGACGTGCCCTCACGTCGGAGCGCCTAGTCTGTCTGTCGTGACGAGTGCTGTCTCACTACTGTATCCGCGGGCTGTGTCGAGACCCACCGACCCACCTGCAGCTTTACTGAGCCGGGTTTGTCAGGGTTCCCAAGTGAAAGTGGGGTGCACTGACCAGCTCCCACTGCTGTGTCCCTGGGGGCAGACGCAGGGTGCAGGGGTGGGAGTGTCATACCTATGGAACATTCCTTTTCGTGCTCTCTACGTAGCAAGGATGTCTACTCAGGATTTGGGTGTCAGTTGTCCGCCATACTGGATTTGGCAAACTGAGGTGTGTGCCCTGAAAACGCTGTTTCTTAATTTCCATACTGTCCCACCCGCCACCTCGTAAGACCTAAGGTAGCCAGTTCCAAGGGCTCATGCCACAAGGAGAAGGGGGTCTTCCCCGGGAGGCAGCTGTGAATGGCCCGTCTGCCCCGAGGCTGCGTCGGAGAAGCAGAGGCCCACGCTTCTCGAGTGTGGTCGTCTTGCGTGCTCTTCTGTCCTGAAGGTGACCCCCCTCCAGAGCAGATGTCTCCTGGCGCCTGTCAGGAGAACTGCCACACCGACGTGGTAGGAGAGGCTTTTCAGACACATCAGGTCTGCCGCTCCGTCCCCAGCTGCACGGACTCCCCTCACAGTGTCTGGCAAGGCTGGCTTCGCTCTCTCAGAAGCTGCAGGTGCCAAACTACACTCGCCATCTCTGAGGGCAGGTGGCAACTCACCGGCCTCTGAGGCGCAGTTTTGTGCAAATCTGTGTGTGTTCAAAAGCTGGAGCTGTGTGAATTGAGAAAGTTCCTAGCAGGTTCTTTAGTCTTTCTTGTTGGGGGAGAGAAATAGCAGCAAGAAGAATGTGAATGATCTGAGAAATCAGATTCTGTCACGTTGGCTTTGTCATTGAGAAGAATGTAGGTGAGACTCGAGCAGGGGGCCCTTGGGGCACCCCAGGGGCTGACGTGTGCCCGTCTGTGCGCCCCAGGGCTTCGGGGTGGGGCGGGTGCGTGGGGTCAGTAGCCCTTGTCCCTGGGTTCCCTTTTGGCCTTTGACATTTGAGCAGAACGCAATCCAGTTGACTCCAAGTGCCAGCGTGACAGTTCACGCACGCCTCACGGCCCTGCTCGCGAGCAGCCCCTGCAGCCGGCCTCTCCCGCCCAGACGCCCCTCTGACCAGCCGAGTCTGCCCAGCGTGTGGCTGCGCCCGGGGTCTGGCCCACGCTGACGGCTGCGCTCACAGCCCACGCCCACCGGCATCTTGGGTGCCAGCGCCCTCGACTCCAGTCTCGTTTTTCTCACTTTAGAATAAAAGTGGCTCTGCACAGCCATAATTAACTCTCAGACTCACACTGGTGTGCTGTGATCAAATGAAGGCTCGCCCCAGTCCTTTCAAATTGTAACCATGGAGATCGAGGGGCGCGGCACAGAATGAATATATGAAAATATAATGATGATTGTTCTGAGTGACTGAGTGTCCTCCTGACATGTAATTAGCTGTCTTAGCAAGATCTCGATTGGCACGGTCATAATTAAAAGGATTTCTGTCCTTTATGTGACTGAAAATGGCAGATCTCCTGTTCCCTGTTCCGTTCAGCACTGACGCGCCCAGGACATTCAGAACAGCCTCGGTGGCTGCAGAAATGACACGGTGTCCGGTCCTCTCCCGAGCGAGAGGGCCTGGCGTCGGTTCAGCTTCAGAGGGTGCTGCTCCCAGCTGGCCTCTCAAACCCACAACCCTCCCCCTCGCGCCCAGTCCCCGCCTGCTCCACCTTTGGCACACGCTGCTGCCAGGTCCCACCGCGCAGCCTCCGGGTGCCTGTCTGGTGCCGGGCCCACGGCGGGCAGGCAGCCGAGACTCTGGCCACTTCAGAGCCCCTGGAGCCGCCAGGTTGCCCCTCGGCTGGGTGCTGTTCCCTCCGCCGTCCCGTGGGAAGGACTCATCAGACGCACGTCTCCACGGAGTTAGAGGGTTCCCGCTGGCAACCCGGAGCAGACAGCCCAACGTGACTGCTGGCCTTGCACAGCCACCAGGTGTGCGCACGACACCGGCCCGTCCACAGTGCCGGGCGCGGGAGCTTGCCTGGCCTGACTCCTGCCACTTAGTCGGCCTCCCGTGCCAGCAGCCCTGTGTTCTGCTGAGCGTCACCCTGCCCCGAGGTCCTCTCCCACCCACCTCCTGCCCCTCTCCCCGCCACGCTCCACAGTGCGTCTCGGTCCTGACAGCCCTCTGGCCCCTGAAGGCAGTGGCCCCGTCACTCCCTGGCCTTTCTCTGGAATAGGCTGTCCTGCCTTTCTCCACCCCTTGCAGAAACCTTTATTCACTGTGTGGTCAAGGGCCAGTCTGACCAACCCCCGCCCTGCCCCGACTGTCCAGCAGCCCTGTGCACCTGCCTGCCCAGAGGCTGCCGGTGTGTGCCGCTGGTGGGCCGGCCAGGGCGGGCCCTGGCCCTCTCCACACCAACGCCCAAGACTGGGCAGACAGCAGAAGAAGCACGTGCTTCTGTTCACCCGCTGCTTCTCGGTCTTCCCGACCACGTCAGGAGCCTCGCCCCGCTGGAAGGCCAGCCTTCAGCTCCATGGAGAGGCCGCGGTGGCGGTGGGCGGCTTCCTTCTGACACTCCCCCTGTGGTCTGGAAGAGGTTCCTGGCCCTGGGGTTCTTCCATCTTGGTTCCTCTCAGACCTACCACAGCGCCTAGGTGGGCGCGTTAGGAAACGGTGCCGTGCGAGGCTTTCATGCCCCTTGGAGGGTGGCGGATGGAAGGCCCCAGGGCAGGAGGCGCAGCCCTCGTCTTCGCAGCGCAAGCGTGGCCAGCTCCGTCAGCACTGGGCTGCGGAGAGCAGAGTCTGAGGATGGTGGCCAGCCGGGACTGACAGGGCGCGTGGGCTGTGGCTCGTGCGCAGGAGCAGCGTTACCGCCCCGGCTCAAGCCTCCCGGCGTCTTTCTGGGGGATCAGAGTATCAGCTGTGTAGCTTACGATCCGGGTTGGCCAGACACCCCTGCTCCGATGTTTCCAGAGGCCACTTTAGGGAGTTGGCGCCCACACCGTGTGCCCCTTGCCACCAGCAGCCCCGCCTGTCCCGGGCAGCAGCCGGCTCCCCGGTGCCCGTGCGTCCCCAATCACGTGTCTTCTGGAGGAGAACCCAGGAGTGAGTCCTGTGCAGCACCTGAGTAAAGACGTTCTGAGCCGCCGCCCCAGAGTTCTCGCCTGCAGCCGCGCCGCCCTCTCAGCACGTGTGGGTGGTGCCGCGTGGGGCGGGCCAGCTGCTGCGTGGTATTGCCACCCCGACCTGTCCTGGGGCCGCGCTCCCTCACCACGCTCCCCACGCCCGCCTCACCCCTCTGATGCCCGAGGCCCCTCTCTGGGCCTGTCCGTGGGCCAGGCAGGCAGGGAGATGCGGCAGCCTGACCTGAGCCTCATCCCTGGTGCCCGGCTTGAGGGCGAGCCAAGGCCTGACCCTGTACTGGGAGAGCCACGTGGCCTGGACTGGTTCTGAGGAGAGTGTTGAACTCCCCACCCCCACTTTCTGCTCCACGCTTCGGGTGTCCTCAGTGCCAGCTGCTTGCAGGCGACCTGCTGTGTCCCTCGTGTCTTGCCCGGCCGTCGCCGCTGTCTGCTGTCCCAGCAGTCCTGAGAGGCGGGGCCGGGGCCACTGCTGCGTGGTGTCTGCCGTGCCTGGCTCTGTGTGCTCAGCTTAAGAACTTTCTAGTACTCAGTCCAGCAGCAGGGCGAGCCGCCCCGGAGTCTGTGCAACTGCCTGGCGGGGTCTTAAGGAAGGCGGGGGCTGTGGGCGCCCAGCAGACCCGGTGCCCCCTGCGCACGTTGCGGTTCTGTCCTCTCACCAGCAGGGCCCACCTTGGCGGCACAGGGGTGGCGCTCGTGTGCCCCTTGTAGGGCCCGGCGTGGCGTTCCAGGCGATTGGGCCGGTGGCAGTGCAGACCGGACTGTCCCCTGCAGGGCAGGGCCGTGCCCGCCCGGCCGAGCCAGGCCGGAGACTTCCTTCCAGTGGCCTCTGGTCGCTTCTAGACCGGGACCCGCTCGCGGCCTCCTGCGGGCGGACGCCACTCCCTCTCTGGGCCCAGCCGGAGCCCGGCGTCCTGCTCCAGTCACTCGCACCGCGGCGAGTGCAGGCTTCTGTGCCGGGGCAGAGGGTGGGAGTGTGAGCGAGGGGCCCAGTAAGCCCGCGTGTCGGCGGTCAGGAGCGCCGTTCTGGTTGTCGTTTGCCTCCAAGCGCGTCAGTGTCTGCCTCGCGGGGCCCGTGGTCGTGGGCGAGACGCACCCCAGGGTGCTGGGAGGCTTGGCTGGCGTCGCCAGGACTGCTAGCAGGGAGGGCCGCTGCTGCTGCTCGCAGCTCCCACCCCATGAGAGCCAGTGCACCCCTGCCCTCTGCCCGGTCTGCAAACCCAGAGCCCCTGCCCCGGGCGCACCATCCCAGCGCTGCCAGGAACATCCTAGTTGCCTCCCTGGGAAGAGCCCACAGCCTTCTCCGACCCGGGCTCCCTCCCTCCCCTCGGCGGCGTGGCCTCGCGGGATGTGCGGACCTGTGCGGATGCGTTTCTCCTCTTGTCGTTTAAGTGCCTACACGAGTTCAGCCCCGGAGCCTGCGGGCCTCGTCACACGTGCCTGTGCTCTTGTGTGGGGTGTCTCTGCTGCTGGGGTCATGGCCCGGCTCAGGAGCCTGGTAGCCCAGTCTGGCTTCTGCGGGTGTGGGGGGGAACAACCACCTGGGGCAGTGGCCAGGAGGTCAGGGGACCCCCAGGAAGCCAGAGAGCCCCCGCGTCCCAGACCTGAGGGGCCAGGGCTCAGAAGGCTTCCTGGGGGCCGCAGCAAGGCCACGAGTGTGTCTGAGTGCGTGTGCCTGTTTGCTCTGTCCCGGGCGCCCGCGCGGGCTGGCTACAAGGTGGGTGCTCGCGCGGCATGGGCTGCAAACTGGAACGACCCTACCCAGGCACTTTATTTACATTAATCCAGATTTCTGCTCCGACAGTGTGATCACCCGCACCGGGCCTCACGCGGCAGCCTCCCGCTGGGACAGGTTGGGGGGGCAAGGGAGCGCCAAGGGTCTGGCCGGGCACGCACCCTCCCTGCTCCCGACGCCCCCACCCCCGTCAAGGAGATGAATGTATGAGCCCCGGCGCACCCCCGGGGCAGGGTCATCTGCCGGCTGGGCCTGAGCAGCCCCGGCAGTGCCAGGGGGCGGGCAGGCCACCAATGTGGCCTTGTCCTCTTTCCTGAGTGGCGGGACCAGCCGGCAGGCGAGGTAGGGTCTGGGGGGCAGCGCAGGCGCGGCCGGCAGTGCCTGTCGGAGCGTGCACCAAATACTCAGTGTCTGCGTCGGGCGCGGGCCGGCCAGCCGGGCTCAGGAGCCAGCCCCTGGCGGCCCTGGCCGTCGCCTGTCTGTCTGCGTGGCCCTTGGGCGTCTCCGTCCCCACCCCCGCACCGTGTCCCCGAGGGGAGTCGCACCGTGTCTGAGTCTGCTGTGAGGTGTTCAGTCTACCTCAAGGGTCTTCACGGTCACCGCTGCCCCATGCACCCCAACATCGCCACACACTGGAATGTATATCTGCCCGGCCCTGCCTCCACCAGTAACCTCCGACCGACCGTCCCCCAGAATCACCACAACTCCTAGTGCAAATTGGATGCTGCTTTAAATGTGAAAACAATTGTTCAAAAGCTATAAAACCTGAATGAAAGCTAAAGCTGAATTTATAAGCCTTGTTGCATATGAGCCAAAAGTGCAAAAAGCTCTATATAATGAACTAACCTGCCACTCGTATAAATATAAATATATATAAATATATTAAAATCAGACTGTTCTACAAAATTGTGTATTTGTATTTTTGTGTACGTACAATTTTCTGCTAAGCAGAAGGAGGATGTAGTATAGGAAGCTGTGAGAAGAGATTTGATTTAATCCTATTTCTTTGTTACTTATTTTTGTTAACATCAGATGCCTGTCTGTCTTCTGTGTGTATGACACTGTTTGGAAAGCTGCAGTATCTCTCTTCCTCAGGCCAGAGCCCCTGCAAGAACGAAACTTCTGGAGCTGTCTGGGCCGCCAGGCGTGGTCCTAGGGCAGAGCGGAGGGCAGGCCCAGCCTCTGGGAAGCGAAACCCCCTCTGAAGTCAGCTCGGGCTGGGGGGGGGGGGCGCTGGCCCTGCTGTGGCCGCCCCAGGCCGCGCCTCCTCAAGTAGTTGCTGCCTTTTCTGACCAGGTTACCAAGACGCCTCCCGTGCTGAGCTGCGGCACCCCGTCCCCAGCCCAGCCCGGGAGCGCCTCAGAACCCACTTTCCCGGTGCTAACACGTGAGGGGGGTTCATGGCTGCAGGTGGTGGCCGGAGACCAACAGCCGAGCAGCCGGGCCCAAGACCAGCTCCAGCTCCCGCCCGAGCCTGCCAGGGAGCGCGATACTGCACGTCCGCCCTGGGACTCACATGGTAACAGTGTGTGATGACTGTAGCGACGCCCGTTTCTAGATGTGCTGGCCAAAGAAACGAGGCTCTGTTGTATTGATTCAAATAGTTCCGATGAGTCCGTACCATTGTATCTCCTATTCTGGATTAGTGCCTTTTGGACAGTAGACTGTTCTGTAATTAAAATGTAGTATACTGCTTTTTTGTACAGTTTTGTTTTAATAAAACTTTTTTTTAATTTGTGTTTATTTTAGTATTGTACCTACTAGAGAATAAAATGTATAACTGGACCACGGCTGCGGGCTTTCTTCGGCTGAGACCCCGGGAAAGGGCCCTGGCAGCGCAAGAGGGCTGGGCGAGGGGCCGGAAGGGCTGTAGGGCTGAGGCCGCCGTTGGCCGCAAAGCGGGAGGACTTGGCAGGGCTGCCTGTGAGGACGCGGGTGAGGACTGGGGGGCTGTGTCTCGTGTCCGAGTGAAACAAGGAGGGAGGAAGCAAAACCACGATGACCCTGGACCACTGAGCGCCGCCGGTGGCCGAGGCCGGGAGCCGGGTCGGAGAGGCAGGTAGTGGGAGGACAGGAGGAAGGAAACCAGCCACGCACTCAGCAAGGCCTCACCCGTTCACGCCTGGACATTCCGAGCCCCTCTGAGCCCATGCTCCCTGCCGCGGGCCCTGGCATCCCCTCGTCCACCAGGCCACGCCTGCCCCCACCCCGCGACCACTGGGGCCGCCTTCCTGTGCTGAGCTGCAGATGCCCCCTTGACCCCCCACGCTGCAAACTGGGAAGGAGCTGAAGCCCGGCTGTTTCCTCGGGGCTCCCAATAAACGGGATCAAGTCCTCACGCAGGACGGCGGCCCTCCGTGCACGGCCCCAGGGCAGCGAGGGGTCGCCCTTGCCCAGTGCCCGCTATACCACCCGCTGCCATCATTAGCCCGGGCCCCTGCCCATGCGCAGCTGGGCCCAAGTGACTTCCCACCTCTGTGCACGTCCCCCAGCACCGGCCTCCACCTCCACCCCTGCTCCCCAGGGGCACGCTCCTGGGGCTGACACCTCCACCCTGGGCCAGCAGGCCCTGCAGGGCGGGGCACTAGCATGCCCAGTTGCTCCCAGGGCCTGCTGGCCTGAGTGGCAGCGAGCGCCCAGGCCAATCCTCCGTGTCCACCGGCCGACCCATGAGCGAGGGAGGGAGGGGAGCAAGTGCAACCAGCTCCAGGGCCCCCTTGGGGTATGAGCCACTAACCGCTGCCACCTGTGCACGAGACTGTCCTTGGAACAGCTGAGCCGCTGGCTGGGCGTTTAGCCCCTGCCCCCCTGGAGCTCGCATTCACCCCTGCCCCGAGCAGGGCCGCTGGCATTACATCCCCTGAGGGGTGGCCGCGCTGGCCTCTCAGAACAGCTCCCCGTGCAGAGGAGCCCGAGCAAGCCCTGCGAGAGGTGCTGGGTGTACCCCCTGCATCCAGCTCTGCCCCGCTTCACAAGACACCCCACACCACCAAGGCCCACGAGCCCGTGGGAAGAACCCAGCTTTCCGCAAGCACCCAGTCGCTCTCGGGTGGGGCTGTGTTCCTGCCTGTACTGGGAACCCCTCCTCCGGGACCCACTGGGCCACAGCTGGACACCGAGACCAGGACGTTGGCCTCGGCAAGTGTGACCGGGCCCCGCCCGCGTCCTCCTGCAAATGAGGGGTGGGGGGGGGCCAGGCAGACGGTCCAGAGGGCCAGAGCCTGAAGGTGGGCCGTTCCGGCCCCCACTGCCAGCTCCCACGTACCCCAGAGCCCCCACTTGCTCGGGCCTTGAGCCACCCGAGTTGCCACTGCCTCGGGGACGGGTGAGGCCGCGGGGTCGTGGGGCTCCCAGCTCCGCATCCGAGTCACGGAGCTCTGCCCTTCGGGACCGTCGACGGGAGGGAACGGCGAGAACATGCGCTCGGAGGCGGGTGAGAGCGGCTTTTATTCAGAAGCTGCCGGGCCGCGGCACACATGGGCCGCGCAAGCGCAACAGGCCACAGCTGGGCTGGGGCGCATTAACACGCTCCCCAGAGAGAACCCCACGCGCGGGACTCCCCCGCGGCTAGGGTCCGGCGCAGAAAGGCCCTGGACGGCGGAGGGACGCTGTGGGGGCCACCCGCATCTGGGGGCGCGGCGGGCTTGCCGGCGAGTACACGCACAGGGACCTCACGGGCCGGAGGCGTGGAGGGATCGGGGTAGAGGCCTGAGCCCAGCCCAGACGCACCCCGCGGCCTGGCAGAGCTGCCCTGCTCCACGGGCCAGCTGACACCACGGGGGCACTGTGGGGCGCGGAGGGCGACACCCCTCCTTCCGGGGTGTTCGTGGGACACGCGTCCGGTGCCAGGGCCTGCCCCCAGGGCCCAGCGCGGTCAGGCCGCCTGGCAAACTCCCCACTACCACCAGGCACCGACCCGGGCGCCCCCCACCCCCGAGCCTGCCCGCCCGTAGGGGCTAGGACACGCCGCAACGCTCAGCCGGGGCCCTCCCCGGCCGGCTGGTCTAGGGGTGCCCGTGTCAGCAGGCAGCTGTGCTCGCAGGGCCTGGGGAGCCATTAGGGGCAGAAAGGCCCACGGCCTGGGGACGGGCCTCCAGGCTGGGGGAAGCCAACGGGAGCAGCAACGAGTCCCGCCCGGGACAGCCGGGAGCGGAGCCCCGCGTGCAGCGGAAGAGCAGCGCACACCAGGGCGCCCTGCGAGCCACGCTCTGGAGAGGGCCCTCCCGCAGGGGTCCCCATCTCTGGGCCCGGGGCACCTACCTAAAGGGGGCCGAGGGGCGGCCTGACCGCAGCCACAGGACTGAGCCCAGCGCGAGCCGAGCGGCGCGGGACCTCGGGGAGGCTCGTCAGCGCCCACAGCTGAGCGAGGGGCGGAGGGCCTTCACAGAGGAGCCCGCGCGGCGGATGAGCCCGCGCACCTGGGGCCCAGCCGGGCAGCGCGGGGGCTGGGCCGTGCATGGCCAGCAAAGTGGGTGCAGTGGCGCCACGGGGGTATCCCCAGCCTCTGCTTCCCACTGGGCCACCCATGCAGAGCCCCCCCCCCCAATCCTCCATAGCTCCCCTGGAGAGAGCCCCAAGAGGACGGTCGCTTTTCATGGTCTGGGAGGGAAACACGAGGGACGCCCACCCGGGGGCGTTGAGCGGCGGAGGTGCCGGGGGCGGGGCTCCCGTCCGGGCACCTGCGCCCCCAGCAGCTGTGAAGAGGCAGCGGGCCCTCTGGGGCCTCCTCTGCCGCGCCAGCCCAGGGCAGAATCGGGGGGGCTAAGGAATGGCCCTGGAGTTAACCTGGGCTAAGAACCTTCCAGAAACCAAGATGGCACCCAGCGAGGCCCCAGGGCCCCAGCGGTCCCACGAGCGCGAGCAAGGCCGAGTCTGAGCTCCGCGGTCATGGGGCTAGGCCGCCGCGACGGCGCCGGGGCCCGGAGGGGCGGCCCGGGGGACCCCGCTGACGATTGTGGCTCGCGAAAAATTTCTGGTTTTGAAAAAATAAATATAAATAAATATAGTCCGAGCCCTCTGTTAAGGGGAGAGATGGCGGCGAGGGAACACCCCAGACGCAGACTCCAGCGAGGCTGGCGCGGGGAGAAGGCGGGTGGGCCGGGCCTGAACCCCTCTGCGGGCACAGGGCGGCCGGAGGCACTTGGGGCGCGGCTCCCTGCGGGCGGGCAGGGGGCTGAGGCACGGGCCGCTGGGCTGGCGGCAGCAGGAAGGCGCAGGTCGGCCGCGCTAGTTGGTTACGGCGTCAGTGTCGGGAAGCAGCGGCCGCTGGGAGCCCCAGCTCGGGACACTGCAGGGGCGCCCGGCCCCGGAGGCACTGAGGACCCTCGCGGTCCCGCGGCGCTCCGGCCGCAGGGGCCCGGCCGGCGTCGTGCCACGGCAGTCATCCGCCCCTCTGCCCGCTGCGCCCGACGCGCGTGCGGCAGGACGACGGGCAGGTGATCCGGGGTCTCGGCGAGGCGGCTCAGCTGGCCCAGGACTTGCGGTTCTCGGGGTTCTGCTGACTCCGGTCGGCTTTGGCCAGGGCGGCGGTCAGGGAGGCCAGGCTGATGGCGGAGCCCGAGAGGGTGCTGCTCCTGCGGGGCTCTGGGGTGCCCAGCGGCCGGGCGCGCCGCCGGCCCCCGGCCCCCGCGCGCCGCACGCGGCCCGGCCGCACCAGCAGCCCGTGGCCCGGCGGGCAGCGGAAGTACTGCTTCCCGCCGACGCAGCCATCGTTCTTGCCTGCGGAGAAGGGCAGGCTGGAGGCTGCGGCCGGGCTCAGGGCCGCCCGCGGGGGACCCACCCCTAGGACCGCTCGTGGCCTGGGCACCGGTGAGCCGTGGCAGCGGCCAGAGCGGCGCCCTCACCGTCCCCACTGGTGCGCCCCGTGTGCTCCGCGGTGTCCGAGGTCACAGAGCCCAATTTCCTTTGTGACCGTGGACAGGGAAAACGTGAGGGCCAGTGCGGGGGGGGGGGGGTAGGGAGAGTAAGAGGGACCGCCATCCTGACCCCCAGAAGTCAGCCTCCCGCCTAGTGGGGGAGCCAAAGCAAGCAGGGCCCGCACTCCGCCCCCCTCAACCCCAGCCTCTGGGAGCCCGCCAAGCCGACAGGCCCTGGCCCCAGGCCCGGACACAGGCGTCTCCTTCCTCGCAGGGCAGAGCCCCAGGCCTGGTTGCGCTGACATCCTCTGCTCCCCGCTCCCCACCACTGCCCGCAGGGCTCCCTGCACCGCAACTGCCGCCCCGGGGCCAGCTCCTGTTCCTGCCAGTCCAGGCTCGCCCCAGAGGACCCTCCAGCCCCCCTTCCCTGTATGCTTTACTCTTGGGGTCCGCCTTCTCTCCGGTCCCCTGGCCTCTCCTGGACAGCCCTCCACCCCTCAGGCCTCTGCCTCCCGCACACCCATGACCCCAGGGCAGTCACCCTGTCCAGGAACGTCTGCTGCCCGCGGGGGCTGAAACCCGGGACCCTGCCTTGCCAGACCCACAGGCCCCAGGTCTGGAGCAGGGGCTGGCGCGGTGGGTGCCGGCCTCTGCCTGCAGCTGGACTCGGCGGCAGGGTCAGCTGCTGACGGCAGCAGCCACCAGTCCTGCAGCCGGTGCCCACGCCTGGCACCTCCCCTCACCAACCAACAACAGCCGTTTCCGTTAGCGTTAGCATGGAGGTTTCTGAGAAATTTCTGGAGGTTAAAAGCGAATCTAACCCTAAATGCTTAGGACTGACAGAATGGAAGTTTCTGATTTTGAAAACCAGCGACCCGGAGGCACGAGGTCAGCCCGGGGCCCGAGGTCACCCAGCAGCAGAGCGGCCAGCACTATCGCCTGCCCGGCCCGCCCCGGCACCCTCACCTGAAGGCAGGTCCAGCTCCACTCCGATCCATGTCCCCTCCTGGAAGTCGGTGGGTCCGATGTACCGCACGATGCCCGTTTTGTGGGTGCCCACGGCAACGTACTCGCCCTCTCTGAGCCACTCGGGGACCTCGCCAGCATCTTCGGAGTCGGAGGAAACGTCCAGCTTCCCCAGGGCCTGGCCCTCGGTGCAGCCTTCGCCCGGCCCTGCTGAGGCCAGGGGTGCCCCCTCCGTGCCGGCCGGGCTGCCGGGGTCCGCGCCCAGCATGCGGGAGAAGGACTTGAGCTCAGAGGAGGGGCGCACCTTCTGGACGCGGAAGGTGGGCGCCGCGGCAGGCGGCAGAGGCGGGGCGTCGAGGGGCCGCGGCGCTTTGCCAGCATCTGGCTCGCGGCTGCCCGCCTGCTCCGCCTGTTCCTCGGCATGGCCGGGCTGCTGGCTGCCGGAGGGCGCATGGCCTCCGTTCTGCCAACCGGGGGACGCCTTCTGGGGGGCGGCGGGCAGCCAGGGGAGCGGCGGGGAGGCGCCTGCCGGGTCCTGGTCCTGCCTCTCCAAGGACGCCTCCCTGGCGGCAATGGGGGGCGGGAGCTCAGCCTCGGGGGTGACCAAGCACAGGCCCGCAGGGGACGAGCCGGGCGTCTGGGCCGTGGCGTCCAGGCCGGGGACGGAGGCGTCAGACAGGGTGGCGGTGGACACGCTGTGGGAGAAGTACCCGCTGGAGGCCTCGCTCAGGGGGCTGGGAGGCCCTTCCGGGCCCTCTGGGGTCTGCAGGGCTGTGGCCACAGGCGGCGGGGGAGGCCCCCTGGCCGGCCTGTCGTGGCCCCTCGCGGCCGGGGTGGTCGACGCCGTCAGCTCCGGGGCCCCTGGCGGCCCCACGCTGGCCCGGGGAGCCTGCAGCAAGAAGGACACGGTCAGAGCTTGGTGCGGGGGCGGGCGGTGCCCGGTGCACTGAGGCACAGGCGGTGACGCAAGGGGCCGGCCCCACTCCCCCGCCCATGTCCTGCAGGCGCTGGCGGCACCTGTGATTCGGGCGGACACCCAGGGCCCCTTTGTGCCTACGGCCGTTTCCGAGCTGCTGGGGGCGCTGGGGACGCTGTGGCAGCGGGGCCTGTGCCTCGTCCTGCACCCGTCACACCCTCCTCCCCCGGGACAAGGGCCGTGGTGTCCGAGAAGTCAAGGGCGCGTGGGCCTGCAGGGGTGCAAGGGGCAGCTCTGGCCTGACCGGGGCTGGCGCTTTCCATCCCGGCCTCCAGCCCACAGAGCTGACCACCAGCAACTCAGGCTGGCCGGGCCTGCAGGGACGCCCGCGTCTCTGCAGTGGGGCCTGGAGAGCTTCGGTCGGTGGACGGCACTCGGGAAGCTGAGTCCTTCCACCCTGATGCGGGCAGCTCGTCCTGCTCGGCAGGACAGGAGGGGACTGAGGCCACCGCTGGAGGCCGGGCCAGGCCAGGGCTGACCACAGGGCACCGGCCAGGAGGCAGCCGGCCTGGGGGGGCCTGGTGCTGCTCCCACATCACCGCGTCTGAAACTCCCAGCTCAGCCCCAGTGCACGGGGATGACACCAGACGCCGCTGTCCAAACGCCACCGGCCTGCAGGCCGCAAGGCATCCTCGCCCCAGAACGCCAGCCCCTCCGGGCCGGCCGTGTCCCATGAGAGGACGGGAAGGCGGCGACGGGGGGGTGGGGGGCATGCGTGCGCGTGCCGGTCACAGAAGAAATATGCTTTCCAATATTTACGGAAAGATTATTTATATTCCAGGAATGGCCGTTTTCCATTTGAAATGCAGGATTTATTTGAACTGGGAAACAGCCGAGATCCATAAGTCTCTTACAGTTACTTGGCTTAACTCAGCAGTTGGATAAATCACGCGTTTTCACGTGAACTGTCATTTCTATCCCTGCTCGGGGGCCTCCTTCAGCCACAGGCGCACTTCCCGGGTGCGCAGCGAATGGCACCTCTTGAGATTAACGGCCCATTTTGGTGATGTATCTCTAGACTGCAGAATTTGCGAAATCCAATAGATCAATAACTGTCACTGGCATAGATACTCTAAAAGATTAGGCGATCCTTCAATCATTTTCTTTTGCAACATGTACGTGGCTTATTTATTCTTTTCTCTTGTATTTCCACGGCCCTGACCAGGGGGACAAACAAACGCCCGAGGAGATTGGGATAGCCCTGCCCTGCTGGCGGGTCCCGCGGCCGTGCGGGGGCACCGAGGCAAGTGTGGCCGGGACTGCGGCGCGACTTTCAGCCAGCCCGGGGCTGCACAGGCCTCACCTCGGCCTGGTCTGGGGGGGCCAGGCCCGGCAGGAGGGGCGGAGTGGCGGGGACCGCAGCCCTCCTGGGCAGGCAGGCAGCACTCCCCGAGCCCGCAGCGGCCGCCCCGACTCAGTGCAGGCGATGCGGTAGTGGAGGCCTGTGGCCACCGTCAGCTCACACCCCGACTGCGACACCCCAGGGGCGCCGCGGGAGCCCCCAGCCAAGGCCAGCCCAGAGCAGGGAGCCGCGGGGGCGGGCAGGGCCCTCGGGCCGGCTCGGGACTCCCACGGGCCTTGGCCCAGCTCCTCAGGGTGCTGCCGGGAACACCCCACAAAGGGGGACGGGGACCTCTTCTCACGGAGGCCGGAACTGTCTTCCAAACTATTTGGCCATTCTGGGGCTGTTGTTTCCATAAATAAAGTCTCCCTGGAAGACACGGCACCTCCCAGAACGAAGGCGCAGTGGGAAAAAATAGATTTGCGATTCAGGAGACCAGAAGTGCTGTTGAGCCGTGGGGGATCATGAGACTATTTTCTCCCCGGCTTAGCGTTAGTCTTCACGCTGATATCATGAATCAGGATGAAATGTAAAACTGAGGATAAGCAAACACTCGGAATAAGGAGACCGTTCTGTTTATGGAAAGCGCCTCTGCCTAGCAGCGGGCTATTAGCGCAGCGGCGACATCACAGCCACGCACCTGAGTTCAGCAGTCATATGATTAGCACGTCCAGAATAGCCGTGCAGGGGCGGAGAGCGAAGACCGTGACCCACATCACAGCTAATCATCGTAACACGGATGCTAAATAAAAAGCCGAGGGCGTGGGCAACGGCTACAGCACGGGCCACCCCAACGCGGCGCGCTGCCGCTCACCCCGACTCACCTCTGCCACCCTCGTCGCCCCGACATCGGGGAGGGCCGGATGCACTGTGATCCGGGGCACGGGCTGCGGAGACAAGGGGGGACGGGGTGAGGGACGAACGCAGAACAGACCTCAGGCCCCGGCACCGACCGGCTGAGGAGCGGGGCCCGAGTGAGCCGCTGCAGCCGGGAGCTCCCCAGGCCCATCGTGCTGCGCCGGCGCCCCGAACAGCAGCCTCGGGTCCGCGGCTCCGCCGTCACTCCGTTGTCACGGGGAGGTAAAGGCCGGAGGGCTCAGCTCCCAGCCGGCCTCGTGTGCAGAGGGCCCTGTGCTGGCCAGCCCAGCAGGCTCCCGACCCGCGGCCCAGGAGACGCAAAGGCCTCTGGCCCAGCTGACGTGCAGTTTCCAAGGCCCTGCTGACGCAGGCAACGCGAGGGAAGGCTGGCGGAGCGCGGAAGGAACCAGGACCCCAGCACCAGCCGCCACGCACAAGACTACTCAGCTGGAGTTGGCTCAGCACACTCACACGCTCAGGCACACACGCTCGGGCACGCTCACACACACATGGTCAGGCATGGCCACGCTCAGGCACACTCAGGCACGCTCACATGCACTCAGGCACGCTCACACATTCACGCTCAAGCACGCACACAGGCACACTCAGGCTCAGGCACGCTCAGACACACTCAGGCACGCTCACACGCTCACATGCACTCAGGCACGCTCACACACATCACATCATACAAGCACACTCAGGCTCAGGGACACTCGTGCACACTGAGACTCATGCACGCTCCGACCCCACGCAGCTGGGTCTGAGCACCCTAGGGGGGACAGGACTTCAGACAGAAGGGGGTCAGGACAGACCCGAGAGGCTCCTGGCAGGCGGGGCGTCAAGCCACCAGGTGGCCAGAGAGGCTTGGGGAAAGCAGCTGCCCGAGGCCCGGCGGGGGAGGCCGCACGGCCAGAGCACGTGGGCGCAGGCAGGCCCGGCCGTCCACCACCCGCCAGCGAACGCCTCTGTCCGCGCCCCAGAGGCCCTCTGCCTGCAGAGCGCTTGCGCGGCCCCTGCCCGGGGAAGGAGGCCCAGTGCACTCTTCTCACGGCGCTGCCGCTCGCCTCACCAGCGGTGCATCCGTAACTGGGGAGACCCCGTGCGGAAGTCAGCTCGGGGGGCTCAGACCTGTGACCACGGCTTGGAGGAGGCTGCCGGCCTCGGGAATCAGACCCGCGGAGGCGGACACAGGCAGGCGCGGCGGGGGCGGGGTTGGTGGTGGGGGCAGCCAGTGCACCTGCGCCCGAGCGTACGTGGGGTCCAGGTTTTGGACATCTGGCTGTGCCCCAAGACAAAAGCAGTGCCTCACTGAGGGAACAAAATGCCCACAAGCTGACCCGCGTGCCCTGCGCTGCCCGGGGCACCTCTGGGTGCCGGGCACCCGCCCACCCAGGCAGTGGCCTCCGGTTTCAGGGGCTGAAAACAGTTCAGATCATAAGTTCATTAATCCTGACGACACATCTGGTAACTATTAATAAAAATGACTGCACAGTATTTTGCAGCTATAAATATTAAGAAGCAGCCCCACGAGACGCGCGAACTGAGTATAATTATCTGCGCTCGGCACCGCGGCGGCGCTCGGGGGCGGCACCTGGCGGCCCAGCCCGGGGCGCGCGCGAGGCCGCAGCGGGCAGAGCGGGTGGCCACCACCACCCGGTCAACGGCCAAGGCCGCCCGCAAGCGCCCCTGGGGACGAAGACACCCCCCACCACCCCACCCTCACGACCGTGCGAGGAAATGGGGCGCGGGGGCTCTGGGCCCCATGATGAGGTGCAAGGGGCTGGGAGGCCCCAGCGGGAGGAGCGAGCCCCTGGCCCCTTGGCAGCACGGCAGACCCACCCAGACGCCGAGCACCCTGCTTCCAGAACCTTCCTCACGCCTCCCCCCTCTGGACAGGAAGTCCACTGCGGCACCGATGGGTTTCCCCTTCTCCCAGTGCAGAGGGGACGCGCGAACAGCTCTCCTGCACAGCTCTCCTGCACTGCGCGAGGGCCCCCCACGCTGGTCACGGCCGCAGCTCGGCATCCGCCCCGCCAGGGAGTAACTGCAAGACCGTGATGGCTGCCAAGCGCCGGCGCCACCGAGGGGGTCAACGCCTCAGGTCGGTGCTTTGGGCGGTAAAGGGTCGGGGGGTGGGCAGGGAGGCTGGAAACCGCCTCGGTTCGAAAACCTCCCCACTGGGGCTCCGGTGTACTTTTTGTTGCTGAAAATAAACCTTTCCTAGTGACTGTGTCTTCCGCTGGGTTGTACAAATTCGTCCAGTTCGTTTTGTGACAACTCCCGAGGCAACACGCTCGGACTCTCGTTAGGCTCTGACGGTTTAGACTCGGGTGAACTGTGAGGTGAGAGGAAGCGTCACCTTTCGCCCAGGCGGCCGCCGCGGCTCACAGGCTGACTGCGGCCGGAGCCCGCCGGGCTGAGCAGCCTGCGCCCTGCAGGCCAGGCCCGCCACCCTCGCGGCTTCTGTCCGTAAAGGGAGTAAGCGAGGGCGTCGCAGACACGTGGCCGCCTCAGGGTCAACAGGACTACCTGACAACAGAAACCGCTTCTCAAGGCCACGTCACGGGGCGCGTGGCCAGGCAGGATGAAGGGGCCCATGAGGCCGGCGGAGCCAAGGACGGGCTGGGCCAGCTGCCGTGCACCTCCGCCAGCGGGGCGGCCTTCCAGCCGGCCTCAGTGCCAGGGACGCCGTGACCTGCCCTCTGGCTCGCGGGCTGGCCTGGACAGGGTGTGTCCGAGGGACGGCGCCTGGCGGCCAGGTCTGCTGCTATGGCTAATGGACCCACCGTCCTCTGTGCAGAGCTGGCCACTCTGGGGCTGTGCCCCTGGAAGGTGGGGTCAGTCATCCCGGTTCTCTAGGCTGGGTCTCCCAGGAGCCGGTGCTGCCCACCTCCCGGGCCCCGCCTGCCTGCTGCATGCCCTGCCAGTCAGTGCGTCCCGGGTGGCCAGCTGTGTCTGGCCAGGAAGGCGCCTTAGAGCTCATGAGCACACCTGAGAGAAGCTCCCAGGCTCATCCTCTCCAGACCCACCCCTAGCCCGTAGTCACAGGTGCTTCCCGGCCCAAACCCACTGCGGCACCCCCAGCCAGCAGGAAGCGGAAACGGGGAGGGAGGCTGCTTGGCGCGCCCCGGCACACCCACAACTCTTGGGCCCACACAGTCTCTTGCTGTTTCTCATCAAGTCCTGTGAGAGCTCCTCAGTCACCTTCAAGCACAGGACACTGCTTCTCAAACACAAACCCAGCCCTGCCCTGCCCCAAGAGCACAGGCCCGGCGCTGGCCGCTGGGGGCCCAGCCCGGCCCGGCCCTCCCACACTGCCCTTTCTGGCCTGGGCCCCTCGAGGCTGGCTGCTGTCTCCAAGGAAGTGAGCTGTTTATTTACGGTATTTTCACTAATAGTAGGAACCTTTAAAAATTAAAGTGGCTTCAAGTAGGTTTGCAAGAGCGTGGGCACGTGGGTCTCCTTTTCAGCTGCGCGTTTCATGACTCTGAATGCGTATGAAGTGTTTCCGATGGGACTTCAGTGGCTGAGCGGAGAAGTGCTGGAATGTGAGGTGCGCACCTGACTTCAAGGGCTGCAGAAGGAGGCTGGGGCCACCCACGCCGGCTTCCCAGCCACGGCTCCAGGACCTGACGACGACCAGGCTCGACAGCGCTCACCCACAGCCTGACCACAGGCAGCTACTGGAACTTCGAAACCCGCAGAGGACCGCAGCAGCCCCCACTGTGCGCCCGGTTGGCACTAGCTGGGGGGAACCAGACTGGCAGACGCGAGTCTGCGGCTGCACCCGGCCCCGCTGGGCCCGCGCCACGTTCACACGTGTGCACTGCACATGCCAAGACAACGGACAATTCTATCTGAAAATCGAAAGTTTCAACTTGTGTCCATCAGGTCCAATGCCATTCAGGATGCAGTGTGGACGCCACTTCCATTCAAAAAAGGACGCTCCAATGAACTTGCTTGTGCAAATGAGCAAATGCCAGGGACGTGGGAGCAGGCGCCGGGGGGTGCAGGAGTGGGCGCCAGGGACACGGTGTTACCGGGCTGCAGCTGGCAGGAGGAGTGATCTCTGGCTCCCCTGCAAGTTAGTGTGGCAATCCTTCCTCAGAAACCTTTTATGGACCAGTGTGCTGCCTGGACCGTGGAATGGACCAGTCGGGTGTGAGCTGTGGGTTGACTGACACCAGGACTCCACCTTTCACCACAAGTCAGAAGTAGCAGAGCCCCTCTTGTAAGTTACACTTCCTGAATTCTGGAACAGGCCAAAATGGACCAATCAGGTGCAGGATTGGAAAATGGACCAATCAGACTCGGGGGGGGGGGGCACCTTGAAAGTGAATATAAGGCAGGGTCGAAGGGAACATTGGAATTGGAATTCAGGTATTGGGATTCAAAGCAGTCTGGAGGAGCAGATGGAGAAACAGCAGCCCAGAGGAAGAAGGGGTCCGAAGAAGTAGCAGAGGAAAAAGAGCACCAGGGAAGAGGAGAAGACGGTTCCAGCCTTCGAAGAAAGGAGGGAAGCCTCCAGCAGCCGCCCTCTAAGGAGGGAGAGAGACTGAAGGACTTTGTAGGGACTGGGACTTGGTCCTGTCTGTGACACTGACTGGAAGGAGCACAAAGGTCCTGGGCCTGGTGTCTCAAAGAGCTGTTTGCTGGTGGTATACACCAACAACTCACAAGAGCTGTAACCCTGGGTGTTCCTGTGTTTTTTGGTGGCTTAATTCTAACAGCACAAAGCCACCAAAAAACCCACTTCTTATCAGTAAGTGGCTTGTTCAGTGGATCAAAGCGAACGAGAACATCCAAACAGACCTTCCATTTCATCATTCTTAGTCTACTTTGTTACTGCAAACGTAGAATTTTAAATACTAATATTTTCTGGAATTGTCAAGAAAAGATTCAGTCTCTTTCAGAATTTAGCTAACTTTAAAGTACCTACATAAATTTGTTACAGCTTACTTCAATCTTTATGTGAAGAAAACAATCTATACTTTTAGAAAGAAGGTGTCACATTCACTTAAGTCAAAATGACGGTTATTAGCTTTTCGCACGTCCAAAAGGAGGACAAAACTTGACTTAAAATACTTCTGACCTTAGGAACTTTGAAGAAGGACCTTCATTTAGCTCACCGCTGCCCGTTATGCCTTTAAGAATGCATTTTACACGCTGTCATTCCTTTGTGAGGTGAAAATTACGTGACGCTCAAAGTTGCGCCGGCTCACGACCAGGAGGCCGACCAAGCCACGGCATTCCCGCTCCGGCCCCGCACCGGCCGCCCTCAGGTCCAGAGTCCTGTTCGTGGCGCTGACCCTAGGACGGGCACACAGCAGAGGCCTCTCCAGGGACCCCGCCCTGCCTGCTGCACTCCCTGAACTGCTTTCACGCCAGCCTCCAAGCCAGAGTCCAGAGACAACTCTGCATCTCCAGGGGTGTCACCGCTCTGTCCACGCGTCCCGGGCCCCTGATGATGAAAAACGCCAGGATCCGGTAAACTAAGGCAGGCGGGGGCGTGCCTGAGGCCTGCCGGCAGACTGGGACAGAGGTCAGCCAGGCCACAATGCGCTCAAGTCCCGGGCGGCCTGCACAACCTCGCCCGGCTCACTCAGGCAGATTTGTGGCTGTGCTCCCTGGGGCGGCGCCCGGCCACGGGGGAAGGGCCTGCTCCTTGAGGAACTTGAACACCTCAGGAGGAGCGATGTCTGGCAAGGGCTAGATCTGCTTCCCTTTGAGCTGCTGCGCACGGCGCAAGGAGAGGCGACTGCAGGCTCATTCAGAGAAGGCGGCCAAGGGCCAGGGGCCGGAGGCAGCGTCTTCGCTAGCGAGACAGCGAGTGGCCATCTGTCCTTCCTGGGACGGCCACTGGCGGGGAGGGTGGAGGCAGGACAGCACCTCTCGACAGCCCCCAGGGGAGCGGGAGAGGCAGCGTCCTCCAGTGTCGGCTGCTGGGATACAGAGAACGGCCTTGGGCACTTGCGCACCCCCAGAGGAGAGCAGCCCCCCCCCACCGCGTCCGCAGAGGCATTAGGAGTCCTAGGGGAATGAGCTAGACCACCGCGCCTGAGTCCCCTCTGGAGCCTGAGGGTGGAAGTGCTTGAACAGCTTCCTCTGAACACAAACTTCTGGAAACGTGAGAAAAGCCATTATGCTGAATTAATTCAATCTAACTAATTAGAGAGCAGGAAGTTCCTTCAATTATTTTATGTGCCGTCTGAGAAACACACTTGAATATGAGTGCAGATTTCATTAATTGCAGTTCATTATTTTCCAGATTAGTCACTAAACTCGCATCAGAAGGTCAAAGCCGGCAATTTTGTCAGCTGCCACCTCTCCCAGTGTAGTGTCTTTGCACTTCTGGAACTCAGACAGAAATTGATTACCAGCAAAAACAAATCTCCATGAAAATGAGAAACCTGCGTGTTGATGAATATGCGCCAACCTGAAGGTTTGGGGGAGTCTCAGAATCTGTGGCTTTTAATCTTGACGATAAACTGTTCACTTCCACCTTACAGGCAAGATCCATGCATTTTCCCCAAACTTTGAAATACCCAAAATATAATGATCTGAGAACCGCTGAGTCCAAAGCACAAGTTAATAAACATCCATCTTTTCATTAGTGTTTCACGTGACTTCGTGTTTGTATCCTCGCTCGAGGGACGGAACTGAACATTCTTGTTGGAAATGTCAAGGACACTCTGATTAAAAGTTTTTTTAGAATAATTGTTTCCTCATTACACAACTTCTGCCTCCCCTCCATCCAATCTAACAGAGAAAGTACAGCATGACTGGCACAAATCAGCCCCTTCTATCCTTGTTCTTACCCGGGTCACCTTTACACCCCGGAGAGCCGGCAGGAGCCCCGGGTATCTGAGAGGCCTGCGCTCCACGCCTGTCCCGCCCGCGTGCTGCCTCCTCCCTGCGCCCGGCCGCAGTGGGCCTGTCCTCTCCCGTGCCCGCCAGGTGCCGCCACCCCGCCCGCCTGCACTGCCGGCTCCCGTCGCCTGCTCTGCTCAGCTACAAACAACTGCCTGATCATGCCTCATAAACCCCTTCTGCCGTGGTCCCTGAACGAGCCCAAGTGGTTGACAGATTTCCAGTAGTGTTACGTCCAGAAGCACACGCCATGATCACACTCCAGTCCACGGACGTCAAAGATGGGGGGCAGGGTGCAGGAGCAGGAGAGACTCGCTGTGGGGGTGGGGTGCAGGGGCTGGAGAGACTCACTGGGGGGTGGGGTGCAGGGGCTGGCTGGGGAGAATCACNGGGGGTTGGGGTGCAGGGGCTGGGGAGACTCACTGGGAGGGTGGGGTGCAGGGGCAGGGAAGACTCACTCGGGGGGCGGGGTGCAGGGGCTGGGGAGACTCACGGGGGGGAGCAGAGTAAAGGGGGCAGTGCAAGTTTCTTTGTGATTTTGACTGTTTCTGTCAAGAGGTTTAAAGTCTCCCAACTAAACTGGACAAAAACAGAGAGGAGAAAGTTCTAGTGTCTTTCATCAAGGTAAGAGTCGGGAGACAGCGGGGTGGGCTAGAAGAGGGTGCTGCCAGGCGTGCTGCACGCGGGGGGTGCTGTGCGCCTCTGGACGGGGCTCCCCGAGCTCGCCGCGGCCTTCTGCAGCTCGACAGCCGCACGTCCCCACCGTGGGATGACCCAGCGCCTCCGGGCGTCCGTGCTAGTTTCTCCTGCCCTGGGGCTCTGCTGGGCGTTCCGGCAGCTCTGGCCCTCGGCCACCGCTGCCTGTTACGTAAGAGCCACGCAGGAACGGGAGGTGTGCAGGCTGCTGCAGCTGGCAGCGCACGGCGTGACCGGGAACGTTCCTGACATGAGCCCTTTCGGCTTTCTACGTCGGCCGGCGAGGGACGCCTTGGACAAGTCATTCAGCGTGGGAGGGGATGCACCCAACAGGCTCCGTGACCTCTCTGGGGTGGAGGTGCTGCCGGGAAGGGCGCTCGCCACGCAGGGCAGGTCGTTGTGAGACTCCCCGCCCCCAGAACTCGGGGTGACAGCGGAGGAGGCTGGGGCAGAGTGGCTGGGACAGTCGGCTCCTTCGCTGGAGCAGCCGGAGGGGCCGCAAGGAAGTCAGGGTCGAGCACCAAAACAGGAGCCTCCGCTCTGAGGGAGCAATCCTGGCTGTGCAGGGACAGGCGATCTTGTCCGGCTAGGCGATCTTGTCCCAGCAAGCGGGGGTCCTGGCGGGGTCCGGCCGGCGGGGGGTGTGCAGACGCTGTTTCAGCGGGCAGTGGAGGGGTGCTGTGCCGAGCTGGGCGAGCCTTCCTGGAGGCGCCAGGGGCAGGGTACACAGGCCGCGAGCCCAACAGGACGTGAGGGGCACGCACCCTGCGACACGCCGTCGACGCCAAGTGAAGCGAGGACGGGGGCCAGCGCCGCAAGGCCAGGCTCGGCGACTGGTTTGCCAAGAGCGGCGAGAGCGCTGCCCGGCGCCAGACGCCGGCTTCAGAAGGAAGCGGGAACGAGCGGGCCCAGGAAGGAGCCCGGAGCAGGCGGACTGAGCGCAGGAGGGAAGCCAGGCCGGGCGGAGGCCGTGGGGCTAGAGGCGGCCCCGCTGCCCTTGAGAAGGCGCCTGAGCGAGCCGGGCTTGGCAGGCCCACCGAGTGCTTCAGCTGCTCCGCTGGGCAGTGCTCGTCAAAGCTGATTCACATCGGTGTTTTCACTTCCTTATGACAGGCGAAGGGTCTGGGACCACTTTCCCAGCCTTTGTTCATAAAAATGACAGTTGACCAGATGCACAAATACTGTTTAGGCGCCTTCAGAATATTCCAGAGACGCCACACTCCCCTGACGTCTCCAAGCAGCCACCCGCCCTGCCGCTGACACGCCGCTCCTGGCACAGCCGGCAGAGCCTGGCACTCGCTGGCCACGCGAGGCGGCTCCTCACGGCACCGGTGACCCGGCGGCAGAAACCCGGTAGCTTCAAAACACTAATTTGAGGTGATTCTCGACCTGAAAGCTGTTCCAGTTTGCTTAGATAGCTGTCTCTGCTGAACGAGCAGCCAGAACCCTCGGCCACCCGGCCTCGGCGTGAGCAAGATCTGCCCAGGATGTCCCAGGTACCGGTGATGGGGCCAGCTGCCGTTCCTTTGTCACCCGCTTTAAAAAGCTACACGGAAATTTGAACACAGACAATCCATGAACCACGCTTTGCAAAATGACGCTGATGTTCACAAGAGAACGGCGCAGGCAGTAACATGCCTCTGTGCAGGGCACATGGAAAAGTGGCCAGGCTTCTCCGCCCCCCGCCGTCGGTGTGATGACGGACACCTGCGGGCCTGCACGCCGCCTGAGTGGGCGTGCGCGAGTGGGCACACCTGGGCTGAGACACGGGGCACATAAGGGCGGCGTCACGAGGACGCCAGCAGAGAGGAGAGGGGCAGAGAAGAAGAGGAGGCCAGAGAGCCCAGGGAGTGAAGATGCGCCGGGGGCTGGGGCCTGCCCGCCTCCTGGACTCCCGGCACCCGCCTGCCGTGCACCTGGTCGCCTCTGACAATAAAAACCTTAAAAGCCACCGAGGGTTCCAGGGCTCCTCCTTGACCTGTCTGCCGGGTAAAGGTTGATCAGGTAGTTCCACCCGCCCACTACTGATGATGGACACCTGCGGTGCTGCGAGCATTCCAGGGTGGGCATGCGCAGGTGGGCGCACCTGAGTTGGACACGGGCATAAATGGGCGGCGTCATGAGGCCACTAGAACTGTGAGGACCAGACCGACCAACAGAACCGACAGGATGAGCAGCAGCAGTAGCAGCAGCAGCAGCAGCAGAGAGAGACAGAGAGAAGAAGCAGCCGAGAGGGTGAGATGCGCTGGGGGCTGGGAGGCCTGCCAGCCTCCCAGCCCCGCCCTGGTACCCCACCTGCCATGTACCTGGCCACCTCTACTAAATAAAGCATGAAAAGCCACCGAGGGCTCCAAGAGACTCCTTCCTTGACCCGTCTGCGCAGAACCATCCCGAACCTTGGTTCTGTGCTGCCACCCTTCCTGCCACTACACGGAGTCATCGAGAATTTGCTGTGCCCTCCTGGCACCACATCTTGGAAAAGTAGTATTTGCTGACCCCAACAGCTGCCAAGAATTAAACTGGCTGTTTCTCTTAGCTCAGATTCATTTTCATAACTGTCAAGCGCCTGTCCTGTGTCTAGTTACATACAGTTCACGCATCTCCAAAATCTCAAAGTGCACTTTCCTGACCCTCTCTGGGCACGGGGCCACGCGTGCGCAAGCGTAACACTAGGAGCAAAGCCCCGCGTCTGCAGCCCCCTGGAGCAGTGCCGCCAGCCCAGAAACACTCACAACCCCCAGGAGCTCTCCCGTAGTTACGGTCTCAGACAGGGCGCATCTGCAGCTCTGCCGCCGGACCGCCGGAACGCTAAGCAACGCTAGAGGGTGACGTGCAAAGCTCTGTTTCAACGACTGAACCTGCACTCTCCGTGTTTCTGAATGAATATAAATAAATCCTCATTTATCATTTTCTGCTGAATTCACACCTCCAGAAAGCTCCCTTCACCCTTCACCCTCACATAAGAACATTTCCCTGATTGTCTGGAAAAGCTTTTAACATTTCTCGAAAACTTACTCTAAGGCTGGTTAAGGTTTTAAGAAAAAAGGGAAATAAGACAGGTGATCACTCTTAATGTTCTAAGTGGAAGAACAGGTAAACCACGGCAGAGCAAAGAGGGGTCGAGAGGGAAGGACGGCGGTGGTGATAGCCAACTGTTCGAAGGAAGAAATGAAATCAGGACTTAAAAATAGAATTGCATTTGCTGTTTGGCAATACACAAGCACCACTAAGTGCCCTTCATAAATTTTACTATTGTTGCTCTAAGTGATATTACCATGAATCACATTAGTCGTGTACTTGGCGTTTTTTAAAAGCAAGAAGGATTGAGAGTGTCAGTAGGCTTGAGCGGCTCTGTTATCTCTGATGAGAGTGAAGGGGAAATGATCACAAACTGCACGGGCCTAAGAGCCGGGCCTGATGCCCCCGCCTCCCCAACGCCACTCCGTCCGCCTCGCCAACGCGCCTCCCCCACGCCACTCCGTCCGCCTCGCCAACGCGCCTCCCCCACGCCACCCCTGTCCGCCTCGCCAACGCGCCGCCCCCACGCCACCCCTGTCCACCTCGCCAACGCGCCGCCCCCACGCCACCCCGTCCGCCTCGCCAACGCGCCGCCCCCACGCCACCCCTGTCCACCTCGCCAACGCGCCGCCCCCACGCCACCACTGCCTCGCCAACGCGCCACCCCCACGCCACCCCGTCCGCCTTGCCAACGCGCCTCCCCCACGCCACCCCCGTCC
>JAGFMF010012163.1:1053418-1221804 GCA_019455555.1 Galemys pyrenaicus | reverse complement strand
CCACGCCACCCCCGTCTGCCTCGCCAACGCGCCTCCCCCACGCCACCCCCGTCCACCTCGCCAACGCGCCGCCCCCACGCCACCCGTCCGCCTCGGCTCGCGACCCACCGGAGCAGGACGTGGCTCAGTACCTGGCGCGCCAGCGGGGGCGTCTGCTTGCCCTTCTTCTCGTCACGAAGGGGCAGGAGGGACTTGAGCAGCTTCGGCATCTGTATCTGGGGCATCAAGGATTTCACGGGGTTCGGGGAGGTGCCTGCGTCCACGTCTGGCGCAAGGTTCAGAGGAGAGAGACGAGAAGACGCAGTGAAACAAAAGTTCTTTTTAAAAAGCCCAAAGTTGGTTCTGGGAAACTAAGAAAACCGAGGCCACCGTGGCAAGAGTGTTCAACCAGACGGAGACGAGGCCTGCTGGGGGCGGGGGAGGGGGGGGGCACCCCTGCGGCCCACAGACACACAGGAAGGGAGCAGCCACTCGGAAGGGGGGGCGAGACCCGCGGGGCTGGGAACAGAAACCCCTCAAGCGCCGGCTGAGAAAACTGGCAAAGAAACGTAACTCTCCATAAAGGAAACGGAGGTCATCATCGAAAAACCTCCCACAGAGAAAGCCCCAGGCCCAGACAGCGTCACCCAGGACTCGCGGGCATTTCAGGAGCCAGAGGCACCGAGGGTCCGAGACGCCTTCGGGATGGAGGGCGGGGCGGCCCCAGGCGCGCGCCTCGTGAGGGAGGCCCTGCCGCTGTGCAAGCGCTCGGAGTCGGCAGCAGATGGCCAGCACGCCGGCGGCGGCCGGTCAGCCTGGGGAGACCCCGCTCAGACGGCTCCAGAAGGAAGCGCAGACGCCCGCGGGAGCTCACCTGGGCTGGGGTGCCGGCTCTGAGGGCAGGCCGGAGCGGCTCCTCTGGCCGCAGCTGGCTGCGACACGTCCTGCTGGCTCTCCCACCGGCCCTGGGACAGACAAACCCGCCGTTTCATCTCAAGTTAATTATGAGAAACTTCGGCGTTTACGGGAAAGGGCACGCGCCGAGACGCGGCTCCCTCACGCGAGGCGCTGGTGCTGACCGAGCACCTGCCCTGCCTTCTCTGCTCGCTCCCACCTGCCCCGCCTCGCTGGACGACCCCCCCCAGTGCGTGCTCCAGCCCACCTCCCTGGCGCCCCGCTGCCTGCCCAGCACACGGGGCTTAAGTTCCACCGTTCTGCCTCAAGATACCCCTTTTCTCCTGGAAGCTTGTGCCTCACAGGCCAAAGGAGAAATCAGAAAGGAGCAAATGTTCTCAGCCTGACCGTGAAAGCAGAGCCAGGGTCTCCCTGGTGGCGCAGCGGGTCAAGCACCGCACTATGAGGTGAACTGCAGCCACTGCCGCACGAGTTCGATCCCCGGCCAGGGAGGGCCCCCCAGGTGCAGCAGACCTCTCCTGCCTCCCGCTGCTCCCTCAGCAGTGGGTTTCAGTCGATCTGCCTGTGCTGCTTCCTGCTCTGTCTCTGGTGGCTCCTCTCACCGCCCTGGACTCTGGCCTGTGCCCCAGCTCTTGTGTGCATAAATAAATAAATCTTTTAAAAAAAAAAAAAGCAGGCAGAACCAGGTGCCGCGTGCGAGATGCAGCACCACGGCGAGTAATGAGCCAGGACAAACAATGAGGCAAAGCCGAGAGTAGGTGCTGTGAGATGAAGAAAGAGAGTTAAACTGGCAAAAGCCATTCACAGAAAGCAAAACGGTCCGCAGAGAGCAGAAGGGGGCTGCTGGGCACAGGGCCAGGGCCCAGGAGCGTCCACCCACACTAGGGCCACGAGAGCAAAACTCAAGCGCCGCCCAAGACCCTTGGCACCGAAGTCGCGGGCGTCTCAGGTGTCCAGGCCCGACTCGCCGAGCACAGCCCCTCAGCCGAACCGGCCGGGGGCATTCCCCACTCACGCCCTGGTGCGTCTGCCCCGCGGTGCACGTCACTCTCACCAGACACAAGGCGGGTTTGGGGTGCAGCTGCTAACCCCCCCAGGGGAAGGCTGTCCGTGTCCCCCTCCACGGAATGCCAGGAGGGAAGGCGGCGCCAGGGACGGGCTCCCGGGGGAGACGACTTGGGGCCCAGGAATGGCAGGGACCTGGGACCTCGGCTCTCGTGGCCTCAGTGTCGGCCACACCGCAGCCGCCCCGGGACGGCCTCACCCTGCCTTCACCCACCACTGGCCCCCACACGCCCCATCCTCTGGACAGGTCGCCCAGGCAGCCTGCGCCAGCTGCAGCGGGTCCTCCTCCAGCGACCCCATCAGTGCCCGGAGGACACGCAGTCCGCGGCCGCCTCCGTCCCTCCCTCCCCAGGTTGCACGCGTGGACCGACCGGGCGCACTCGGGCTCCGGCACGCCGCCCGCCCCGCCCCGCGTGCAAGCCCGGCTGCGGCGAGGGGCCGCGGGCCCCTGGACGCTGGGTGCCGCTCCTGGACTTCCCCGGCCGGCCTCTGCGAGCCCAGCGCCCCTCCCCGAGCCCCTGCCCACGCGCGCACTGCTCAGTGAGGAAAGCCGGAAAGCCAGGGGGGTCATCCGCCCGGCAACGAAACGACCCTCTTACTCTCTTCTGACAACGTGAACTCACTTCTAGGTGTAACGTTCTCAGTCTCACAAACTCCCAACCACACCCTGGTGTCGTCTGCTCCGTGATGTCTCAGCGTTACAGCCTCGACAGGGCACGCAGCTCCTAACTGACACAACGTCCGGGTCCCTGTCGGGCACCCTGCCGTCGCGCCCCGCCCCAAGCGCCCACAGGCCACCGGGGGGCGCGCGTGGCAGGCGGCAGCCGGGCGATGCTCTGAAGCCCCGAGGGGGAGCGCAGTCGGGCCCAGCCGCCCCTCCCTCGGGGCGCGAGCTCTGCTGAGAGCGAGGGGGTGGGTGCTGCGGGCAGGGCTCGGCGCAGGACCACCCAGACACACTGACCTTGTTGTTGCCCAGGCCGCTGGACGGGATGAGGTCCTGGCGGCTGCCGGATAGCTGCGGAGACAGGGAAGAGGGTCAGTCCCGGCGGACGCAGGCCCAAACGAGCCCGCTGGAACGGGCGGGAGCTGGGAGCCCGAGGTGTGGGGGGCGGTGGCCGCGGGGACACGGTCAGGCACGACCTTCTAACCGGCCAATTACCAGCAACTTGCCGGGGAGCGAGGAGCCGGGCGTGCAGCTGCGCCAGGGCAGCGCCGGCCGGGCCTGGGCGCCCCGAGCAGGCGCTGGTGAGCCCACCTGAGCCGCACCCGCACTGGCCTCTGGCTTCCCGCCCGTGAGCCCGCCCAGCCAGCCCGGCGTCCGTCACGCGCCTCTGTGGTGCACCTGGGCCCACGCTCCGCGGGGCGAGGGGTGCCGCTGGGTCCCGGGGCAGCGCCTGACGTCGAGCCCGGCTCACCGGGCCAGGCCGCGGCCGAGACCACGAGGGAGGTGGCAGGTCCCGGGAGCCATGGGGCGCCCAGGGGCGATGCCTGCCCTGCTTCACCGCCGCCCCGAACACGGGGCCGAGGGTGCCGCTCAGGCCACCCGCGGTGCCTGCTAGGGTGAGGCGCCCACGGGCTGACGGTCTCAGACCCGCTCGCCCCACCAAGGCGGAGGCCGGGTGCCGGGACCCGGCCTGCTCCGCGCGGGGGCCTGCGTGTCTGGCCTGCAAGAGGCTCCGTCGTTAAAGGCGACGACAGCAACATGCTGCTGTGGGACACGCTGGCGCACGCACACGGCCGAACGCCTCTCCGGCTGCCCTCTGCTCCAGGGCCCACGTGAGGCCCGAGGCGCCTGGCGGGGCCCGCGTGCGTGACGCTCACGGCCCCTCTGTGCGGCGGCGGAGGAGAAAGGAGACGGGCCCCGCATGGCCGGGCCCCACACGGCCAGGCCCGAGTCAGCAGAGGGCGCAGGGCAGGCGGGGAGGGGCAGCTCAGAGAGGGGACGCGCCGCGGCCGCCAGACGGGCCTGGAGCTCACCCGGTTCACGCTGGGGGAGCTGATGCTTCGTCTGCTCAGCTTCCCCTTCCCTGTCAGCTGCTCCTTCACGGCAACCTCCTGCCAGTGAGAGCGCAGGTTAGAGACGCACGCCCGGGCCTGCCCAGCCCGACCTGCCCAGCCCTCCCCTGAGAACGGCCGCTGCCTGGGGGCCAGGCCAGCGCCCGGGACCCCCAAGAGCCTCGTAGGGCAACAGCCGCCCTGGGCCGCGTTCACCTGCCCGCCGCCCCCGGACGCCGGCCCAAAGCTAGCCCCAGGAGGAAGGCGGTGGGAGCGCGAGCACGCGTTTCTTCTTTTTATTAGCACCTTTGTCAAAAGAGTAAATAGAACTAAAAGGAGAGTCGGCGTGAGCCGAGGTTAGGGCTCCTCTGAGGGTCGGGCCACTGGCAACTCCGGGCCACGCCCCGAGGCCAGAGCTCAGCGGGCCTGTGCCGCTCGCTGCGAGGCGTTTCTCCACCAAGAGCAAGCCCAGGATCAAGGGGCATTTCACATCATCTGGGTACCGTGAGGCGGTAAACAGCTTCTGTGCCTTGGCATCAGGGCAACTGGATTCCACTCGCTGTCTTTGAAAAACGGAACTTTCCAAAGACAGCGTCAGAGACCGCCCAGGCCAGCTTAACCCACAGGCTCACGCTCCCCTGGCCAGTCCCGAGAAGCCGCAGGGCAGCACACGGCCAAGGGTGGTGAGGGGACGCGGGAGGCCCGCGGCCGCCCACCTGGCGGAGCCGGTCCAGCGTGAGCAGGTTCTCCACAGCCAGCACACTCCGCAGGTACTTCTCGATGTGGGCCTCTGAGTCGGCAGAAGCGGTGCTCCCGACGCTGGCAGCCATCCTGGCTAACGCTTCCCGCTCCTCTGCTCCCTGGGCGTCCTGGAGGATGGAAAGCTGTGTATCAGCATCGAGTGCACGGCTGCAGGAAACACGCTAAAAGCTTCCTGATCTATGCGGACACACGCGGAGGTTTCTCAAGTAACAAATGGACGTGCTCCAGAGTTCCATTTTAGAGTCGGCTTCTGCAGCCCCAAGTGCACCTTCCCACAGAAACACACCGTGATCGCGGCTGGGCGAGTGGGCCGGGCAGCGCCGCGGGGCCAGCCTGTGTCCAGGCAGACCGGCCTCTACAACACTGCTGGCTGGACAGGACTGGTGGGCTAGCCGGAAAGGCGGAACCTTATCTGGGGGACCGAGGATGAAGAGGGGGGGCAAGCCGGACCCCAGGAGGAAGCAGGCCTGGGCTGCACCCCCTCACTTAGCAGCCTCAGGACGCACCCAAGACGAGCCGCCTCTGCAGGTCTGACCCTCACCTCTGGACAGCGGAGGCCAGAGGTCGGGCACCAGCGGTGAGGGAGGTGCCAAGCGCAGCGGCCGTGCTCAAAGGCAGAGCCAGCCCTGGCCTTGCACTCAGACGGCGCGGGAGGGCGGTGAGGGCGGCTCTGACTAGCCCAGCAAACTCAGGTCAGGGCAGGTCATTCTCAGGGCACGACCAGACCTTCCGGCACTGTGACTTCACCGCAGTAACGTCAGAAGCCACCGCCTTGTACGGCGCCGTCTACCACGGAACACACGACGTCTCCTAGACCACCACGGAGGGGAAAGCCCGCCGAGCCGCTCTAAGGTGTCAGTTGCAAGACATCTACCTTCAAAGATACTCTGGAACTGAAAGGAGCCTTAGGTAAAATACGGTTTTGGAGGGTGGCCTAAGCTCACGAGAGTTTTGGCTCCTCCACGAGTCGGAGCCTTTCAGCAACCTGGACAGGAAACTTCGTCCTCACATCGGTGGTGCGGAAAGAGGAAGCCACAGAGCAGCCCCGGGGAGGGGCGCAGGCCTCCCACTTCCGGCGGCCTGTCCTCTCCACACAATAGAAGCTCGGTGTCCGGGGGACGGCCGTTAGTGGGAGAGGGAGTTCTGACAAACGCATGGCCACCCCACGCATTCCCGCCCAGCGGAGGCCTCGGCACCCCTCGTGGGGCCCCTCCCCGGGCCGGTCATCTCCGTCACCGCAGGTGCGCCCCACCTGCTTTAGGGTTCCTGCTACTGCGAAGCTCCCTTCACTCCGCCTCGGGGCTCGAGGCCCTCGCCGGCTCTGCCCCTGCATGGCTGGCAGCGGCTGAGCGCGGACGCGCCGTGTGCCGAGGGCTGCCCGGGCTGTTCCAGCATCGGGCGTCTGCACCGAGCTGCGAGGGCGGTCCGGGGCAGGCCGTGTGGACTACGCCTCCCCCAGGGTGGGGGCTCCTCCAGGTGGCCGGCTGGGCCTGGCAGTGCGCACGGGACTTGGGGATAAAGCGGCAGCAGCCTTCCGAGGGCCGGCTCGCGCCACACTCCCGGCAGGCATTGCCCTCGTGCCCTCTTCCACGACCGAGCCTACTGAGCTCCTGGGACGGGGCACGGAACTGTCGGGGTCTACATGAGACCCAGTGCTTAAGGGGTCTTTTCCTTTAGCTTGCAAATAAAAGAGAAACCTGGTTTTCACTCCGCCAGCTCTCGCTTTCCTTCCCCCTTTGCTTTATGGTCAGGATGCGTCCCAGAGGAGACGCCTGCTGACGTGGGGTCAGCTCGCTGCAAGACGGCCCCGGCCCGGGGGGTGAGCGTCTTCCCGGCAGTCCCCCCACCCGTGACAACTGTGTCACCCAAGACTAAAAGCGCCTCATAGAGGCTCAGGACCCACAGGCGGGAGGGTGGAGAAGAGCAGGAAGACGGAGTGAGAGGCAGCACCGCGATGGCCCGGTCTCTGTTCTAGCGCAGTCCGCCGCCTACGGCTCGGGAGCAGGCAGGGCATTCGGAGAGAGCCGGGCGGAACGCACGGCCCCAGGGAGGTAGGTACCCACGACCCGCACCCGGGCCCCCACGACTCGTCAGCCTGAAAACAGCCTCGTTTGGAGGTGCCCGGAAGGCCGCGGGCCACGGGGCCGGGCCACCTGGCGGTGCCTTGGGGGACATGCCTGCGATTCCAGAAGCCCAAACACGGCCTGGCACGGGGCGCGCCTGCTCCCTTCCCAGGCTGGCGTCTGTGGGAGGTGGACGCATCCACCTGCTGGCCAGTCAGCAGGGCTTCGCCCTCGCGTCCTGGGAGGGCTCACGCAGGCCCGCCCTCCGCGCCCACCACGCGGCCCTGGCTGTGGCCGAAGCAGCTGCTCTCCCCCGTTCTCCGAAGCTCCCTTCGTCCCGGCAAGGGAGGCCCCACGAACACGTGCCGGCCTGGTGAGCACGTCTAGCTTGGGCATCGAGCCGAGAGACCCTAGAGGCCACGGCCCCGGCCCCTGTCTCTCAAGCGCCGTCTGTCTGATCCTGTGAACGCCCCAGTCAGCGCAGAAGAGGAAACACTGATAAGGCGATAGCTGGCAGCAACCACGACCATGCGGTGCGGCGACAGCTGGCAGTTAGAGCACAGCCAGTCTCCACGCTGCCTCGTGCCGTCCTCACACAGCCCTGCCCAGAGGACACAGCTCACCCCGATGAATGAGGATACGTCGGCTCGAAGCAACCCACACGAGCTCACTGCCCAAGAACGAGACAAGATTTCTCGGGCTCCAAACAGAGCCTCCCTTCACCTCTCTTAACCCCTTCAAAGGTTACATTTTGTTATCTCAGGTCTTCTATGCGTGAAAAGGTGTTCATTTGCTTTTCCAAAGGAAGTTCTTCGACAGGATAGCAAGCCCAGAATCCCACGGACCCACTAGGGAGCTCCTCTACGAACCGTGTGGCACTTCCTGAATGTGCATCTTGTCTTGCTGCGTATTTCTTGGGTAGGTGACCTTTCAGGAGTTAGTGCTTTGCACATTCAAATTTCCTACGACCCTTTACCTCTGGAATATTGGAGACAATTTCAAAAGTCACTCCACAGCCAGGAATAGAACTTCGATGGGACATCTTTTTTAGGAGACTCTGAGCAAAACCCTAGAGGGAAACAGAAGAGATGTGGTTCCCATCCCACGAACCGAGCTCCCGCTAATAAGACACAGCACGAGGGCTGCCCCGCCCACTCTCGCCCAACAGTCGGAGCCCATTTCCTTTATCACCAAGCTGAACCCCAGAGCGCTCGACACAGGTTCCCCAACCTCATCTTCGGCAGAGAACTTTACTAGACACCGGCGAGGTGGCTGCCCCAGACCAGTGCGGGAAAGGCCAGGCCCCGCTCTGGTCTGAGGAGGCCGCCGGTCCAGCGCCGCGGGAAGGCTGCAGAAACGGGGCTGTGGACTCCGTGACAGCACAGTGACCTCCCGCGAGCAGGACTGGCGGTGCTGCCCACACTCTTTTTGCCGGCAGCTGGGTGGGCATCCTGTACCATGAATACTGACAAGTCCGGGCATTAAACTCTCGACCGACGCAGGGTCGTCATGAAGAATGATTCAGGAGTGCGTGCTCATCGTTTATGCCGACTGCGCTCTCCCGCGGCCAAGCACTGAACTGCTGAGTTAATGCACGGGTGACTCGCTGGGAGAGGCTGCCGGGCCGAGCACCCGGGAGGCGGACAGGCAGGGGGAGGGCAGAAAGCACTGGGGGATGGAGATAGGAGAGAACGTCCCACTCACACTCCACTCTGCCCCCAGACAAAAGGCAGGTGGGGGGAAGGCGAAGCCCCTCCCAAGAAGAGAGGCAGCACCGGTGCCTGCTCGAGGAGCACGCGTCCACGCGCCTGCTTCAGAGTGGCTCCTCTCCCCCTGCTGACCTCGAGCTAGTCTCTAAAAGACCTGCTCTCGGGAGGCGAGAGGCCACTCCCTCCGCTGGCCACGCGTCCTGCTGCCGTGGGCCTTGTGACGCTGCTCACTGCCTACCCCAGTGGCCACGTGCAGCCGCGCTGGGCTTTGGGGGCGCGGAGGCGTGGGGCCCGCGCCCTCCCTCTTGTCCCCGTGTGTTCGGCACAACTGCCGCTGCCTCGCAGGCAGCAGGTCTAAGGCATGCCGACGTCTCGCTCTGAAGGCCGCTAGGAGTGGGGCGCTACGCCCCGGGGGCTGGCACGCCCGGAGACGCCGTCACCCTTCAGCATCGGTTTGAAACTACCAAACCACTTCAACTACTGGGGAAACGTGGCAACCCCTCGTCCCTACAATAAAAATGATTAAAGTAACATTAAACAACGGTAAACATTTTAAAAAGAGGAAACTTGGCGACCCAGCGGCAGTGCCGCTCTCTGCGCGGGGAGCCGGGGGCTGGCTGGCCCGGTGGGGCCGGCGCTGACCACTGCACCGACTTCCGAGCAGCCTGGCCCTGGGAGTTCCTCGTAGATGGCCCAGATCCGGGAGCTGGAGAGAGCTGCAGCCGGCCCCCCGGGCCTCCGTGATGTCGGATGGCCGAGCTCAGGGCTGCAATTTTAACAGCATTACGCCCATCTTCCTGTCACAGATGGATATCAGTGTGACATTTAGAAGTGAAGATTAATTTTTAGGGGGTAGAGATTACATCTAGGGCCCTGTCAGCCATGACTGTGCTCTTTTAAATGAAAAGATTTCTTTTCATCTGTCCTGGTTTTCGTTGGGGATGGCAAAGGCCGCAAAAAAGCGAGCAGACAAGTTAAAAGGGCTCCTCAGCCTCAGGCCCCCAAACCTGCGTGTGCATGTGCGTGTGCAAAGCCAACAGCAGACTGTTCACACCCTCAGCTGCAAGCTTCCTGCCACGCCCTTTCGTAGGGCACAGGCACTGGGCGGAGCCCGCTCTGCCGCCGGCCCAGCCGCTGCGGCACATGAGGTGGCGCTCGCAGTCCCCGGCCTCGTCCTGCCCGCCTGCCCCGGCCACTCCCCCTGGGCTTCAGACAGCTGTGTGCTGAGGGGCAGCTCACGGAGCCTCTTCTCGGAAGCTCACCACCTCCCCAGCCGTGCGTGGCCCTCCGGGCGCCTGGGGCAGCTGCAGGAGCCGCCACCCCGGCAGGGGGCTGCAGCTGCCCCTGCAGGAGGCAGACCAGTCCCACGTCATCCTGCATCCCAACTTGAAGCTGGCCTTGTCCAAATCCACCGATCGGCCAGCCGGCAGAGGTCAGTGGAGGGAGAGAAAGGCGTGGGCAGCCACGGGTCAGGACCTGCACCCGGCCCACACGCAGCGCGCCCTCGTCCGCGGGCCCGGTACGGGGCCGCCACTGTGCCCTGACCGTGCCCTCGACGGCCCTGCGGGCGGGGGGCGGCCACTGGCCAAGAGGCGTAGACAGCCTGCTTACGAGCAGCACGCCTGGGAGGCGGCAGGAAGCCACGTCCCGATGGAGCGAGCGGGTCACAGGCGCGACGTGATCTCAGAAGGCAGCACGCGGCTGGCGCCCGGCCCTCGGCGGCCCCGCCCAGGACTCACCTGCCGGCCATGCACGTGGACGCAGATGCGCTTGCGCAGCACCAGCTGCATGCTGGCCGGGTGGCTGAGCTGCACAGTGGCCCGCACGATGAGGAAGACGCGCTCGTCCGCCGGGGTGCCCTTGCTGAGCTGCGGGCAGCAGTGCACCGCCGAGTCCCAGGAGGCCTCCGCCTTGGCCTGCAGGAACAGGAGGAACGTGCTTGCCCGCCCCCGGGGAAAGACCACCCCCACGCGGCCACCCGAAGAGGCAGTGCCCCCAGCGCGCACCGCGGCGGTGCTGCTTCCTCCAGGCCGGGCCGCCCAGGCTCCCTCTGCCCTCGGCACGGACACCGCGTGCTCTCCTTGCTGATGGCTCTGGAGCCAGCCACGAGCACGGGGTCCTCGCCCCCAGCACCCCTGCGGCTGCCTGCGAGGAGGGGCGCCTGACTTAAGCTCGGGTCAAGGGCTGTCGCCGGAACTGCCACCAAGACCCGACGCGAGCAGACGGCTCACAGTCGCTGCCCTTCCATGCCGCCCCAGGGCTGCTCTCAAGCGCGGCCACGGCCAGGCCCGCGAGTCCGCCTGACCAGCAGGGCCCAGCCGCTGGGGCAGGCCCCACCGGCCGGCGACCCCACGTCTGGTCTGCACCTCAGCGCCGTCGGCGCGCTGGCTCCGTCAGAGCCCCGGCCACTCCACCGCACTCTCGAGCCAAGAGGGCGAAGCCACGGCCCCGCCATCAGGCCCGCCACGGCCAGGCTGCCCGCTGGCTTCTTGGCGCTTCACCCCTGCATTAGAGCGCCTTCACTGAAAGAAGCTGCGACGAAGCATCTGACGTGGCGTCACCCCTCCCTGCCCCAGCACGGCCCTGGCCGTGAGCCAGCACAGGCACTCTCCAGGAGAGAAAGCCACGCCAGGAGTGGACAGAATCGCACGTCCTGTCCCATTTCTCGGGACTCGTAACAGAGTTTCCCCTTTCTGCTTCTTGGGAAGCGCGCTGAGGCCGCGGGAGGCCCACGCGGGCGGGGCGCCCCCCAGCCCCCGAGCCCGCTGTGTACCTCGCCCTCGTGCTCCTTTATAATCTGCAGCTCGAAGAACTCGTCCTCTTCCTCCCCGGTGAGGGTGGCATCCCAGCCTCCGGGCTCGGGGTCGTCCAGGTTGTCCTGGGAGCTAAAGTCGTCGGCTGGAAGCACAGAGGCCCCATCAGAGATGGTGCTGGAAACCTCACCCGGCGAAGCCTCGGTACGCTAGTGCTAACTCCTCTGCTTCGGTCCTCACGCCGCGGCCCTGCAGCCCCACGCGGCGCAGGTGCACTCCGCTGGACGGCTCGCGGGCCTGGGGACTGCTCTGTGCCGCCTGCTACCTGCACGCCCAGTTCACACGGGCCCACAGACGAGGTCACGCCGGCCGCCAGAAACGTTACCGATAGGACGTGCGAAGTTCCCAAAATCAAAAAGCCAGTGACCGAGATACTCTGACCCTAAGTTCAATTTGTGGCCAGAAACTGAAGGGCAGCCCAAGGCCCACTGTTCGTCCGGCCCAGCCCGGCCCAGACCCCCTCCTTCAGCCTGGCGTACCACGGTGGCTCTTCTGGTCCGAGAGCTGGGCCCACGAATGGGCGGAAGGCCCAGCAAGGTGCTGTCGTGTCTCAGAGCAGCCACATTGGCAGAGCTTCAGCTTGTTTCCACTTTCCTACACCTCCCACGCACGCGTGCACACACACACGTGCACACGCGTCTCGACTCGCTGACACAGAGAGCGTCACCTGCCCGTTCCTGCCCCCAGAAACTGCCTGGCAGAAGCCCGCCCGCCTCCAGGCAGTGCCCGGCACACACACAAGGGCCGCCCCTCGCCCTGCGCCGCCCCAGGGCTCACCGTTGAGGTCCAGGAAAATGACGGGGATGTGCATCTCCATTCCGGGCACCGGGGTCCTAGGACGGGCGACAGGCGGCATCATGGGCAGCACCGGCTCTCAGCGCACCCACGGGCCGAGCCGGGCGTTGTGGCGGTCCCACTGGAGAAGCCACAGGCTCGCCCAGCCGCCGCCCCGCCCCACTTGACCTGCTCGCACCGGCCGCCGCCAGCCCCCCGCCCAACGCTGGTTCCGTCAGACGCGGGAGGGCGCCACGGGGCTCAGTTTGCTGCGGTGCGGGCCATGAAGGTCTGCGAGGACGTCTGCTGCGGTACAGTTCAAGCAGCAAAACCCAAAACTCCCGGAGATGCAACCTCATCACGACCACACGGCTGCAGGGGCGTGGCCCAGGGTTAACGTGTTTTTCCAGTAGTGCTCAGTGCAGTGACGCTGTCGATCTAGATTCTCAGAACCCTTAATTACTTGGGCCCCTAACGGTAATATTCCCTAAAGCCGCTGCAGCCACAGCTATTCCAACCCGAGAAAAGAACCCGCGCTTCCTCTCGCACCCCTCGAGCCGGCCCCGCCGCGCCCAGGCTGCCGTACCACTCCGCAGGGGCCCCCGGGATCCCGCTGCCGGCAGAGGGGACCATCACCGCGTTCCGCTCCTCCGTGAGCGTCAGCCGCATCTCCAGGAGCTGCGCCTCCCGGTCGGCGTCGTCCTCGGTTTTGTCTAGGACGTGGGGGTGGGACAGGACAGACCCTCAGCCGCCGCTCCGCCGACCCGGGCCTGCCCTCGGGGTGCGCTGGGGACTGGGGAGCCTGAACATGTGTGTCTCAGGGCACAGCACCCAGGCAGAGGGAGGGCGTGGACGGCTGCAGGGACAGCGCCCGGGCTCGGCGGGCCAGTGCTTTGGTCAAGGACTCAAGCCTGCTCAGCGCCTCCCTGGAGGCGAGCTGGGCGTTTGCGTGCTGCGCCCACCCCCCATGCTGGGGCCGGGCAGACACCGGCCGCCGCGCCACATCAGGCCAGCGCCTCCCCGAGACTGGCACCAGCTATGGCCGAGGGGCCGGGCTGGGCAGGGAGCAGGCGGCTTCTCCTACCACTCTTGCTGACGGACTTGTGCAGCTGCTTGTCCAGGTAGTCCTGGCGCTTGGTCAGGGCGGTCAGCCACTTCCTGCGCAGCCGCTCCAGGTCCCGGTCCTGGCGGGTAGGGAAGCGGTGAGCACAGCTGCGCCCAGCGGCCTGGCCAGCACGGCAGCCCAGGACACACCGCGCCTGGGCCCGGTGCTGCAGAGCATGCCGTCCCGGGGCGCGCCGACTGCTGCTGCAGAGCGGAAACCGGCAGGCCTTGAAGCACTCCGCGCTGGCCGGCCCGTGTGGTCAGCGCCAGCGCCCACGCCAGGGGCGCACAGGACGGGCACCCAAGCCCCCCAGGCGGTCACTTCGCTGGGTACAAACCGCGGGGACGCTCGCAGCAGCCCGGGGCCGGCACTGGAGCCTTGAGGCCCACGGCCGCCGCGAGCACTAGCCCCAGCTCAGCCAACCTGTCCGGCTCCCCTGCCGCTCGTGGGCCTGTCTGCGGGGAGGGGGTGTCATCGCCGAACCAGCCACGCCTGACCGCGCCAATTCCGCCTCATTTCCATCGGTAATAAAGTTACAAGGCCGGCAGCCTGGAGCGCGCAGGGACGCAGGGGCCTGGGCTTCGCTAAGGCACTTAACCAAATGCCTCGTGACACCGTGTGGGCCGGCGGGAGACGTGCGGGGAGGCGTCCGGAAGGGCTGAAGTGCCGCCCCGCCCGCAGCGACTGGAGGAGGCCCCAGGCCTCAGGAGTCTCCCTGCCGAGCTGCAGGGCCCTGCGGCCACCCGCCCACTGCTCTGAGCAGCGCCTCCTCGGAAGGCAGGCGTTTTGGCACCAGAGCGACGCCAAGCCAGCAGCGTGACCGCGCTGGTGACACAGCGGCCAGAGGCCTGGTGTCCGCACGATGACCAACAGTGGGGAGGGGGCCCTCGTGGGACAGCGGGGAGACCCCGCTTGAAGTGTGGGAGCCCTGGGGGCGAGGCTTGCTGAAGCTCTGCAGGGGGCGGACCCCAATGGCGAAGACGGCCTGGGGCCAGGAGCCCCAGGTGTGTGGGGGATAGTCAGCGTTTCCATCATGCGTTGTAGGTAGATTTTACATGACAGGTAGAAAACACTCCTTGTTTTGAGAAAAAGCGGTGCTTGGCTCAGAACGAGCTGCCACCACCTACGGTGTGTGGCAAGCAGAGGACCGTCGCTGCACGTCTGCCACGCCCACGGGACAGGCCGACGGGCCCGCTCACCTGGTAGCTGTCCATGTCCTCCTCTTCCTCCTGCGGGAGAAACGAGCACGTGAAGCCGACACGCTGAGCCACCGCGCCCTCCCCATGGTCCCATCCGCCTGCCGGACCCCATCCCTCCTGCCGCACCCGCTACTCGGGCCTCCCACTGGGCTCTGTGGTTCTCAGGAAGCTGGAAGGAAATCTTGAGCTTCTGGGGTGGGGGAGAGCACAGCTCTGACCTTTGGGGAACCAGGACAATGGGCTCCCCCTGGGCGCAGCCCCACCCCGCCTGCCGGTGGCATCTTGACAGCCCGGCAGGGGGCTGCTGCTGTGTGGTGGGGGTAGAGGAGGCTAATCAGGGAGCTCAAGGGCTCCTAGAGACTGAGGTGGTTTAACCCCCACTCCCCCGGTGCCAGCAAAGCAGCAGGGGCGCCTCGTGCAGGCAGAACGCAGCAGCAGCAGCAGTAAGGGGGCCTGAACGCTGGCTGTAGAGGCAGGTTCTGGAAGGTTCCAGAGAAACCCTGGGTGGGCTGGCCCTCCGGGGGCGCGGCAGCACCGGCACTTACGTGGAAGGCCTCGTGGGCCCGGGTGGGCCGCAGCGGTCGGACCCTCACGCAGCCGATGCCCACGGACAAGATGCCCTCTTCTATCAGGGGCAGCGCCCCCGACTCCTGCACCGACTTCACCTCCACGTGGACCCGCCGGGACTGGCCCTGCACCACACACAGGCGTTAGAGCGCGAGAGGCATGCAAGCCCAGGAGGTGGTGTGCAGAGACACCTACAGGCTGCCACAGGGAACTGGTTTACCTTTAGGTGAGCAGGGACATGGAACACACAGATGTTCCATTTGCATGTTCAGAACAGAAAACGTTCTGACAAAGGCCACGTAGAAGGCCGGATGCTCAAGGATGTTCAGTGAACTGATAATCAAATACAAGTCAAAATAAGCAGGACTCACTTTCATTTTCACCTTTGAAACTAAGCAATTATCTTTGAAGAAGGCAATTTCTAACGCAGCCCAACATCTGCGCAACTCGCGTTAATTACTGCACTGCTTGTGGGACCATAAAGTGGAACACGCTTTCTGCTGGGCAGTATGCCTTAGAGATACCCCTCGACCTTTAGGAATCTACAAACAATCATACATGTGACAAATCTTAGAGC
The DNA here is from genome assembly GCA_019455555.1 of Galemys pyrenaicus. Lineage (NCBI taxonomy): Eukaryota > Metazoa > Chordata > Mammalia > Eulipotyphla > Talpidae > Galemys > Galemys pyrenaicus. The sequence continues at coordinate 1,206,281 of JAGFMF010012163.1, read as the reverse complement.
AATGCTAAAAGTAAAAAAAAAAGATTCAAATTAAATGCACCGCACAACCGCTTAAGCTGTAGTTTATGCAACATCACAGGCATTAAAGGCTGCAGCTGAAACATACACGCTGTATCGCATCAAGGAGCAGGTTACCAAGCCCAGCACAAACGGGAGGATCTAGATGCTTCTTAAAGTAAGCACAGTTAGAAACAAGGGCACTCCCAGGGGCTGAGAGCCACCACCGCAGCCACCAAGTCCAATCACTTCCACCAGCTTGGCCACTGTGGATTCACCAGAGAAACCGCTGCTTCTTACGCACGTTTACAGAACAAATACTGTGTGGCTGGTGTATTTACGGTAAAGGAGTATCTTTAAAGAAAATTCCCAGTATCTCCAAACTAGGGATTTCTTAGTTGGCTTACACATTTTGGGGATGCGAGACAACTGGAGAACTGGAGTCTCCAGTGGGTTCCTCTCCCCTCTTCCATCAGATTTTAATTCTGGGGGGCCTGGCGTCATCATGAAGATCGACACAGGCAACAGCTGTCCCCATCAGGCCTCAGGTGTCTTGGCTTCACCTCTCGAGGCCTGTGCGCCACTGTTTTGTGCAGGGACCTCAGAACATGGCGACCGTCTGAAACGGTTCAGCCCCGCCGACCAGCTGCCCCGCCCGCTCCCCGCCTGGGCGGGCTCAGGACAGAAGGGGGAGGGCGGCTTTGAGGGATGCGCCACGGGGTGTCTTGAGCAATGGCTCCTTGAGATTGCTGATATTTGCCCGTTGTTCAGCTACAGACCAGCTGTTCTCCTTCATGCCCAGTTCCACCGTGCAGCACGTGCAGGCTGCCCTGGCCCTGCCCTCCTTTCCGGACCCAGCGCCACGGGCTTCCCCGGCCCCCGGTCTGCTGCCCCTCTCCTCCACGGTCCTTTCACCTGCTCCTGTTCCCACTCCCATGCCGTTTACTCATAAAAATGCTTCCAGCCTTGGCAGAGTCTCTCGGCAGCCAGGTCAGGACACGCATCTGCCAAGAAAGGTTTTTCCAAGAACCGACGCGGGCTCAGACCCGCGCAGGGAAGGCCGGGGGCACGGCAAACCCCCGGCCTCCGACAGCTGAACCACAGGGCACCGCCTGTCTGTCTCCCAGGAGATGAGGTTCTCGGCGTCCAAAGAAGAGACAGACATATGTGTATGTATAGTCTCAACAGATGTTCAAAAAAGATGTTCTTCGCACCCTGAAAACGCTTCTCTGCACACACCTCGTGCTGTGACTCCAGCCAGTTCCTCCTCTCCTCCAGCCCACGGGCTCCCGGCGGCTGGGGCCAAAGCACAAGCACTTCTCATCTTCCTCTTCCTAAAATCTACTTTCTTTCTCCTTTACGCTTTTCTTGTATTTTGCTCCAATTGATCCACAGTCGTCTCCTCGAGCTATTTTAACAGTCAGCACTCGCCTCAGGCCGCCCAGGCCCCGGTCCTCTGCTGGCGCTGAGCTGACATTGGGGCCGCAAGGCTGTCCCAGGCCTCTGCGCTTCCCCCATCATGGGTCAGAGATGCCGCGCCCGCACCTCAGCCTGGGCTCCCGTGCGTCCCGGGGCCAGACACCCCAGAGAGCGGAGCAGCCCTGGGCCTGGACTGCGGCAGAGTCGGGCCGCCCGCTGTGCACAGCTCGGCGAGACGCCTGCTGTCGCCAGCACGCAGGCCAGCCGCTCGCGCGCCCACCTTCTCCGCTTCACACCTGCGGCGCTGGGTTTAACATACGCGAGGAGCAACCACCGGCAGAAAAGACACCTGCACGGGAGGCGCTTTTAGCACAGGACGGGTTTGGCCAGGTGAGACGCGCGGTTTCCCCAAGCGCCAGAGACCCCACGCCCGTGCTCAGCCGCGACTCGGGCTTCTCACCTGCCGCAGCTGGAAGACGCCTCCGGTCGGCACGTCCCTCGCGGGAACCACTTCCACAGGGCAGTAGTCGCCGTTCTCGTTCTGCTCCAAGATCTGAACCCAGAACTCCACCTTCCTGCTGACCTCGCTCCACCTAGGACAGAGGCAGTTCCGGGAAGCCGCGCACTTCCCTGCACGCGCCCTGAGAGCCCGGCCGGGCTGCCGATTCGACGGGACAACGGGGTCCTCGGGGACACGTGCACGCTGGCAGACGCGCAGCAAGGCGAGGCCAGACCGTGCTGGACCCAGCACGTGAGCGCGTGCACTGCAGAGGCGCAGCCGCCAGCGTCGAGGCGGGCGGGGCCTCCGGGACATGCAAGGACCCCGGGGCCTGCAGGAGGCCCGAGGACAAAAGCCTCAGCTTGTGACCCACGAGGTGGTGAAAGCTCGCTCGTGCAAAAAGGAAAATCTGCTTCTCCACTGTATCCAGAGGAAAAGTAAAACTCTTTCAAAACCCTGGCCGATGCCAGACACGACTGTGGGGCAGGTGGAGGGGAAGGGCCGCGTCACCGCTGGTGGGGGACGGCCGAGCCCCGCGCCCTGCGGAGCTTCCTTGAGCACTGGTCTGACGTGATGCCGCAGCCCGCTGGGAGGAGCCACGCGGAATGTGACATGCTCACGCACAGGGCGGCCACACCCGCTGTCCGCGTGGCCAGAGGCACGGCCTGCGGACTCAGGGCCCACCCGGCTACCAGGAGGGTGTGCCCTGGCCGTCCACAGCTTGATGGAGCTGAGCGGCGCCATGAAGCAAGTAAGCCGGAAGGAGAGAAAAGCACTAGATGGTTTCGCTCGTGTGGCGTATAAAGAAGCGAAGCAGACAGCGGCAAAGGCCTTAAAGTCTGACTGCAGACGGAGGCTGGTCATGGGGCGAGGGACCTGCGGGCAGGGCCGTGGACACTGGGCCGCTGCTGGTATTCTGGTGGTGAGCATCGTGTGCTGCGTCCGAACGTGTAGGCTTTAGGGGCACTAAAGGTCGGGTGCTATCGTCACCCAACGTCGCCTCTAAGGAACCAAAGCAATCTGTGCAGAGAACGCAGAGGGCCCGGCTGACACACGAGCCTCCCTGGTCATGGACACCCCGACAGGGCGCCGGCCGAGGGCAGAGCTGGGTCCCCGAGCACGTCCTGACCCAGCCCGCAGCCGAGCTGGGAACACTACAGCCGCAGCGCCGGGCCCCAAACCCCGCCGTGCTGCTCTCCTTACAACCACGCCCCTGCCCTCCCATCACTCCTCGCGGCCACGGTCCACGGGAGCGTCTGTGCCTCCAAACTCCTGCAGACACCCGTCTCTCCTGCGCCCCGGCAGGGTGCACGCGCCGGGCCCCTCAACCGCAGCACCGTCTGGGAGTCGGAAGAGGCCCCCTCACCTGTCGCGAAGACTGCGCGTCTTTGCTTGGATGATCCCCAAGTCCCACACGGCAGGGTTCCTGCGGGGGTCGCTGACCTTGTGGCCGTACACTTCGATGGCCAAGGCCCCTTCCAGAAGATGCTCCGTGAAGTCCTCGGTTATGTTCACAGAGAACTCCTGGAAGAGACGATTGCGGAGAGGAAGCTTCTGGTTGCCGGAAGCATCTCCTGACAGCCCACACCGCTCCACACGGAGGGAGACGCGCTGCTCCACTGCGGGATGGGGCTGGCCCCGGCGGCCACGGTGGAGGCTCCGAGGCGAAGCTCTTGGCTCTAAAAGTAACTGGAACTGACTCCTGACGCTCTCCCCCTTGGAAGTTCACCATGAGGGACCAGCCTCGTTTCCCATGTCGCTGGCAACGTTTTAGATGTTTCCAGAAGCACAAAACTACACCAAGAACCACAACGATTACCTATGACTCCTTGACGTGACCTATTATGCGCAATAACGTATCAGTGTGTGGGGAACACCACTTTCCCTAGTTTTTAGGAAGCAAACTGTCTCCAGTGGTGGGAGAGAACAGAAATAACGATCGTTCAGTGCAAAAAAAAAAAAAAATCACCCAATTATGGAAAGTCCCCCGCCCTGCCATCTTCACAAGACGCGGCGTGAGGGGGCATCTGGGGCACCTGGAGGGGCTGGCGGGGCTTGCGAGAAGTCACAGAACCGCCTCTCCCCACCCCGGCACACTGCCGGCACTTCTAGTTCTAGACAGGTTAGAAGAGACGTCCTCTCTGCAAACACCCGAGGCTTGTCGCGTGCAGGACGCAGGAAGGAGCCTGGGGACGGTGGTCCTGGCACACGCGGCCGAGCTGGCGTCCCCTCCGCTGAAGGGCGCTGTCCTGGGGCGGCCGAGGAGCCGGGGTCCCGGGGTCCCGCCTGCGCTCCGCTCCGCCGCCTGAGCCGCGAGCCTCGGGGCCTGTTTACCCGGCGGCGCCCCGGCACCCTGGCCCCCCACGCACGCACGTCGCGCTGCACACATGTGCTCACGCAGCGCCGGGCGGCTGGGCGGGCTGCGCCGCCCCCAGGCCGCCGTCCCCCGCACGGCAAGACGGCGCGGAGCACTGCGGCCCAGGGACGCCGGGCACCCGAAGCCCGCGGGGTCCCGTCCCGTTCAAGAAGCGGCCTGGACACACGGCCCACGCGTTCAGGAGCGGCGGCCCCGTCTGCCGGACAGGCGTCTGGGCACTCACACTGCAGTGGTCGAAGACCACCATGCACTGCGGCTCCTTGGACATGGGCGAGGAGGACGTGTCCACCTCGGGGGCGACGACCACGGGCTCCTGCTGGTCCCAGAAGCTGTACTTGCAGAACACGAAGTGGGACAGGTGCTGCGGCAGCCCCGTGGCCTGCAGGATCTTGACCTGAGGGAGAGAAGGCCTGCGGTTGGTTCTCCTGACACACAGCCGTGCCAGGCCCCCGCCGGGGCGCTGAGACCCACCGCTCCGTGAAGTCGTTTTCTGTGGCAGTCACCCCAAGGAGAGGCGGACACAGGCCCGGCCACCCGGCAACACAGCGGGGGCTCTGGCAGGGGCCGGGCAGGCGACGGGCACGCACGCCCTCGTTCCTGTCACATCGCCCCCACACGCGGTGCACGGCTGAGGGGCGACCCCGGGCCTCGGGCGCCCTCGGGTCACGGGCTCGGGGTGCGTCCTCAGAACGCAGATGGAGCGAGGACGAGGAAGGGCAGCGAGCGGATGCAAATAAAGAACAAGCGCTCCAAGGCGCAGAGCATTCACTTGCTGTCTCTGACCACAGGGTGGAACGCGGCCCTGCCAGAGGGCGTTTTCTGGGATCGCTTTCCAGCATCGAGAAAGTGCGCTTGGAAGAAGAGCGGGGGGCGAGGGGTTGGGCCGGTGGACCCTGACCACCCCGGCCAGGCTGCCCTGCGACGCCCCTGCGCGTGAGCCGGGAGAGGGCCCGGCTGCGGAGGCCGCGGCACCGACCGCGCCCAGGCGAGGAGCTGAGGCCGGGCTCATCAGGCCCCAGCGTCCCAGCGGGCGTGCCGTGACTCTGGAAGCGTCCGAACAGCCCTACTGTTTCTGTTGGCTGCATCGGGCCGGCTTCTAAAGCTGCTGTTTTTGTGATAAATTCTGGTAAGCAACGGCGAAGACCCCTCCACTCCCCAGGCAGGAGGGCGACTGGGACCTACGGTGAGGTAAGCTGGGCTGAGCCCGACCCCCTGGTCGGCGAGACCAGCCCGAGCCGGGCGGTGACCAGGCCTCGCGGCACCCCCCTGGCCACAACCCGCCCGTCGCACGAGACGCCCTGCCGCCAGCAGAGAAGTGCGGCGGGCGCGGGCTTCAGCGTGTGGCAGAGCCACGGGCGTCCAGCATCCACCGCAGAAGCCCCAGTATCTCAGGAACGTCGGCCGCGGCGAGAGCCGCCTGGCGCAGGCGGCACCCAGGCAGGCACACAACGGGCGAGTAACAGACTGGACCGCGCCTCCCACCTCTCCCCACGGTGTTAACAAGAGCTGGGGCCGTCGCGCGTCCCTGGCAGGGCACGGCCTGGTCCTCCAAGCCCTCGGGCCGTCGGCACTCAGTGCCCGGCTTGGCGCGGACGCTTCTGAGCTCCCGCTTTCTCATGAAGCGTTTCAAAGTGTCTTCTTTCCGCTGAGGCGACAGAGGGTTTAGGGAGACGCAGGTTTTAGAGTCACGCACCTGCCCATGAGTAAACGCCGACCGTCCACTGGCGTGCGTGTCTGAGCCGACCGCTTAAACCGGGCTTTCCTGCCCCAGTTCCCTCTGGTGAAGGTGGGCGAGGTCCCCAGGGACACCGGGGCCAGCCAGTCCCCGCGGTGAGAGGAGAGCGGGACCCTCCCAGGCCCGCGGGACAGAGCGCGACGCCGGCCCCCGTCACTGGGCCCCTCGGAAGGCCAGCGTGCCCTGGGGGCCACCGCGAGTCTCCGGCGGCACAAGCCAGAGAGAAGACCCAACACGCGGCTTTCTCACCTGCAGGCGAGTTCTCAGGAGCGAGACCGCCGGGGCCAGGGAGCAGCTCAGTGTGGAGATCGCAGCCAGGTTTTAAGTTTTTAGGCAACAACAAAAAACGCAAGTGTCCACAAGGGGTCGGGGTTCCGCAGGCCAGACACAGGAGGACCTGGAAGCTTTGTGAGGGGAGCTGGCTCCTGTCACGTGACGGACAGCGTCAATGCACTGATGACGCGTGGCGGTGTTCATCATGGAAAAATAAATCCAAGCTTCTCTTACAGGCGGGGCTCACGCCCCCTCAGACCTGAAGTCCCCCAGCCGGGCTTACGAGGGTCTCCCGCTCGCACTCTGCTCACTGTCATGCGCGCTACCGGTTCTCCCATTTCTGGGACAACAGGCTACTCCTTGCTCAGAGTGGTCCTGAACAATCTTCCCCCTGAAAGGCACCAGGTTCCCTGAAGAAACCAGGTTCCCTGAGGCGACTCCAGACCTGGGACAGGAAATGTCCAAGACGAGGCAGAATGTCCATCTGTCCAGAAGACAGGCACGCTCCGCACGGTCTGGGGTCCCGCCAGAAGCCGGAAGAGCCGCCCCGAAGAGCCCCAAGACCCCAGCCGGGGCCACCTGAGCGCCGAGAGAGGCAATAGATGCAACGGATCAAGACAGACCGAGTTCATATGATCAAAACTAAAAATAAAACCAGAAAACGAAGACGGCTCCAGGACCGCTCTTGGACCTGACTCGTCATTCCGGAAGGCAGGGAGGGGGTCCTCACCTGCCCTTCCCGACAAACGTGTCTGACAGCAAAGGAGCGAGGCCGCGGGCAGCAGAAAGACGTGCTCTGCCCCAGATCTAGGCCCAGAGACGCCCACCTGGTCGGAGCAGAGGCGGCAAGGGCCCGGCGTCCTTCTCGTCCCTGATGACCCACCTGAGGGCCGCGCCGGTGGGGCCACGTCCCACAAGGCCCCGGCACGCTGTGTCCTGCGGGGCAGGCCGCCCGCAGCTGGCCCTCGCGCGCGCCCCAGCGCCGCCTCCACTTGCTGCCCCTGCCTCAGACCCGCTCTACAACTCCAACGGCAAAGCCCAGGCTACAGGAGGAGCGGACGACAGCTCTGTCCACAGCAACTGCCCGGCAGGAGAGACGAGCAGGCCTGCGCCAGAGCCCTAAGGCTTACATAAGCTTCAGAGACACAGCAACCAGACAGTGAGAAAATTAAATGAATATTTCATGATATTAAGAATATACTGATTTTTTATTATGATTTTTTAACCACCTTCCTTTGGCACTTATCCCCTTCATTTATAAATGAAGTGGGGTGTCTGGGATCGCTTCAGAATAACTCCAGGGAGGGGGGCACAAGGAGGCTGGGGTGTAAGGAAGGACGAGATGGGGTGACAGGCAGTGATGACGAGGGGTGCATGGGTGATAGCACTTTTCTCACCGCTCATATGTTTGAAATCTTCCATCTTTAAAACCTTAAGGTGTTCTAACGACCTTTGTTAAGTAAAAGCTCGTGTAACCAGCACACGAAGCTTCCGGTGACAAAGACGCACCTTTCGTGCTGGCTTCAACAGTGGCGTGAGCGCCACCCCCTGCCCCGCCCTTGCGCCACCTTCACACGGCGCCTCCTCCAGGAGAGCCAAGGACAAGCAGGTCCAAAAGCTGCGATACAGAGAAAGAAAGCTGCAAGAAGGTTAGAAAGACACCCCACTGCGTGGGAGAAAATGCCCGCACAATACGCAGCTGGTAAGGGGTTACTGATGTAAAAAAAAGCACTCGATTCAACAATGAAAGAAAAAACAGTCATTAAAAACGGGAAGCAGGTGCGAACCGACAACCCATCCACAAGGAGCCTGAAGACCAACAGACATGAATGTCTGCCATGGCTGTGGTGAGAGAAATGCAGATAAAACCACAAACCCATCTCGCACCCTCAGGAGCTCAGGGCTGAAGAGACACCAGGCGCGGCAGGCAAGGGTGCACGGGCGCAGGGGCGAGGGTGCACAGGTGCAGGGGACGAGGCTGCACAGGCCATAGACAAGGGTGCACAGGCTGCAAGGCGAGGCCACAGAGGCCGCAGACGAGGTGCACAGGCCACAGGTGAGGGTGCACAGGCTCAGGGGAGGGTACACAGGTGCAGGGGCGAGGGTGCACAGGTGCAGGGGGTGAGGCTGCACAGGCCATAGGCAAAGGTGCACAGGCTGCAGGCGAGACCGCAGAGACCGCAGACGAGGTGCACAGGCCACAGGTGATGGTGCACAGGCTCAGGGGAGGGTGCACAAGTGCAGGGGCAAGGGTTCACAGGTGCAGGGGGTGAGGCTGCACAGGCCATAGGCAAAGGTGCACAGGCTGCAGGCGAGACCGCAGAGGCCGCAGGTGAGGGTGCACAGGCCGCGGGCGTGCACGAAGGGCCCACTGTTGGGGTTAGTCAGTGGCCACCGCCTGAAAAACTAAAGATGGAAACACCAGCCAACCCCAGCGCAGGGCGAGGTCCACAGACGCGCAACCAACACAGGCCCGTGAGCACCCAAGGGCGGGGACGCAGAGCAGCCGGCCGGGAACAGACGTGGCCGAGCAGGCACCGGGGCGGGCCGACAGCGGGCGAGAGCCAGCAAGCCTGCCCGAGAGAGGACGCCGGCGTCTGGCCAGTGAGCGCGGAATGAGAATGACAGCGCACACAAAACCCTACACTGAAAACGACATTCGAGTCCGTGCCTCGATGTCCTCCAGCCAGCAGCTGCACGCACGCGCTGCGCTGTGAGGCCCGTGGAGGCGCCCGGCCACCGCCCACCGAGGGGCTGTCCGCCGCAGGGCTGACCGGCCACCGCTGGCTGCTCGGGTGAAGAGCTGACCCTGCAGCCCACCCCGAGAAGGCGCCCCCATGTGGGCCATTTTCCAAGCCGTGAAATCATTTTTCAAAATTTAAAGATACAACAACGGGCCGCTACGGGCCCTGCGCCTGCGCCGCCACCCTCGGCGCGCGCACCTCAAGGGAAGCGCTCCCAGCCAAGTGCACGGCCACCAGGGTTCACCTGCTCGAGCCCACAGCCCTGCGGAGCTGGGGTCCCAGGAGGAGAGGCCCCTCCACAGGGCCAGAGAGGCCGCGCCCCGCAGCCGCCGCTGGCCACGCCTTCCAGGCCAGAGCACTCACTGGGACAAAGGGGGCGGCCAATCACCAGCTGAGCTCGGCGGGGCCTGCACCCCTCCCCCAGCACGCTGCGGCACTCTTCCCTCGGAAGCCTGTGCAGCCCGCTCGGACCGCGGCGGTGGGTCCTGCAGTGGGTCCGCCGCGGCAGCAGCCCGTGCCGATAGAACGTCAGCGCAGCCCGTGACCCACAGCACGGGGACACAGTCACACGCTCTCGTCCGGCTGGGCCAGGCCTCTTCTCTCCAGCAGCGGCCGCCCCTCTGTGGCCAGGACGGGCGTGTCCACCACGCTCGCTGGCCACCGTGCAGGCGCCCGTCCCCTTGCGGCCTTGGAGGCACAGACGCCCGGCGTCCCGCGGGACGGGCGTGGGAGAGCGCAGGGAGACGGGGGCCGGCGTGGGCCTAGCAGACACAGGGCGTGGGCGGGGGACATGGAGGAGGCGGGCAGCGCCCAGCGCGGGGCCAGCAGGAGTCAGGTGCCCAGTGAGGAGAGAAAATGGGGGAAGACAACTGGCCCGCCAGGTGAGTGCAGACACCGCGTCCGCCACGCCAGCAGAGCGACCAGAAGGAAGAGCCAGCCCTGAGGGCCTCAGGAAGGCGGCGGAGCGGGCACCGGGACCCGGCGAAGGGCGGGCACAGGGCGCGGCATGCCGCGGTCCAGAAAGGCCTGCCCCTCACTGTCCAAACCCCACAGCTGTCGGAGTCCGAGCGCGCCCGCCGGCCACCTACCATGCACACCAGCTTCTTGTCCGCGAGCTCCTTGTCCGCCGAGGCCTCCGTGGCGTCGTCCCCTCCCGCGATCCGGTCCCCGACGTCGCCGCTGACACGCACCACCTCCACGTGCAGCCGCCCGGCCACCTGCGGGGCAGAGCCTCAGCGGGCGCCCGAGCACGGGGACGCGGGGGGGGGGGGGGGGGGGGGGGGGGGCGCNGGGGGGGGGGGGGGGGGTGCGCGCGCCAGCGGACGCACCTCCCCACGCTGGTTGATGATGGGCACCGCGTACTGCAGCTTCGCGTCGTACAGCAGCGTCTCCAGGAAGACATTGGCCACCCCGATGAGGCTGTGGTTCTCCTGCTCGTCGTAGAAGGGGTCGGCTCGCCTGAAGTACGACCGCGTGACCTTCGACGAAACCCAAGGCCCTTCACCGGGGCGCCGACAGGACCCGGCTGGGCGCCACCCGTGTGCCGCGCCGCGCCCGCTCCCACGCGCACCCGCCTCCGCCGCCGCCGAGCTGCCCTGCCCATCGGCGCCCACCGTCTCCCCGGTCGGGAAGAGGCGGCGCGGCGGCGGGAAAGGAAGAAGCTCGCGTGCGCCTCTCCTTCACATCACTTTCTCTGCCGACTTCTCATGCGCTGCCGCTGAGGGGCGCGGGCCACCCTGCATTTGTTGTTTCAGTTCTTTTTTTAAAGACTTATGTGTCCAAGAGCTGGAGTGCAAGAGGTGGTAGTGGGGAGGTTTGAGAGGATTCACCGAGACAGAGCGGAGAGCAGCACAGGCGGATGGACTGAAGCGCACTGCCGAGGGGGTGGGGGGGGGGGGCAGGAGAGTCTGCTGTTCCCAGGGGGCCCTCCCTGCCGGGAGCGAACTGGCCGAGGCTTCGGACGTTCCCAGTGCTGCGCCCACCGCGCTGCGCCCCGGGAGGCCCTGTTGTCTCGGTCCTAGGCCAACGTACCAGAAGAGAGTGAAGACCATGTCTAAAGGCTAATGTAGGAAAAGAGATACTACCGATGCCTCTGGGAATGGTGAACGTTTTTATGAAACGAGGCTAAGGAAACACCCCGCGGTGTAAGCACACGACAGAGACGCGCCCTACGCACGTGTTCAAGCGCACAGGCCCGCGCCGGGCGCAGTGGGAGCGCGCCGGGGCACACGCGGAGGGTGGCCCAGGCCCTCAGGACACGGCTCCGAGGCGCAGGCGCGGCCGGCCAGTCGCGGCGCAGCACCGGACTCCTGAGCTGGAGGGGAGGCGGCTGGAAGCCGGAGGATGCGGCGCGTGCCGCCTCGGTGCCGGACAAGGGCCCGGTCCCGCGGAAGCCAGAGGGACCGTGGAGCCCCAGCACAACGTGGAGCCCCAGCACAACGTGAGCGAGAAGCAGACACCAGGGAAGCGGGCTGCTGAAATCCTGACCGAGCGCAGCGCTGTGAAGGTGGCAAGGTGGGCTCGGGAAGCAGAGCTGCCGTTGGGGCCAGTGGTTCGCCCCGAGCGCGGGCGCAAGCCGGCCTGCTGGCCAGCAGTGCGTCCCTCCTCGCCGGCACTCACCGGGCTGTCCTCGTCGCACTCCTTCCACTCCTGGTAGAGGTCTCTCATGTCCAACAGCCTGTTGTCCAGCTTCTCCAAAGACCAAATCTGCTTTCCTTTCCCTTTTCTCCTCACCTGGATGGCGGGTTCACTAAGGAGAGAGCCTCGCTGCAAAGACAGGTGAGCCTGTGAGGTGCAGCCCCGCCGGGACGGCCCCAGGCCCCGCCCGACGGCGCGTCTGAGCTGGGGCACTCAGTCTTCGCTTCCACCGCAAGGGCCCCAGAAGCCCCCGAGCCTCTGAAGCACCCCTACACCCGACCGCGGTCGGGACTTGAATCTGTGTGGATGCGGCTGTGAGCTGGCACTGAAAACCAGAGGGCCGGGCCGCTTCGGGAGGCGAGACGGAAGCGTCTCTTGAGAGGACAGCCAGTCGTGGGCGCTGGAGCGCGGGCTGGGGCACCGGCAGGCTGGGCAGCGCCCAAGCTACCCTTTGCCTTCAGAAGCCTCAGGTCAGGTTGTTCTGAAGGCGAGCATCTTCATGCGCACAAGACAGGGCGTTCAGGAGAGGACAGTGCAGGCGCCCGTCTGCCCGCCAGGCGACGGCGCGGCCCCGGCCCCCAGGACTCCAGCAGGGGCTTTCTTAATAGTAAGTCGACAGACACCAGGCGCCGAGTGCGCCGGCGAAGAGAAGCTCGCTTTGAAATGGGTCTTTTGGGGCCGGGCGGTGGGGAGGCGTTTCCAGTGGCTGGAGCACCTGCACGAGCCAAGGCGGAGACTCGAGGAAGGACGGCTCCTCCGGAGGGGCCGGGGCCTGAGGGGGCACGCGGGCCGGGCAGCACCTGGGGAGCCGAGCGGGCAGCCCAGTGGCCGACCCGCCCTCACCTTCCTGTTGGCGTCGAGGCTGGAGGCCGGGATCTGCAGGGTCACTTTGTACTCTGTCCTTTTGTCCAGCTCCTCCGCGATGTAGCTGGCCTCTCGCACCAGCAGATTGGCCTTCACGATCTGCTCCCTCAGCTTCATCAGGCTGTTGTTCAGGGCTGCTTCTCTTTAAAAAAAAAAAAAAAAAAAAGAGGCCACTGGTCAGGGCGGGGGTCACGTCAGCAGTACCCAGGACATCACAGAGCGCACGATGTCCTCTTGGGCACTGCGTCGTCCCTGCACCCGCCGGTAGCCCTGAGACCCCGGCCCAACCCGCGCCCACGCTGCGGGCCACAGCGGGCCAGGCTGCTGCCCGGCTGCCCTGACTGGCTGAGACGGTGGCGGCCCAGAACTGAAGGTGCCCAGGAGACTGGGGCGGCCGATAGGCGCTGGTCGCAGCCCCGGCTCCACATAGCCAGAGGGTGGAGCTCGGCCTCCCAGACGGACCCGCTGGGATCAGCGCCTGTTTTCGCCCTTTTCTAAAGGCTTCTAGCCAAGCTCCAGAACCTACAGGAGCACGCTACGGGAAGCGTGACTTCTGAGCACAAAAGCGCGTTTACTCCAAGCAGGAAGCCCCAGGCCGAGACGGCCGTGCCCCCGGCAGCTTCACGGAGACCAGCACGGACGGCTGTCTCCTCGGATGCAGAAGGCCAGAGGGAGCGTGCCAAGAGGCCGCGCTCCCACCCACTCTGCTCAGACTCCTCTCCCACAAGAGCCGGAGCTCCCGGTCTGCGGGCCAGGCCTGGGCGCACCCACCTCTCCTCGGCCCACTGCCGCAGGCGCTGCTGGGCGCTGGGCGAGGGCGTGGACAGCCTGTCGGCGCCGCGGCAGTTCTGCTTCTCGGGGGACAGCCGTCGGCGCAGCTGCTCCAGCTCCTGCTCGTACATGAGCCGCTGGCGCTCCAGGGCCGAGCGCTTCTCCTCCTCGTGCTGCTGCTCCAGGCTGCTCAGGATGGACTGCATGGGGTCTGCGGAGGCAGCGGAGGCTGACGGCCGGGCACGCGGCGCACCCAGCCCGCTCGCCTCCCGTGCTCTTTGCGTTCTCCTTCGCGAAGCCGTCTGGGGCGACGCGGCTCCCCCACCCCAGGGACAGGCCATGTGCTGCCCCACGTCCATCTGAGAAAGGCAGGTCTGCTCTCCGCCCCGCATGAGGCCCAGGACACGGCGCGCGCCCCCAGTGTCCCTCCAGGAGCGAGCCGGGGCGCTGCCGCGTCCAGCAAGGTGGAGAGAGGGGCCCTTTATGAATACAAGGAAGCCGCAGACAGAAGGACGCGGTCCAGGCACCCGTGCCGAGGTCTCCCTCTCGCCAACGTGGCGAGCCGTCCATGCCGGCGCTGGAGCACCCTCCTGCCCTCGGCCGGCGGCCGCAGCTGCACTCACCGTTGCTGCCTAGGGCCTTCATGGTCACCTCCATCTGGGCGTACTCATAGTTGAAGTTGATCTCGCTGGACACCTCGCTGGAGGAGTCGCCGTCCGCGTCCAGCTGCTCCGAGCTGGCGTGGTTCCTCGCGGTGGGGTCTTGCTCCTCGTCCTCGCGCTCTGCCGTCTTCTTCTTGGGCAGGTGGAGTCTGGGGAGCGGGGGTGTACTTTGTAAACAGAGGCGCCTGCTCGTGGCGACCGCACTCGGGAAGTTCGTGCTTCCCTGGCGGAAACGGGCCCACGGTCACAGCAGGGGTGCCCGCGGCCGGCGGTTAGAGCAGGCGCAGGCGGTCACGGGAGACAAGCCCCTTGGGCACCGGACGACAGGTGCCACCGCGGAGTTCACTTTCCAGCGCCCCCGTCTCGGGCGCTGTCGTGATAATCGCCGCTTCAAGGGCCATGGGTGACATCATACCTGAAGAAGTGGTTGTTCCCCCAGAGTATCCTGTCCCCGTGGTGCAGCTGGACAGGGCTGGACACAGAGGAGCCATTGACAAACGTCCTGTGGGAGGAAAGGCCAAGCAGGGCAAGAATGAGCACGTTCTCTTCCCAAAGGTCCCAGGACTGGACGGCCCGTGGCCAGGAACGAGCAAGCAGCCCACTCCCCACTGTCATCCGCCCCGTGAGCGGCGGCGTCCCCCTGGCTTCTCGTGACGCCTGACTGGCTCTGGCACCGAGGACAGCAGGTGCTCCCCTCCAGCCTCCAGAGTGTGGAGTTTCTTATGCAGCGTTTCAAGGAGTAAATACATGACCCTACTGTCAATCATAAAAACAGTTCTGGAAGCAGCACAGTGGCAACTGAAAAAAGAATGTCAGCACTGGACAGATAAAGAGCCGCTCCAGCAGCTGGCCTCTGGAAACACCTGCAGGCACCCACAGGAAGAAACGGAGCCCATGTGAAAGGCTCCCGTCGCTTCCTAGGGCGAGAGCCGCCTGCATTCTTGCAGTCAGCGGGCGTTTGTCAGGCCCACGGCCTGCCTGGCATGCTCAAGACACGATGAGCAGGGTGCTGAGGGGAGGAGTCTGCGGCGAAAGGTAAACAGAAAATCAACACAGCAGGAGTGGGTGGGCCTAAGGTGTTCTGAACCATAACAGGAGAGAGCCACCGTGAGCTGAGCTGGCCAGGGGCCAATCACAGAAGAGCAGGGCCCCAGCGAGGGCCGGCGCGGAGCGGGAGCCGTGGGATGGAGCGAAATCAAAGGACGAGGCATCTTCACTAAGAGAACTGAAGAGCAGACAGAGGCCACCGCCTGCTCACCGCGCCCCGGCCCGCCCCCTCCTCCTCTCCGGGCGGCCGCGGCCCGGTACCTGGTGTTCTTCTGCGGCGTCAGCACGACCTGGGCCTCCGGCGTGATGTCAATGATGCAGTGCTCGGGGAGGATGCCCATGCCGCACAGCTGGATGTCCTGGGAGTCTGCCGAGCCTATCAACGTGTGCTCCTGGAAACGGTCGCACTTCTGGTGAGTGGGGAGCCGAGCGCGCCACCGAGTCCTCAGCTGGTGGGAGGGCCGGCTCCCCCTGGACTCGTTCCCCGAGTTACGTCTGCTCCCAGGCAGGAAGGCCCGGCTCAGGGTGCACGTCCACACTCACTAACAATGGACCGTGCATTCGTGTCTGCAGGAAAGCCACGCCTTTCCTTGCAGCTTTTCCTTGTCGTCCGCTGTAAACCTGATTCCAAACATTCTGCGCTATTTGAGCGCGAGCAGGGGCCACGATCGCGGGACACCCCGACTGACCGTCACTGCTGGTCTCAGCCAAGACCAGTCAGCTACAAAGACAAAGGCCACTCAGAGGCTGGGTCTCTGGGAAGACGGGGGTCAGCTTATGAGTCAGCCGCTCAGCCCACGTGAACAGCCCTCCCCGGCCTTCACCTTGGCTGCTTCTCGCCCTCCCACCTAGCTCTCCCCTCGGTGAGCAGCTACTTGTTTATATCAGCATCGTCACAACAAACACACCGCGGGTGAAAGCACAGCTAGAATTCTTTTTCCTCTTCTAGGAGAGCTTTTTCATTTTAAAAACCTTTCTGTTGATGAACTGCCGCTGCACGTCCCCGCTAGTGTTCTGCGGTACAGACCCCCTGGTGTGGCGGTGCGGACCCCAGAGCTCCCCGGCCCCCCACACCGTCACTGTGTGGCACATCGGGTCGCGGGAGCTGAGCTGCTCAGTTTGCTGGAGGTGGCACTGACCGTGACGGCTTCTACGCTCGGCTGAGTGTCACGCCAGGGGAAGCTGATCCCAGAACCCCAGAGTTTTCTACATTTAGCTAACTTAAGCGAAACAACTTGCTAGCTGACTGTAGCGTGGCAGCCCCGGGAAGCACTATGACTTCGGACGGCACAAGCGGTGCACCTTTAAGTAGTAGACCAGCAGCTCGTTGAGGGCAGGGTCCGCGTTCAGGTTGACCAGGAAGCACTTGTCGTCCCCGACTTTGATCCCCGAGGACTGGAGGGAGACCCCAAGGCTCTCCAGCTGCTTCTGCCGCTCCTGCAAACGCCAGCGCGGGGGGGCCTTGGTGTGTTACCGAGCAGCTGCGGCTCAGGTCTGTTCTCTCGGGACACCACAGGTTGCTGCCTTATCCTCTTTCTGGCCAATATACTGTTACTAGTCATAACTTCTATTTTTGAAAAATAAAGTCCTTACAAGTAACAACCAAGTACCGTGTACGTCTGAGTTTGAAACTCTCATTCTGGCCAACAGCTCATGTCTCTCTGAATAGAATTCATCGTGCTCACTGAGTTCTGCCTACGTGAACAGGTGTGTTTTGTTCACCCATGACCTTTCCCAAGGCGTTCCCTGTGCTCTCCAACCCGGGCCCCCGCGGCCCTCCTGAAGGCCCGGCCCGGGCTGCCCTCCGCCCCTGCCTTCCCCGCCTGCCTGCAGGCCGGGCCAGGTGTGGGACAGCCTCCAGCCCCGCGGTCGAGGGTGCTCCTGGCTCAGCGGTCCTCACCAGTGCCTTCCTGGGGCACACTTGTCCTCTGTCGTGGTAACTATCAGTTGACCACTTCCCTCTGAGGCCCTCCCTGTCCACTGTCCCAGCACTGCCTGAAATGTGCCTTTGTGAATTTGTCAAATGAAAACCTGCAACTGTGGTCCGGCACCCTTTCATAAGAATGTGAACCTTTCTTGTTGGTGCCCGTTGACCTACATAGCAAGTGGCGGTCTTTCCCTTGAGAGCCTTACAAATTCGGCAGGTGACAAGACTACACGAAAAATTGAACAAGGAGCTGGGCACCATGTAAGGGCTAAAAGGGTCCGGACGGTCTCCAGAGAAACGCAAAGCCAGGGGCGCGCTCGGGCGGCCGCGCTGGAGGGGGAGGCGCAGACCTGAGCGATCTCCTCCGTTTTCCTTAACTTCTCCTCCCAGGTCACAGTCATTTCCTGGATCAACTTCTCCGATTCTTCCAGCCGGTCTTTGAGCTCCGGAGACTTCATCGCCTGCAAGCAAAGCGTTTACTCCGTGAGCTGTCTGCACGGAGCCCTGACAAAGGCAGCCGCTGACTCCAGAAGGACAGACGTACGAAGGGGCTTCCCCCAGACCTGACTGTGACGTCCGAAACCACCCAGACTGTCTGTGCGCACTGCGTACTAGCTGCTGTTATTAACACCAGGAAGACAGACACAAAACCTCAAAGAACACCGATGACCTGAAAATTGCTCCTGGAAAACCAGGCAAAATTCAAGAGGCAAAAAGTACAATCGAGGCAGTTGCTTTAACTGTGACTATAAGGAAGTGACTGCCAGAAGAGCCCACCAGGAAATGGGTGGCAACAAAAAGAGGACTTCAGTCTCAGCCCCAGGAAGGCGACCCCTGAGCTCGGGAACTTGGGGACAGAAGGTCATCGAAGACGGGATCTGAACCCACCACTCCACCCTCAACAATGGGACAAAGCTCGGCCGTAGGCTAGAGTGCGGCAGGAGCCCACACTCAGCGATGGAGCAGCTGTCACATGGCCGCGCAGAGGAGCTGGGGAAGAGCGCACCAGGGAGCGTCCTTCCAGGAGATGCCATTTTCTACAAACATGGTTAGCCCGCGTGGAAGGAGTAGCTTATGGTGTGCAGACCGCCTTAAGATCCCTGTTCTAACTTCAACCAGTGAACAGAGGACACAAAAAACATCTCAGTTCCTCTCGCCATTGCCTACATTCCCTCTCCGCCGCCCTCTGGACTAAACCGAGCTGCACGCATTTGCCTCTGGCACCTCCCCGTCCTCCCTTTCCTGTTCCACCTCTCCCCGCTGTCTGCTGCCCAGGCTGCGACGTCCCTCCACTCCCGCGCTTCTCTCCCCATCAATCCTTGTGCACCCCGAGAACTCTGCACTTCAACGCTCCTCCTTTCACTCACTGCTCAGAGTCCTCTCCCCTGGAGAGCACCAGCGCCCTGGGGCGCTCATCGTGGCTGGGGAGCACCCGCTGAGTCCGCCGCCCCGGCGCACCTCCGCCTTGGTCAGCTGCTCCCGGAGCTTCTCCACCTCCTCGCGCAGGTCCCGGATGATGCGCGCGTTGGGGTCCTCGTTCACCACGGCATGGTTCACGATGTTCTTGGCGCGGTCGGCGTAGCGCAGCGTGGAGAGGGTCTCGTCGTAGTTGTCGGCCGCCGGGCTGACGGTCGCCACCATGGCCGTCTTGCTGTTGCCCCCCAGGCTGTCCTGGGGAGAGCGAGCGGCATTTCAAGGGGCGAAGGAGCAGGTAAGAGCACAGGTCACAGGCGAAGCGACAGCCGGGCTGACCATGGGCTCCGGGCCGGGCGGGCCAAGTGAGGGCTGGACCCCAGCCCCCGCCTCTGCTCTTCCCGCCCAGCTGCTCGCCGCACAGCAGCTCTGGTGGCTGAGAAAGGACGCGATGGAGCTACGTTTGTGCCGGCTTGGTAACAGCTAACTCGACCACCGCCCACGCCCCAGCACGGCTTGGAGCAGGACGACATGCGGGGTCCCCAGACCTGCTGCGGGGGAGCCGAGCGGTCGCGATGCTGTCAGGCCCTCCCGCCCCTCCATGGCCGCACTGCCCCCTGGAGCCATCGTGCCTTGTGGGAGTTCTCTAGACACGAGGCGCGATGCAGCTGTAAAGGAGGAGAGGCCGGCTGCAGGCACTTCGCTTTGTCCCTCTGACAGCACTGCAGACAACAGACAGTGCACCCAGGGGTGCTGCAGAGACCGTGTCCCCACGGGAGGACCGGGCACAGCTTCCAGCAGGGCCACAACGCTGCTCTGTGCAACTGAGGAGCGCGAGACTAAGCTTGGGAGGTCGAGCCCAGTGGGGGCGTCTCGCCACCCACTGGGGAGGGCACCCATGGGCCCCAGGGACCAGCCTCCTGGTGCTCGTGCTCCTGCAGCACCGTTCGGGAAGGAGAGCAGGACCGCGGATTCGCCTCTAAGGGACGGAGACAGGAGGGCGGGCCGGACGTACTCCCCCGGGAGAAGCCACTGCTCCGGGCGAGGCCCTGTGGGGAGCCTGCAGGCACACCTGGGGAAGCCTGTCCCAGTGTGGGGAGGTGGGGGGGAACAACTCTGGATGCTGGCAGCTCAGAACAATCACAGACGACACGTCTGCTCAGCCAACCATCAGCGCAGTTTGGTTTGCCCCAGGAACACTGCTAGGAAAACTGCCTCTCTGAAGGAAGTGCGCCCCACTGCACGGAACGGAAGGAAGCACAGCCGCGGGGGCCTCGGGGAGCAGACGCTACGGCCGCCACGCCAGGGTGGTCACGAGCTCCACACCCCACGCCGGGCACGAGCTCACATCACGGCGCCTGGCCGGGGCAGCGCCCACGGGGCGTGAGGCCAATCCCAGGCGCAGCTGTGACGTGCAGGTGCCGCGGATGCAGGTCACGGGGAGCACATCCCAGGGCAGCCCGGCTCCCGGCAGCACGGGGGAGAGGCTGCCCGCTCCAGAACGACTGCTTTCTGCCAACCCGCAGCAAGGGCGCATGCTCGTGGGTGAAGGGATTTGTCACAACAGTCATCAGAAGAGCACACGCACTGTGCTTCAGCTGGTGCTGAGGACAGGAAACCTGGCAGACCAATCCTTGGTGTGTTAAAAGTCCTTGCGCAAGAGCAACAATATCCTAATATGCAAAAGTGGCCTCCTGCCATCAGCAAAGAGGAAACAGCGACAAAAGAACTGGCATTTGTTCAAGGAGAAAGTATAAAGCCGCTTGTTTACTCTTTGTTTAATTAGGCAAATCAAATGAGCTTTGTTTCAAATGCAGCCACTGCAAATGAAATGGACATAGGAAAGAAATTTAATTTTGGAAGTCCTAATTTTTTCAAGCTGAAAGAACTCTTTGAAGTCATCTAATGAAATTATTTCATTTTACAGAGAAGTTGAGACTCAGAAGATTGATAGACTCACCAAGGGTCATAAAGCTAATTCAGAGCAGAGCTAAACCCACCCCTTCACCCAGCTCTTCCGGAGTCTGCCACCTCGAGGGCACGCTGGTGGGCAATGCTCCATGGCCGGAAGAACTGGGTAAGGAGAAGCGCAGCAGGGTCTGGGGAGGCACAGACAGACGGCCGGTCTTGAAAGGTTAGTTCGGGAACACGTGCAGCGAGCGTGATGTTCCGACCTCAGGGTGATCAGCCTTGCCAGACAGGGAGGGAGGCAGGACACAGACGCAGGCTCATCACAGGCCAGCCTGATGCGGTCGAGGGTCAGAAGATGGCCGAGGAGAAGGAGGTTGCTGTCTGGGTACAGAGGCTCGTTACTTACAAGCCACCAGGGAGCCTGTGCTACACGGCTCTGAGAGTGAAGCAGCATGTTCACTTTCAAAGATGTCACCAACCTGGCTGGAAAGAGTGGAGCAGACTGAGGAGGCGGAGAGAGCCGTTCCCGTCGTCCAGACAAGAGCTGGGCCAGGAAGAAGGGCCAGTGGATGGCCTCGGAGGAGACTCACCACGGACACTCACCACCGGAGGACCGAGACGACAGACAACGACCGAGAAGGCCACAGAGGACAATGGCCTCGACTCGCCACTTCCTGAAAGAGCCCCCACTCAGTCCCCCCAAGGGGCCCTCACATCTGCCCCCCACCAAGTCCCCAAATGTAAACATCAAAAGCACAACATAATGATAATGCAAATACAGTGCAGAATTAAACTGTAAAAAGAAACTGCAAATCTCGTAAAGGGTGAGCAATTTTATGAGTTCACTGGAAGTTATGTTGGAAAATACGAGACGCACACCACATCCAAGAGGCTTAGGGAGACAAAGGCTAAGAACTACAGAGGAAAAGCCACGGGGACCTAAAAGTCACTTCAAAGAAGAACACTCCCTGCCAGCGGGTTTCCAGAGGCCTCGGGAGCTGGTCACAACCCCAAGAACAGGCCCTGCAAAATGCTCCTGCTTAGAACATCGCTGCAGACGTCAAGCACAACAAAGACGGTCATAGAGTTTTTAAAATAAAACAATGACAAAAATCAAGGGAACGTTTCATTCTCGTAACCGAAGAATTTACACACAGAAATTGCAAATATAATCTAATTTTTCTAAACATAAGAAAAAGCAAGCTTTTAAGAAAAGTGTTTAATTTTCCTCTTCAAGTCTTTGCAACATTTTCTACCAATGCTTAGTAGAAGTCTGGGCCTTCCACTTCTAATGAGAAGGAGCCCTGGATGAGAGTCCGGCCCAACCAGAAGAGGGCAGCGGAGCGAGCCCTGCACCCAGCCTGCTTCAGATAGCGACTGGCTGTCTCGGCGCCACCTCTGCCTTGAGGAGCGCGTGGGACCCCGTGGTCAGGCACGCTCACGAATCGAGCCTCCCAAAACAAGGTCTCCCGCCCCCTGCGCCTGCAGTAGCCAGTCCAGGTCCCCAGTTCCTTCCCACTGCACCCATCAACGTCAGCCAGCTTCCTGCTGTGGATTTAACAGGACGGAAGCAGCAACAACAGGACAAAGAATATTC
Source organism: Galemys pyrenaicus (assembly GCA_019455555.1). NCBI lineage: Eukaryota > Metazoa > Chordata > Mammalia > Eulipotyphla > Talpidae > Galemys > Galemys pyrenaicus. Next base: position 1,184,408 of record JAGFMF010012163.1, on the reverse strand, counting down.
TGTCTTTTAAATCAGGTGCCTCCAGGGAATACTCATGGAGGATCCGGAAATGTTTCTGGAGGAACTTGGAGGAATCGTATCTTAGAAAGATTCTTCTAGAAAATTAAACAAATGGGATTTCAAGGTTAACTATTGCCAAATAACAGCAATTACTTCCGTGGTCATGAAATGTTTTGTAATACCCCTTTAGTGCAAGAGTTATTGACGAGTGGTTTTTAACCATCCACTTTGTTTTTCCTTTGGTTTTTGAATTTCCAGTGGCATTGCCTCTTGGCCAAAGGACATAAAGTGCCCGCTCTTCTCCCGTGGCGCCGTCACCTCGCAGAGCGTGGTGTGATGTGTGCAGCATCTCGGCAGTGACGCTGGACGCTGGCGCCGGGAGGGGGCAGGCGTGGGCGGAAGGCCTTCTCCCCGACACACATGGACGAAGTCAGAGTGGCGTCCTGTCCCAGCTTCTGGGCAGCCTGTGCTCAGCCCCCTGTTACCCCCAGAACTGCGAGTCACAGGGGTTCAACACGTTCCTGACCACTGAGGAGATAAGCCACCCCGAGACTAAAACCAAGACTCCTAAAATGGTTTCTCCGTTTACAACAAGGAGAAAAGAAAGAACGGGGAGAGTGCAGTACTTTGTTCCAGGCAAGCAGCTCTGAGGACCCAACCGTCACCAGGTTTTATGCAGCTCACCGGGGCCTCAGCCAGAGCCCCCGCCCCCAGGCCCCACTCCCTGCCCCCGCCCACCAGTGCGCGCCGTCTCCTGCCCTCGCTGGGCTCAGTCTCCTGCCCTCGCTGGGCTCAGCGGCTGGGGCAGGAGGCCCCAGCCTCCTCCCTTCTCCTTCCAGCCCTTCCTGTGACTTGCTTTCTGGTTTCCGTTTCTCTCCTTCAGTCAGTGAGTTAAGGACGACGGCGGCGCGTGCCACTTTGCAGCCCTGAACTACAGCTTTGAGAAGCCGAAAGCAAAGGAGGACGGCAGTGGGTGGTTTTGCAGCTAAAGAGAAACCAAGGTCCAAAGTGTCTGTCATTCAACAAAAGAAGCCCGTGAGGGATGAAGACAGCGTCCGTCCGAGGCCGCAGGGCGGTGGACATGCCTCTTCCTGGGCCTGCTCAGCTGTCAGGGGCGCCAGGCCCCTTCTCCAGCCCCCACATCTCAGAGGCAACTGTGGGGCTCACTGTGCCCCAGACCCCACTGCTTGCAGGGCCATGACCAGGAAGAGACCTGTGCTCAGCCCGTAGGAACTGCAGCTCCATGTGGCATCCTACGGGCCCCACCCAGCACCGGAGCAGAGGTGAGTTCCCATCCTTCCCTTCTACCGGCCCCGGGGTGCGCCCCCAGGGGGCACAGCTTACCTTGAGCAGCCAAGTGAGAACCGAGTCCCGGTAAGGAACGAACTTGTTCTTGCTTTTGCCGGCGCCCTGGTCTGCAAGCGCCGAGATGACCAACCCCAGGGTGGTGAGGGACCTGCGGGGCAGCGGCGCGGCGGTCACAGAGAGCGGGTCCTGGTGCGCCTTGCAGAGGTGGCACACAGCCACTCTCGCCAGGCGCGGCTCGCCGAGGCCCGACGCTGCAGCCCTCCAGCACCGCGGCCGCAGGAGCCCTGAGCCGCGCCCTCCCGGCCTTAGAGGCCAAAATGGGAGCCTCTCGCAGGTCGTGGTGCAGCCTTCACGCCTGGGAGAGCGGGAGCCGCGGGGCGGCCCAGGGAGCTGACGCACAGCGCAGGCCGGCCTGGGGTGCTGGCGGCCCCACGTGCACCTCGGGGACTGTCTGCCAGCTGCCACCTCAATGCGGCCTGGGGTGGCCGGGCAGCAAAGGCCCCTCCAGCCCACAGGAGCTGACGACTTAGCCGTGGGCAGAACAGGAACCCTGACGGAGGGAATCTCACCATACAGAAAAGGGGCTCCCTGGTGGTTTGTTAAGACAGTGACAGGCAGGTCAAGGTCAACTGCTGGACTCTGAGGAGCCCCCCTTCCCTGGACTGTTGTCCCCGCAGGTGACATGTCCCACAGGGAGCGGCGGCAGTGACCAGAGTTGCCTGGAGCTGGCAAAACTGGGATGGAGGCAGGTGGCAGGCACAAACGCCATCTGGCAGGCAGAGTGGGGAGACCAGGACAGCGCCCCCAAAAAGCATTTCCTGCCCCTGCCCAGGGCCGCCCCGAGAACCCACGCCTTGACCCAGCTGCGCTCCCGGGGCACCTCAGAAATGGCGCCGGAACAGGCTCGGCCCTGGAGAACAGACTCTGGAGTGGCCTCGGGCGCCGTCCGCGGTGACTGCAGCGGCCGCAGCCCCTGGTCGCAGGGAGGTCGCGCTGGCCCCGCACTGCGAAGGCGAGCGGCTGGCACTGACCTGTTGATGTTGCTCCCCTCCTTCAGCCTGTCCCCCGCGGCTCCGGTCTTCGTGGCTCGCTCGCTGCCGGCCAGGTCGACCAGGCTGAGCTTGCCCACCTTCTCTCCGGACGTCTGGAAGGGACACGGATGCATCAAGACATGCCGCCGGCGCAACCAACGACACCCTCTCCGTCGGTGACACGTCCTCTGCCAGCACCCTCCACCGAGGCGCCGTCGGCGTCGTCATCTGCCGGCACCGCCTGTGTGCACGCCGGGTCGCCCGCGGCACACGGCCACACGGAGGGGCGCCGGCTCGGAGCGCGCCCGGGGCGTGCACGCGCGGAGCATGCTCCTGGCCTAAGCTCTTCCAGCACAGAAGCTTCACACTGACCTGCAGCGATGTTTAAAGCTCCAGGACTTTTTAATCAATGACCCTGGAGGAAACAGCCACAATTTTTGCTAAAACAAATAAAGTGAGTCCGACTTTTATACAACATAAGGACCCCTCAAAAACTCAATGCTCTCTACAACTTCTCTCGCTGTTCGTGTGCGGCGAACGGCCCTTTGTGCTGTGATTCTAGGCACTGACACGCGTTCCTACTTCAGCTGGCAGAGGAGTAGCTCGCTTATCTGCATGCACTCTGACGGCGCCTACGGGAACCGTCCCTTTGTCAAACTGCACCTCGCAGGTACTTCACGCTCAGCGGCAATTCGGGAATGAGGGCGAACAGCACCAAAATCTACAGCCCGGGGTCATTTCTTAAAGTTTTCTGTTAAAATACACATCTTTGTTTATGTCCACAAATAACCGCTGCTAACAAAAGGATATTCAGCTTCCCGAATCAAAAGTCCTCTGAGTGAAAAAAAACCTCTTCAGTATGTTTTTTGTTTTATGCTGAAGAGGAAATACGAAACAAAGGACTTTCTGTTGTTCCGCTAAACTTGTGACGGTAAAAGAAAACTGTGCTTTCAGCAAGTGAAGATGTTGCCGAAGCAGCCATTTCGCCAGTGATGACCCCAGTTGCGGCTGCTTGAAGCTGAGTGGGGGAGGTGGGCCTAAGGAAATGCGCCCAGCCCACACAGACGAGCGGGGCAGCCGTGCCCTGCCGCGGGGCTCGCCCAGCTCCGGCTTGCGGCTCACTCGTCATGAGCTTCAGAACCAAATATGCTAAGTATTTTCCCACAGACGTAGCCATTTCCCGATGGGCCTCAGGTAACCGTCGGAAGCATCACCACCAAGGGGCCAGGCCCCAGCCCAGAGCTTGGCTCACTCCCTCCGGCTGGGGAGGGTTGGGCGGAAACCGCCCTCCGGCCGCCCCTGCACCAGTGGGCTGCGGCTGCGCTCCCTTCAGTGGGCGCTCTTGCTTGGACGTGCAGGCAGAGAAAAGCCCCCCGGACACACTCCTGGGTCTTTCTGCCAGCGGGCAGGGGGCTGGAGATAAGGGGGTTTCTAACCAACCGTCCCAGGGCCCACGCTCCGGCCCCACGGGCCCCACCGCCTGGGTCCCCGCAGGTGCCCGGCAACCACGCGATCCCGTCTCCCCAGAGCGGCCTCAATCTCTGCCGAGTCCCAGGGCAACCTTCAAGTCGTCGGACGCGCGGAAGGGAGTAAGAAGCACCACGCCAGGTGCTTCACGGAGAAGGAGGAGGAGGCCTACCCCGGACTTGACATCGTGCAGCGTGTGCGTGAGGGTGATCTTGAAGACGGCGTGGGACCGGCTGCTCTCCTCGTTCATGTTGGTGGCCGCAACGGTGCGGGACTTGTTGCCCTCGGACATCAGAGACTCGATGTCCTGCGGGGAAACGACAGACAGGTCACCTGCCGGCCGCCCGACAGGCCAAGGCCCACGGCGCACCACGCTCGGCGCTCGCTGTGTCTCCACCGCAGCAAGCCCCAGCACGGGGCAAACACAGTCGCTGGAAACTCAGCCTGAATGATTTCCTTCGGGTGCAGAATAAAGGGGCCACCATGGTTGAGGGTCAGGGCGGTCTGGATGCCCACGGAGCCCCCAGGATGGGCACGTACGCCGTGGCCAGTCCTCCCCTAAAGTGGGAATCTTGAAAAAAGAATTAGTTTCCTTAGTTGCAGAAACAATAGAAATTGTCGGGTCAAATTAGATGATGCAGGCAAAGAAAGCCATCTGTGAGCCCGCCGCAGGCCCAGCGCTGAGGGACACGGGTCAGAGGGAGCAGCACTCAGAGGACCCGGCCAGGCCACGGCCGTCACGGCCAGCACTGCTGACACGAGGGGCGCGGCGCGGCCTTGGACCCCTGTTCTGCTAAATGCCGCAGGCCCTGAAACAGACCCTGAGCCAACAGGGCTTTCGTTTCAGTTAAAAAAGGCAAAAGACGTGTCATTTGTGACAACGTGGATGGCGCGGGGGGGACAGTGCTCGCAGGGAGACTACGCCGGCGGTCCCACCCACTGGCAGAAGGAAACGAAGCAGACTCAGACGAGACTCAGTCGGGGCAGCGCTGGTTTCTGACTCAGAGCCAAGGCCGCCTAGGCCGCACAGCGGTGACGCGGGCGGGGTGGGGACACGGCCGCGGCTACGGCACCCAGGAGCGCAGCCACACCCCGACACAGAACGTTACTTCAGCATAGTGACGCACATTCTGAGCGAGTCTGCACCTTCCTGGAAGAATCCTCGTTTCACGGGGACCAGCAAGGAGCTATGACGTCACCACAGGGCGGCAGTGGGGAACAAGACGGGGCGTGGAAGCGTCCGCTGCTGCTCCCTCTTCGTGCCCACGAGGGGCCCAGCCTTCCCCAGCACGTGGTGGCGGCCGAGCGAAGGGACGACACCCCCAGCGCCCCCGCGCTCGGCCTGGCCAGGACCACGCTATACTGAAGGAGCGGTGACGCAGGGGCTGGTGCGTCTGGGAGCTCCCCTTCGGATGGAGACGGCCGACTCCAGCTGGACCGCAGGACGGCGTCCCCACGGTTGGCTCCCGGGGCGCAGCGAGGCACCTCCGTCCCGGAGCACCTCTGAGCCACCCGCTCGCCGCCAGCGTCCCGCTTGGGTCTTTCACTGCAGGAGCCTTATTTCAGCCACTGTCTCGCTTCGCCCACTCAAGTACATATGGGGAGCACCTATACACGGCAGGTACGTTTTAAGGGATTGAGAAAGCACAGTGAACAAAACAGGTGGTACTTTATGCTCCAGAGTTAAATCCTGATCTGTTCGAAGAGGTCACACATGACCCAGATACACATCTATGAAAAGCTCTGAAAATCCTAAGCTTCTATTTTGCTCTATGTAAGTACATGAAAAAGAATATTGTTTAAGGAAGAATCCCACACCACGAATAAAACCCTCAAGGTAGAAATGTTAACTGCAAAAAGAGATTTAAGCAGCACCAGAATGGAAAAACAACTAATGGTAAAATGCAAGATTTTCTAGATCTATTCCAGATCCATTTTAGACCCCTTAAGTGACAACCCAGAGGTTTACCCTGAGAATTATATCCTCTGACTCTGATTCACTCGCTGGTTTCTATCATCTCATGGGCAAATTCTACATTAAAACTTTTAAAATTTTAAATAAGCGATACATCGTTTTATACTTTCCAATCTCCTCTGAGCTCTTGATAAAATGATCTCTCCCAAGATGCAAAAATAAGCCCTGAAACGACCATTGGTAAAGTAACAACAATGAACATCTGTAGAAGGCCTCCGGAACCGTCAAAGACTTTCACACACATCTCAGCCGATCTCCTCCAGGAAGCCTTCCTGGACACCATCCTCCCACACAGCTCCACGCCACTTAAGCCAGGCATCCCTTCTCAGTCGCTGAGCCCGAGCACCCGAGCCAAGCTGTCCTGTGGCACCTTCCTGAAGCCTGTAGCTCTCTGCGGGGACGGACCTCCCTGTGCAGCCAGCCGGTACCTGCACGTGGCAGGTGGGTGAGAACTACTTGAGAAGTGAGGATGAGCTGACCAAGTGACCGAACTGATGCATGGCCGAATGAACATTACCTTTGCAGACAGCCTTTCATCCACTTTGGACAGAGAGGCTTGGGAGGCAAGTGGTCCAGAGCCCCCGGGAGTCGGACGGCCACTCCATCAGCAGCCTCTGACTCGTGAGTCTGCGTACGTCACACCACGCACCTCGCCCCCCAGCCCCAGCACACAGAGCCGATGGACTCACACAAAGCAGGACTGTGCAGCTTGAAAACGCAGAGAATAAACCTAAAGGTCAGTGGGCTATTCCCAGCCGAGCAGCAGGCTTTGAATTCCAAGCACTGAACTCATGTTTTATTTCATTAAGTCAACAGAATCACAGCGACTCAAGAGCCTGTGCAGCACTGGAGGGGAGAGAAAGCTGCCACTGTAACTTCAAGAGGCGATGACGGGGCACTCAGAGTCCCAGAGATCAGAACACACGAGAGCAGCGTCTCCTACGCAGCGGACAGGCGCCTGCCGACACGCTCCCCTCGAAATTAACCGTCTCACGGTCAGAGGGCGCGTCGAAAGTGAGGGATTTTAATAAAAAGCTGTTTATTAAAGGATGTCACTGTGTGTTGCTGTTGTTTGATTTCAAAAAGCTCCCCGTCACCCTGTCCCCACACGCTCTGCCATGCCGGGGCAGCGGCACCGGCCGTTACCTTGTAGCTCCTGACCGCCAGCTTGGACAGGCCGTCCACGTAGGGTCCCAGCACGCTGTGCTCTCTCACTTTGAGCGTCTGGCGGCTTCTGTTCGTGCAAAACAAAGAAGCAACTTGTAGACGGTACAGTGTCTCTCCCAGGACCCCAGTGTGGCCCTACAAGCACATCCGGGCTCCGACAGACTCCAGCTCACAGCCGATCGAGCCCAGAGCTGCTGAAACGGAGCTCCAGCACCGGACTGGCGAGGCCGAAAGGGTCGGCTGTGGGTGCCTGTTCACCTCCGCAGAGAATGCAAGTCACCCGACACAAACAGGCTCCTTGCCAGACCACGGAATGTGGCGCAGGGAGCAGACCGGCGAGCTCGGCGTGTGAGAGAAGCACCGCTGACTCGGTCACACAGGCACCGGGGAGGCGCCCCCGGCCCTGCCAGCGACCGAGCGCACCAACCGGGCTGATGCCAAGCTGCCCAGCGGCTCCAGCCCCGGACGACACACGTCCCGAGCCCACTGCGGTTCCAGGGGGACGCACATGGGTCCTCTCGGTGGGTGTGGGGGAACCTGGCCTCAGCAGGATCGGCTGCTCGCGCATGGTTGAAAAATAAACCTCTGCGAGACCAGGAACCGACAAACCCAGCAAAGCGCATCTGGCAAAACCCAGAGCGCGCAGCACCTGGGAGACCCCAAAACCCAGAGCACGTAGCACCCGGGAGACCCCAAAACCCAGAGTGTGCAGCACTCGGGAGACCCCAAAACCCAGAGTGTGCAGCACTCGGGAGACCCCAAAACCCAGAGCGCGCAGCACTCGGGAGACCCCAAAACCCAGAGTGTGCAGCACTCGGGAGACCCCAAAACCCAGAGCGCGCAGCACTCGGGAGACCCCAAAACCCAGAGCGCGCAGCACCCGGGAGACCCTAGAACCCAGAGCGCAAAGCACCCGGGAGACCCCAGAACCCGGAGTGTGTAGCACTCGGGAGACCCCAAAACCCAGAGCGTGCAGCACTCGGGAGACCCCAAAACCCAGAGCACGCAACACTCCGGAGATCCCCAAAACCTAGAGCGTGCAGCACATGGGAGACCCCAAAACCCAGAGCGCATAGCACAAGGAATGAGTCCCCCCAAAACAGTGCGATCACCACGTAGTGCGTTCCACCTCAAAACCAGAGCTGTCCCTCTGGGCGGCGCAGGACCACGGCTAAAGGGCGCCACTGCCGGGCGCTGCCAGGACTCGCTCCAAGGACACCCTCCCTGATGTTGCGGCGTCACGGCCTCGGGGCAGCCGCTGACGCGCTGCACGTCCCGGCTCAGCGCTCAGCGCTCAGGACCGGCACTGAGCATCCGCCTCAGGCAGAGTGCGCTGCATCTGCCCTCTGCCCCCTTCTTGCAGAGCCAGCCAGCGACGGGGCAGCATGACACCCCCGCCGGGCGGACGCCGCGCAACACCATCAGCACCCTAACAAAAGCGCTACGTTCTCTCGCGGCGCCTTCCGCCGCAGGTGCTGCCTGGGCGCGCCGCCAGCCCCTTCGACGCTTCACTCTGCACGGCTCCTGCAGGGCTGCCCCGGGCGACGGCGCCCGCCGCCCAGCGCTCTCTGCAGCAAGCGGGCCGTGTCCCGTGGTCGGCCCGCGGTCGGTCCCTCAGGTGAGGCCGGAGAGGAAGGAGCGAGCAGCAAACCCGAAGCGGCTGCCCAGCCTGCGTGGCCACAAGACGCACGGCTCCCGGAGGCCCTGAGCCCAGCCGGCTGCTCCACCCGGCAGGGGCCAGAGCCCACGAGGACGCCGTCCGCCTCTGCGAGGAGGAAGCTGGCTGACGCCGCAAGTGGGGTCTTCTCAGAGGCAGAGCTGCAAACCCGGGGCTGGAGCCGCGCAAGGGGCCCTCTGACCTTCCACCTGCTCCTGACCTTCCGCCCCTGGCCTCCTGCCGCTCCCCATCATGACTTCCCAGTCCTCCACCATTCCGGACACCAGGCCCCTCCCCACACGGGGGTTCCCCGAGCCCTGCTTTGGCTCGCTGTCCTCTGCCACGACGCATCTGAGCAGCAGGCTCTCCTGGTCAGCACGGAGTTCACCAGTGCCCCTGTGGGACTGCCCTCCCTCTGGGCAGCGAGCCCTCCCGCTGGCACTCACTTTGTGGGGAGAGGCCGCCTCACAGTGCGAGGGTATCATGGCACGGGGTCGGGCAGCCTTCCTACCTGCGGGCCCTCTACCCCGTCCTAAGGGCAAAGCCCAGGCTGGATGCAGGAAGCCACTCGACAGCTAGAGCAGACCCAGAAGGTTCCCTCCTAGGGCTCCATGCACATTCTCCCCGGAGCCAACATGAATTCCATTTTAGCCGACATCTGCATCCCACTTACCCCTTGGGGTCCAGAAGGTCACGAACTTTCTCATTATAAATTTCCATATAGGACACTTCGACCTTAAAGCTCTGCTCTTCGTTCTCCTCTCTCTGAGTTCGCGCGAAGAGGCCGCTGCAGAGCCTGGGGATCAGCCCGGGCTGCTCGGCCGTGCCCATCATGGTGTACGACTTTCCCGAGCCTGCAGGGGGAACCAGCCAGCACTTTCGCGGGGAAGCTCGTGTCACCACGTGAGCCCCTCTCCCCGGCCCCAAGCCAGTGCCCGGCTCCAGCGCGCCCCACATGGTGACCCCCAAACTTCAGGAAGAAGGCAGGGCCCGTGTAAACCTTCTCCATGTTTTCAGAAAAATTACAAAAAAAAAAAAGCCAAAAACAGCGAGGCCGGGGCAGTCTTCGCGGGGGGAGCACAGAAGCAACCCCCAGCCAGTCACACGCAGGACACAGACGCCCCAGCCCCGGGCAAGGCCGTGTCCTCCGGCCAGAGCAGAGGCCACGGGGGGCCCCTGGCTACTCTACAGTTAACTCCTCCTTTGGGCCAGAGATCCGTATTCATTAGAGGAAATTTAGAAAATACAAGAAATCAGCAAGAAAGATCAAAATTGCTCCTAGCCCTAACTCGAACAGGACTCCTCTCCCTTTCCCGCGGCAGCAGGCCCGAGCCCTCCCTCCGCCGCCACGCCGCAGCTCGGTGGCCGGTGCCGGCTCTGGACGCTCTCCCGGGCCCGCTCTCGGCGACAGCCCGGGAGGGCAGTCCTCGGTGGCTGCCCTGACACGAGCTGACACCCAGTGCGAGCTGAGGTGCAGGAGCAGGCTGGGGCTGGGCTGAGGCCGCCCCCTCAAACAGCAGGAGCACTTTCCACGAAGACGAGCATCCATCCGACCGCACCAGCTACAGGGACGCTCGCCCGAAAGCGACTCCTCCCCGACATCCTCCCCGTCGGCCCCAGAGGCACACGGTGCGTCCATCAAGCGTAGCCGGAGAACTGCTAGCGCAGGTACTGCTTCCGGTGCTTCTGTCCTGATCCTTAGGTGCGAGAAGACAAAGGAAAACTCTGTCCACCTTGGAGGACTCACCCGTCTGCCCGTAGGCAAAGATGCACGCGTTGTAGCCGTCGAAGGCGTTCTGGAGGATGTTCTCCCCAAGGCACTTGAAAACATCGTCTTGACCTGAGAGGAGAAAAGGATATGTTAAGTCAAACTAATGTGAACAATTTTTTAAAAAGAATACTCAAAATCTAACTTTTTTCCAGCTTACTCATCTCCAAACAAGGCTTTTAATCTCAGTGAGCGATTCCAGTGGCTCCTGTCCTTCGGCTACTTGCTTCTCGTAAGCACAGGACAGAAAGGAGCCTGGAGTCCCCAGCAACATGTGCTGGGCTTGAGAAGTACTGGCAAGGGGGGGTGCAGGGAGGCCCCGAGCTGCTTCGCACACGGCAGACACAAATACCTGAATGGACACGGCGAGCCAAGTGGGGCCTCCCTGCTGGCCTAGGCGTTAAGTCTCAGTGCTGTCACCGCGAGGGCCTGAGTTCAAGCCCCAGGCAGGGAGGGACCCCCAGGGCGCAGCAGACCTCTCCTGCCTCCCGCTGCTCCCCTCAGCAGTGTGTTCCAGTGGATCCACTTGTTCTGCTCCCCACTCTCTCTGGGGAATTCACCCCGCACCTCTGGTCTACACCCCAGTTCCTCCATGCAAAAATAAATAAAATCTTTTAAAAAAAAAAACCGCGATCTCGGCGGGCCTGGTTGTCACCACAAGCCGCTCCATCGGTGCGGTCCTCTTCGGGTCCCGGCATCCCAAACAATCCCACACACCAGTCCCCTGGCTGAGTCCTTGGTGACACCGTTAATTACAGGCCTGTGCCAGCAAGGACAGGGAGGAAGACCTAGCAAGTGTCCTCCAGCTTCCTTCCAATCACAGACATAAATAACAGAATCGAATTCACCCCCAGAGGTTAAATCAAACATGCCGCAATCAGGGGTGACCCGAGAAGCCACTCAGCCGTCTCTGAGTCGGGGTATGATGTGAAAGACCCAGGCGCTGTCACGTCGGCGGGCTCTGAAGGCCGCCGCCGCCTTCCAGCTCGCCTCCTTCCGTGCGGCGTCGGACTCGGGCACCCCCTTCTCCCTCCCACACGCGTGTACCCTGGGGTCGTCACCGCCAGCTCGGCCCAGTCAGCCTGGACGCGGCACAGAAAGCGCTGGACCCGGCAGGCAGAGGGGCCCCTGCCAGCCCCTCCGTGAGCAGTGGGGGTGAGGAAGGGCAGGAAGGCCCTCGCCGGGCCTCGGCGTGGGGGAGCTGGCGAGCCCTCTCCGCCAAGGAGGGGAGACGTGACGCTACGCTCTGAGCACAGACAGGCCGCGAGCCAGCGCCACCAACGTCGAGAGAGGGAGACGCGTCGAGAGGTCGCGGGGGCCGCAGCGGCACAGGCAGCTCGGCCTCGGCCGCCTCCCTCCCTCCCACGCCCGCCTCCCCAGACCCCACCCCGGCGGCCGAGCAGGCACGGGCTGCTGGACCCTGAATCTCATGCTGTCGCGTCACCCCAAGGGCCAGACGCCGTGAGTGTCTGAATCAACCTGGAAACCCCACCACGAAGACCGGAGGGAGCGCAGCCCCACGGACACCAGGGCGCTGCCGGGGAGGCGCGGCGGCGAGGGCGGGCTCTCACCTGCGTACTTGTCTCTGACAGACTCGTCCATGGACCAGAAGCAGTGATCGTACGCAAACACCTGTGGAGAAGCCAGATGACGCACGTGTGAAAAGAAAACCCTCACACGTGTGTGATGTCAAAGCGATGCCGTTACTCGGGGCCTCCCTGGTGGCGCAGCGGGCTGAGTGCCGCATGCAGCATCCACGGCCCAGCAGCGCAGGTTCGATCCCCGGCCGGGGAGGGGACCCACAAGGCGCAGCAGACCTCTCCCGCCTCCCCGCTGCTCCCCTCAGCAGTGGGTTTCAGTCAGTCCGCCTGTTCTGCCCCCTGCTCTGTCTCTGGTGACTCCTCTCACACACACCCCCCTACCTCCGGCCTGCACCCCAGCTCTTGTGTGCGTAAATAAGTCTTAAAAAAAAAAAAAGCTGAGGGGGGCCAGAACACACATCTGGGGAGCCGGGCCAGGAGGCAGNCCCCTACCTCCGGCCTGCACCCCAGCTCTTGTGTGCGTAAATACGTCTTAAAAAAAAAAAAAGCTGAGGGGGGCCAGAACACACATCTGGGGAGCCGGGCCAGGAGGCAGGCTCAGCCCCAGCAGGGACTGCAGGGGAAGGGTCTGGGGAAAGGAGGACGCTGGGAGACGCCCCAAGGACTGGCGTCGGCTCTGGCAGGGCTGCTCTCCGAGCACCGAATCTGATGTCCCCTGTGCGCGTCGGGCTCCTCCCCAGACCCCTGGCTCTGGCCTCGGCGGGGCGAGCGCCGCTTCCTCGCCTAAGCTCAGCCCCCACCCCCAGCGCCATCGCACCCTCAGGCACCAGCAGCAGCTGGCTCTCAGGGTGCCCATCTCCCCACTCTGTCGTGGGGCTTCTCCCTCTTCATCAAACAGGTGAGGGAAGAAACCAGCAGACTCACACTTCCGCATGTAATGCCGTCGGGCCAGATCAAACTACTCTTAAAAACCACTCAGAGTCCGGCACGTTTATCACATGTTTTAGCAACAACAGTGAAGAACAGTCACAACCCGAGCACAGGCTGGAGAAACAGCACAAGACTTGAAGAACGTAGACGAAGGCCTGAACTCCCTGGGAAGTCCAAGCCACTTGGGCAGTGATTAATTCAAAGGCTCGCCCGTGCCGCCCCGGCCGCCCGGGGGCTCCTGCAGGGCCTGCGCTCAGACCCAGTGGCCGCTGGCCCTGGAGGGATCGCGGCCACCGGCGCAGGTGCCCGCCGGCCCACAGAGTCCCAGCCGTCCCAGAGGTGGCTTCACGGCCGGGCCGGCCCGGAGGACGCCGACCAGTCTGGAACGGCGGTTTCGAGCCAGTGCACGGCGCGCAGCAGCACGAGAGGAAGCTGTGCAGACGCCCGGAGACAGGCCGGCAGGGCCAGGGCCCGGGCAGCGTCTCCATACGCCGCCCCCCATGCCAGAAGCAGCTGTGGACTCGTGAGTGGGCTACAGCTCGAGTTTCTGTAGTTTTGTGGCTCTGTTACAAAAGTGACAGGCAGTAAATACTTTTGAGAAGGAAAGGACCAGCATCCCAGGGCGCGCACATCACCTGCCGCAGCACCGGCTGAGCCGGGCCTCTTACCTTCGGCTGGCTCCTGCGTCCCCAGAGGCGGTGTCATCGCCACATGAAAGAAAAGAGGGTTCAGAGGGTTAGTTTGGGACACTCTTTCTGGAGGGTAAAATGATCAGCATCACGTGAATGTTCAGCGGCACAAAATGCTGATGCGGACACCGCAGCGGGAAGTGCGGGGCAGTGTCTCTCAGGCAGCCAAGCTGGGCGCCGGGCAGAGGCAGAGGGCCTGCTCTGGACAGCTGAGGCTGACGTGCGCCCGCGGCCGCTCGGCTCATCAGGCGCTTTGCCCTCTGTCGTCTGCGCACACATCCCAGGGTCCACTCTGCTTGGCTGCAGCAGCGACTGACCGCCGGGCCCTCACCCACACAGGCCGTCCCACGAAGCTCATCTGTCGGGCTGGGAAGTGACGATGACACCAAAGGGACAGCGGGTTTTCTGCAGGGCGTGAGGACCTCGTCGCCCAGAACCTGCGCCATTTCTCCCACCGCCCCGCTCCCCTCTGCTCGGGGCAGGGAGGAGCTCACGCCAGTGAACCTGCAGAGCCTCACGCTGCAGACGAGCAGAGGGCTCTCCTCGCGGCGCGGCCAGCTGCGCAGCAGCCACCCGCGGACAGGCGGACACCAGAGACAGGTCTCCTTCTGGACCCCGAGCGCGCTGCGGACGCGCCCGCCAGCCCGACTTCAGCACATCGCCTGAGGCGCAGCCGTGCACGCACAGCCAGGCCGAGCCGAGGTCAGCAAAGCGAAGAGAGACGCTTCTTCTGACACCAGCTGAGCGGGAGCAGCACCAGCTCCGGAGAACGCCCAGAGCGCGTGCGGCTCGGTGCCTGCTCTGGCCTCGGCGCTCCTCCCGCCTCCGCCGCTAGGCTTCCTTCTGCAGCCCATTCGACGCGACCTTGGAGGAGACGCAGTGCACGGGAGGGCCGGAACGAGGGCAGTGGCCAGCGCGGTCAGAGAAGAAACGACCTCTCTGGAGAAGGACAGAGTTCTGGCAGGACGGCCAAGGGACCGCGGCAGAGCCCGGCCCGCACGCCGGCGTCCCGGGCAGGCTCAGCGGCCAAGCGGGTCCTCATGGCCACCTTTGCTGGGCCGCGCAGACCAGCACAAGGGAAGGCCCAGGCCCGGCCAGCTGCTTCTTCGTTCTCTTGGGCGACTCCCCCGGCGCGGAGAGCTGAGACGGCGCTCACCGTCGCTCTGCAGGACGCTGCTGTCAACCAGTTTGATGGGGGAGACCAAAGGCCCCGGAGGTCAGCGTCCCGCCTGAGCCACGACGGCGCGCGACGGGCCTCGCGCGAGAACTAGGGCGCCTGCCTCCCGAGTCTCGCTCCTTCCGTCTGAAAACAGCCTCATCAAGTTTCTCCCAGACTCAAGAATCTCTGAGTCACACACTAACCACTGCCACTGCCAACAGAGGCAGCCCCAACATACTCATTTCCTCCAATCTAATTATCACCCAATAGAAGGTGACCCCGGGGAGCTCATGCATATTCACTGTATTTATAAAAACTCCAGGGTGTCTTTTCTGCAAAATATGTAGCATGCTGTCTCGAGTTTAAATAAAATGCTTTTGTAGTAAGTCGGCTCTTCCTAAGAAACAACCAACAAATATGAAATCCAATATAGGACACAATGCAGAAGAATCATAGAACGGAACCTGAATTCAGACCAGAACGATGAAAACAAAAACACACCAGTAAATTAATTACAGAGCTAAGTTTCCAGTGAGGGACTCCAGTGGTTACCACGGCCGGGCTCGAATAGCCACAGAGCCACCGGAAACCCCAAGATGGAATAACACTGCGTGCAGAGTCAGCCAGTCAGCTCACTCGGGACGCGGAGCCTGCCCAGGGGAGCCGCAGGAGGCGGCGCCCGGCTGGCCCCAGCCGGCCTGGAAATCCCAGCCTTCCGGACGCAGGGAGCCGGGAAGACCGGCCAAGACCTCAGGATGCAGCCGCTGGACTTCGTGGCTTCTCAGCGAAGGGGGCTGCTTCTGATCTTGTTATTGCTCAACTACATCCTGAAATACTTCCAGGCTCACAAAAAGTTTCAGAAATAGGACGAAGACAGCCTGCGCACCATTCACCAGGCTTCCCCGAGTGCGCGCGTCTCCATGACCAGACACAACGGTCAAAACCAAGAAACGAAGCGGCAACGTGATTTACGAGACAGCGTACGGTCAGCCTCAGGCGGCTCTGCCAGGTTCCGTTGACAGACGCCTGGGAGATTGTCCTCAGGTCCTCAGCGCTGGCAGGCCCGGCCAGCGTCTGGGGCTGTCGTCCACCAGGTCAGGGTCCACCAGGCCTTGTGCGTGGGTGGACGCAGCACAGGCGCCACACAGACCCCCATCCTCAGTCTGCAACCAGGACACCTGCAGAGCCTCAGCACCAGCCGGGACGTGCTGGAGGCTTCTCCGCGGCGCCCGCGCCCGCGCCCGCTCCCCTCTGGACACTCCGATTCATGCCGGCACGGTCCCGTCAGGCGGTTCACAGGGTGGGGCCTCCAGGCCACCGCAGAGCTGGGCGGCCCCACACCTGAGGGCAGGGGGCACCGTTCTAGATCATTCCACAGGCTGAACTCGGCAAACCCTGCAGGAGACAGCTAAAAGGAGAGGGGCAGCTCTTTATCAGAAGCACAGGGCAGCGGGCTAAGAACCAGCCAGCACCCTTTCGGGAGATGTCTAAAGAGAGCGGAGGGAGGCGCCTCGAGGACGCGGAGGAAGGAGTCACAGCAGATGGCTGCTGTGCCCTTTCTGTTTACAGCCAGGGCGAACACGGACCTCCGGGTGTCGGCACCAGCACGCCTGCAAGAACAGGTGCGCGACGCACACACAGAGGTTACTCCGGCAGCAGTGCCAGCACCACCTCCACAGCGCGCCCCAGGAGTTCCCCCCCGCCCTCCTGCCAGCTGCTCTACCCACTGCCTCCCGCACACTGCCACCCCGTCAGACTCTCCCGGCAGGGGCTGAGGAGCGCAACGCTGTCTCCCGTAGAAGCGCCACAGGGAGGCCAGCCAGAGAAGGTTTTCCTTCCCCCACTGCTCCAGCGGCACCTGCCCTCCCGCCTCCCAACGGGGATCTTCATCGAGGGCTTCTCCCGTGGTGCAGCTTCTGCGGGCCATCTGCATTTCTCAGGGCAGCCCACGCAGGATGTTTTGCTGCCTCAGCAAATACTTCCTCCGTCCGGGGCGGCCTGGCCCCTGCCTGTGGCGCCAGCAGAGCCGGCACTGGCCTCGCCTCCTCACGCGCCTCCACAGGCACTCTCTGCCCTGGGCACTCAGCCTCCCTCTTCCTCTCCGTGACTCACGCCCCACTTGTTCCAATTTCCCCACACGCACCTTTCTGAAACAGCCAGTCAAATCCAGCCCCCACGCCGCTGCAATCACAGTGCTCTGGCAGAAGAGCCATTCACAGCCCTGATGTGGAACCTGCCACCTCGGTGACTCGAGAGGAAGACCCCACGCCCCCCACCCCCCCGCCATCGCCCACAGCAGCGCGGGGCCGGGTCGGGGCCCAAGAGCGAGCCTCGAGCCGCGGCTGGCAGTCTGACGCGCAAACCGCAGCTGCTACGTCTTCATGATTTCAAACTGCCACACGTCTCAGAACAGCAGACGTCAAGGAACATACTCACAGGGTGACCCCGAAAACAAAGGGGGGCCAGCCCCGAGGACGCCTCAAGCGGACACCAACGGGCCCGGCCACAGGGAGCATGACGGGGCCTGACCTGCCTCGTCCTCACGCGGGCCTCTGGCGCCCTAAGCCAGGCCGCCCGTTTCCTCCGGGGCCAGGGGGCGCCAGCTGCCTGCCCCTCAGAAAGTTCCGCTGTGAGCGCCGAGAGCTGCGGGAAGCGGCGGCTGAAGGCCGGTGGCTGGGGGCCCTGGCCCGAGCCGCCGTCCACGTCTTGGCCGGAGGGCCCAGCTGCTCACTGTCCCCGGGACTGCGGTGCCTCACTCCGCTACTTCTGCGCTTCCAGCTCTACTCATCTCTTTGGTCACCTGCAGACCGCCTGCCTCGTCCCGTCGGCCAGACACACCGCAGAGTGCGTTTT
Source organism: Galemys pyrenaicus (assembly GCA_019455555.1). Classification (NCBI taxonomy): domain Eukaryota; kingdom Metazoa; phylum Chordata; class Mammalia; order Eulipotyphla; family Talpidae; genus Galemys; species Galemys pyrenaicus. The sequence continues at coordinate 1,166,863 of JAGFMF010012163.1, read as the reverse complement.
GTCCACTGTTCACTTCCACTACAAGAAAGTTTGAATCTGGCCAAAGAATCAAAGCAATGCTGACTTCTTTGGGGTGGTTTTGGTTAAAAAACCCTCTCCCCAACAGCGCGGAAGGCTCTGTGGCAGGTGGTGGCCTGGGGGGTCGGACACGCCCCTCGCACTCCCCCGCCCCGCCCGTGTGGGGACAGCAGGACCCTTGTCACAGGCCGATCGGAGCCGAGCGCGCCGGTGCTGGCTTTCACCTCTGGCTGTGCGTCTCCGCCTGCCCTGCTCACTGTGCGATGCCTCTGCTCAGAACTGGGGTGTGAGTAAGCGGCGCCACACAAAGGCCTCCCGAACCCCAACAGCGAGAGTCTCGGTCAAAGCGAGCGGCGTGGACGCCCTGGCCATGGCGGCGAGGCGGTGCGGAGGTCTTATTCTGCTCTCTGGGCGTGGAGAGCGCGCCAGAGGAAGAGCTGGCAAGGCACCACTGGCGTGCCTGGGCACACGGCTCCCAGCACCTCACCACCTGCAAACTCCTTCAGGACGTGGGGGTGTCCAGGGGAGGGGTCCAGGACGCGCTGTACTTGAGTGTGCCGACGATGAAGCTGAAGTGCACTGCGCCCCCCACACTCTCCTCCCAGGCGTCCCCTGACTCCCCCTGAGCTTCTCACCTGCGTCCTACCTGTAGTGGCTACCATGTCCTTACAGGCAGTAACGTGGAGCTAGCGGGATGGGATAACTTAGAGCAATTAAGGATGACTCTGTGAGGTTCCCAGAACGCCTGGAATGAGCTTCCTTCTAACACGTATCCCGCTGTCTCAAATCTTCCCAGATGCTTCTGCAGCCTGCTTCCTCCTCACCAGCTCCTTTACTTGATAGCTGAGCACCCAAACTTAGCCCGGTGCCTCCCAAACTACAGGCACCCCGTGAATGTCTACTGAAGTGAGAGACTAGAAATTAGGTTAACCACGACTCCATCCTGGCTGAAAAGACTTTCCCCCGCTAAGCCTCTTCTCAAGTCTCCAGCCACCACTTCTGTGTGCATTCTGTGTCAACATCTCATCCTTCTGAATTGCTCCACATTAGACTCGGAACAAGTCTAATTTGTTGGCCTCCAGTTTCCTTAGGAGACCAAGATCTAAAGATTTAAAAGAACCAGAAAATGCTCATTTACAATTATTCCTCACTGAATGCCAGGCAGAGCGATGCGAGGGCAGGTCTGCAGAGCAGTCAGACAGGAGACGCGGGTACAGGGCTCTCTGGAGGAAAGCGCCATTGCTGAGGACTCGAGACAAGAAAGTTAAGAATGTGCTAAAGACAGAAAAGAAAACAAACAGAACTGCAGCAAAAATAAAAGGCTACCACAACGAGCCACGGCCAAGCACAGAGCAAACAAAAACGTGGCGCAACCCGAGCACAACCGATGGAATTCAAGGAGAGATGCTCGACGCCTCGCCCGGGTCAGGATGAATGAGCAGCCCTGGCACAGCACTGGGCCGGTCACCCAGAGACGGACAGACGGAGAGGTGGGAGTGACGGAGGGAGGGAGGGTGGAGGGGTGGACACGCCCTCGCAGAGTCCCCTTACGAACAGCACCAGTGGAAGGCCCAAGCAGCAGGAAAGGGGAGGTCCTCGTCTCAGTGAAGAGACCGAAGGGCAACATTTAAAGAGAAATAAGAAACACAGAGAAAAACACCACAGAAGCGTCCAAGTAACAAAACCAAATAGCCAGAAGAGGTGAAACCTCACACCCAGAGAGTTAAACCCCTTGCGGGCGAGGACTGCAAGTCTCAGATCAGTAAACCCAGGTGTACCCACAAGGCCTGGAGGAATCTTCAAGGCTTCTGCTCACGTCCCCTCCGCCCCCCAAAATACCCTTGTAACTCCGCACACATTTTTAAGTGGACATATAAAATTTTTCCAAAATGAATTTAAATAATTGCAAAGGATATAATTTCTGAAATACTGTATTTAAAAGCAAAATTACTTCAGATCTATTTTTATAAATCCTGGAAGGGTTGATGACGTTTTATCATTAGTACTATCAACTATTTTTTCATTTTCATTTTTTATTTATGCATATAAGAACTGGGCTGTAGGCCAGAGGTCTGGGGGGGGCGGGGGGGGGGTGAGAGGAGTCACCAGAAACAGAGTGGAGAACAGAACAGGCAGATCGACTCAAACACACTGCCCAGGGGAGCAGCGGGGAGGCAGGAGAGGTCTGCTGCGCCCTGTGGGTCCCCTCCCTGGCCGGGGATGCTGCAGGGGCTGTGATAGCTTGATAGCGCTGAGACGTAAGCCCCGCACCAACAGGGAGGCCCACAACTGTTTTTTAAATGCAAAAACTATTCTTTAATAATCAGTGATTCTGGAACTCTCTGGTGGCACAGGGGTTTGAGCATCCGCCTACTGCAGCATGAGTTCAATCCCCGGTCAGGAAGGGGGACCCACAAGGCGCAGCAGACTCTCCCGTCTCCCCGCTGCCCCCCCTCAGCTGTGTATTTCAGTGGATCTGCCTGTTCTGCTCCCCACTCTGTCTCTGGTGAATCCTCTCATGACCCACACTTCTGTCCTGTACCCCCGTTCTTACATGCATAAATAAATAGATCTTTAAAAAATTAGTGATTTTACACTTTTACTTTTTCCCCTGAACTCATTTTTCCATTCTACTTTCCCCAACATATTTTAGCCTAATAAAAAGTCTTTTATTGTTTTCTGCCAACACGTATGTTAAAATTTTGAAACTCTCGCATTGAAATAGTAATGCCATTATTAGTGACACAGAATGGGCCAGAACCAAACAGATGACAAATTGTGAAAAACACAAGGAGGAAAAGTGCACTGGGAAGGCAGCTCTTCTCCAACAGGACCCAGGTGGCGGTGGGCAGCCGGCACGAGCCCGCGCTCAGCACCGCTCAGCACCCGCACTGCCCCTGTCTCCCTCTGTAGGAGGCAGGCACTGACACCCCTGCCCCAATTCAGAAGGGGTGGGGCTGCGGGAAGGCTGTCAGGGCAACATCACTCCCCTCTCCGCACCCCTGCCATGGTGCACTGTGACCTAACATCCGATGCCGTCATTAGGGATGGACAAGCTAATGAACCAGCTAGGGCTCCTGCAAGCAAAGCACTGGAACTACCTGACTTGGACAGGGGCTACGACCCAGGTCACGGTCATGTCCTCAGCTTCCTGGAGACAGGCCGAGACTTCCTCGTGATTTACCAAGTTTTATTACAGCAGCCCTTGTTCCACTTCGTGAAATCTTGCTGAACCTCTTCAGCGCAGAGAGGGCTGAGAAAACTGAGTGTGTTCCACATCATTATACCCTAAACAAAAGCAACACTACTGCCCTTTAACTAGAGTATAGTTTTATAATCAAAACTTTAGCTTACATAGCTTATCAAATCTTGATTATCTCAGTGCCAAAATAGTCAGGTAAGTCAAACACTTTCTGTGCAAAATAACCCACTCATATTTTCAAATTCAGAGGAAAGTTTTAACACTCATTTCAGCAGGAACAGATTATGGAAGGTATTGGAAGACTCACTAAAAGGAATCAAGTAAGAATTTAAATGACATACATCTAATCACTTAAAGCAGGCACCTCCCTGGTGGCGCAGGGGTTAAGTCTCAGCACTACAAAGCTATCCACAACCACTGCTGCGAGTTCGATCCCCAGTCAGGGAGCTGACCCACAGGGCGCAGCAGACCTCTCCTGTCTCCCCGCTGTGCCCCTCAGCAGTGTTTCAGTCGATTTGCCTGTTCTGCTCCCCGCTCTGTCTCTGCTGAATCCTCTCACCACCCTCTGCACCTCTGGCCTGTACTCCAGTTCTTGTATGCATAAATAATAAATAAATCTTTAAAAAAATATTTCACAATATGATTTTTTAAAAAATGTTCTTAAGTACCTTTGAAGCCTAAATGAGTAAGGTCCATCAAAACCCTGAACTAAATGACATCACAATTTTATCTTGGCATTTAGTGGCTAGAGCTTAAGTAATTCTAGCTTCCTGCCTTGGCTGTTTGAAGCCATCAGTTAATGGCTTGTCCTAGGGATGAGTATTAAGAACAGATGAAAAGATCTTTCTCCTCATTTTTTTCTGTAAACCTGAAACTGCTCTAAAAAAACTATCCATTAAAAAGAAAAAATGAAAAGAATTCTATTTTCCAGCCCCAAAGTGACAGCTTAATAACTCAATCAACAGGTAAATGTAAACAGAAGCCACAGTTCAACTTAAAATAGTTTAAACTGAACCATTAGTTGGTCAAGATGAAAGTGAAAAATAAAAATGTCAAAATGAAGCGTGGGAATGCCACGGAAACATACTTGAGTGACTGGGAGAGTGAAATTCCTGACATTTGGCCTTGACTGAAAATCCTCATTTTAGGGTAGATCGAAACCAAACTCCTGGCAGAGAAGAGTGAGCCTGAGACAAGAGGCACTGTCCCGCGGGCTGAGTCTGCCTGGCTCCCGCGGTGAGTGCACAGGGAAGGGCGGAGGGGCCTCCTCCCCGGCCCCAGCCCCAGCTCCAAGGGGTGCCTCAGTCTGGACCCCACGGGGCGCTGGGACCCGGAACCCGTGACCCTGGCTCTGGCCTGGCAGAACGTGCCCGAGGGGTGTTTGCACACAGCACACAGCTCGGTCCCCTCATGGGCAGCCATGGAGGAAGCAGAGCCGGTGACCGCGCTGGGGACGGCTGTCCTGGCCCTGGCTGGGGCGCGCTGGAGCCTGTGTACTCTGGGCCTGCGGGTCAGGGCTTCCGGGGCATCTGTGTGTTTCGTGTCAAAGACCGTCGAGCGCGCTGCCCGCTGAGCTCTGGGCCCACGCCCGCAGGCGCGTCCCACCCTCTCGGAGGGGGGCGAAGCGGAGGGTTCACCGGCTCACCCTGCCAGGCAGACGCAGCACCGAGGGCAGGAATTCTTGGCCAGGTCTTTCATCAGTTTTGTTTCAGAAACAAAATCTCTACTGAGAAACCCAAGACAGACAGGCCTGACTGTGCCTCCAGCAAGAGCCTACGGGCCTCCAGGCCTGCCCCTCGCTGTCAGGCATCACTAATAACGGGTTGCTGGGAGGACTGAGCCACTTCACGAGGCCAGGGGCTGGGTAATTGTCTCTGCCTTTCCCCCTTCCACCCCGCCATGCTGCCTCTACACTGGAAATACCTTTAACCTTTACTTTTTTTTTTAAGATTTATTTACTCATGCATACAAGAGCTGGGGGACAGGCCAGAGTAGCAGGAGGTGAGAGGATTCACCAGAGATAGAGTGGGGAACTGAACAGGCAGATCGACTGAAATACACTGCTGAGGGAAGCAGCGGGCGAGGCAGAAGTCTGATGCGCCATGTGGGTCCCCTCCCTGGCCGGCAGCAGGGATGGAACTCATGCTGCGGTGGCTGCGGTTTGCTTCATAGTACGTTGCTCAACCCACTGTACCACCAGGGAGGCCCTGGAAATACTTTACTTCTGAGCAGACAGAAGGCACGTGTTTCCTTGAGGCCTTTCGTACTCCCGTCCTCCTCTCTCCCCACGTGTCCTGGCAGCCGTTCTCACATCGCTGCCCCCTCATCATCTAGACCCTACAGTGTCTCCGCTTTAGACACCACAGCTCACCTTTATTCTCAGGGACTTCTGCACAGCCCCAGCACCTCCCCACTCTCTGCAGAACCCTCCCACTGCCCCCACCTACAGTCTATCTCCCTACTGAATACGCCCTAAGAAACAATGGGGACTCAGGCATTAGTTTTATAAAGATTTATTTATTCATGCACACAAGAGCTGGGGTGCAGGCCAGAGTCGCGGGGGGTGAGAGGATCCACCAGAGACAGAGCAGGGAGCAGAACAGGCAGATCTACTGAAATCCACTGCTGAGGGGAGCAGCGGGGAGGCAGGAGAGGTCTGCTGCGCCCTGGGGGTCCCTCCCTGGCCAGGGGTTGAACTCCTGCTGCAGTGGCTGCGGATGCTTCACAGTACAGCACTCACCCCGCTGTGCCACCAGAGAGGCCCGATTCAGGCATTAGTTTTAACCCACCCATCAGTCGTGACTTAACCTCGATGGTCTGATCACAAATAACACTCTGGGGTTGATGAGGGAGCGTGTGAAGGCTCTCATCAAGAAGAGGTAGGATGAATGGAGGTGTGTGAAGATGGGGGAAGTTACGATTTTCTAACTAAGATTTAGTAATTGCCCTCAATTATTAATGTGGGTATTAAGTTACGATACTAGCAGTAAGTCTGTCATCAATAAAAATCACAGTTATTGTTGCAAATATCTTGCACTGACATTTGGTTAAAACTTTGAAACCAAATCAATTATTCCCAGCGACAGATTTTGTTAATACAGGAAGAGGCACTAATTACTATGTCGCAGGTCTTTAAAAATATTTCTGATGACAATATTTCAGGGCAACTGGTTTTCTTAGAAATGCTTTGCGGGGCCTCCCTGGTGGCGCAGTGGGTTAAGCAACACTCTATGAAGCAAACCGCAGCCACTGCAGCACGAGTTCGATCCCTGCTGCCAGCCAGGGAGGGGCCCCACATGGCGCAGCAGACCTCTCCCGCTGTGCCCGCTGCTCCCCTCAGCAGTGTACTTCAGTTGATCTGCCTGTTCTGCTCCCTGCTCTCTGTGATGAATCCTCTCACCACCCCTACACCTCTGGCCTGTACCCCAGTGCTTATATGCATAAATAAATAAATCTTTAAAAAAAAAAAAAAGAAATGCTTTGCATTTTTTTTCACTTTACTAAAAGCTTTCTCTGAGAAGGACTCCACAGAAGGCGTCAGTTGCCACAGGGCTCGACAACAAAGTGGGGCGGGGTTTGTGCTGTCCCCTTGGTCTTTTTTCCTGATCAACACAACCGGGTATTAACCCACACAAGGAAAGTCAGAAATAATTTTGCACTGGTAAACTGCAGCATGCTGAGACCCTAGAGACTAACCATGATGCAAACCAAGGCTGCTGCAGTTAAGTAAATAAGAAATGAAACAAAAGCTGTTCTTGCGAGCAGGACTACTCCACAGACAGCTCCGCTCCCGGGAGAGCGGTGTCGAAGGCCGGCGGCCCTGGTGGCCCTGGCGCATCGCACGGACTTCAGGCCGGCACTGGCTCGGTGGGGCCCAAGTCCCGCCACTCGCGTCTCAAGGGGCTTCCCGGCACTGACAGGTGCCGTAGAGGGCTGGGATCAGGGAGTGCTGGAGAGCTGCTGGCTGATGTTTATTAAAGTGTGTCAGAACTCAGCCAGGCTCGAGGCACCAGCCCCACTCCCGCTCCCGCACAGGCTGCCACACCTGACCGGGGACCAGCTCGGGCCCCGGCGCCCCCCTAGCGCAGGGAGGCGACGGAGCCTGGGACCAAATCTCCCTTTGTTTGCCTTGTTTTCCGGGGGATGACGCCACCCTGGAGGACACACAGTGAGCAGTTGTTGGGCGGACGAACAGAAGGCAGCACTCCGCTGGGAATGGGCCTCCAACGCCAGAAAGTGATTTCTTAAAGAAACACAGTAAAACAGGTCGTACGTGTGCTCTCCCTTCTCGGGCACCGTGCCGGGCCGCCTACGTTAGACGGCTACACTTAGCTGCCGAGGGCCAGAGTTCCCCGCAGTCTCCCTTCCCCAGAGGTCCCCAGGTCAAGGAGAAGCTCTGCGGTGAAGTCTAAGAAGGCGGCAGGAACAGAAACTCACCTGGTGGTAGAGAGGGGAGGCCTGGCACACCCGGCTGCCACCGCAGCTCTGCCACTGGGCCCTGGGCCTCACGTAACACCCTCCTGCTCCCCCCTTTGGAAACGTTGTGATAACCACAAAGCCTGTCTCTGTTGTTGTACGGGCAGGCAAAACCTTCGAAAAGGACCCACCCACTGACACCACAGAGCAATCTAGTCCCTGTACACCAGGGCCAGTTGTCATCAATAAGGAGACCCAAGAGCCAAAGTCTCTACTCACTTCTGGAATTTCCAAGAACATCACAGTGGCTGTCTTGGCATTATTTACACCTTCTAAGTATTCAAAGCCCTTGACCGCTGAGTTCCTTCTGCCATAATAATAATAGCTCCCTGCTCAGAACAAGGAAGCCAAGTCTGGGCAGCAAAATGCAAATCGATGCTGTGCAGAGGAAACCCACACTCTCCACAGCCAACACCTGGACTAGCTTTCTGGACGGCTAAGAAACTACACGAGACCCACAGCTCAAATCACCCATCACTGTTGCCAGCTAAAGGCAAAAGGGCATCAGTCGTTATTAGGAGCACAATTTCACACACGTCTGACTCAGAATCGACCAGGGTACGTAAATCCAGGAACAGCGCAGCGATCTCTGCTCAGTACCACATGTGCTGGGCGTTTCTGACAGCTCCCCCGCCCCAGCCAGCTCACAGCTGGGGCTGCGGCCCTGCGGCCGGGGCAGGAAGGGAGCAGAGAGCCGTGCGGCTGGAGAGCCCCAGCCGCACACCCGTCTGCCCACCACACCCAGCCCCCGCTGCCTCGGGCGCCTCACCCGTCAGCCCCACATGCTTCTGCCGTGGGTGACATGTCCAGCCGCTCTGCGAAGAGCGGACAATCCGCTTCCTCATTTTTAACTCCAGCTCTTTCTATTTTCACTGCTGGCTCAGGCCAAACCACGCCGGACTGACCACGGGCATTCACCCACCAGCAAGAACCTGGCCGGAGCCGGGACAGGCAGGCACGTGGGCGTCCCGGTGGGCCCTAGAAAGCAAAGCCCAGGGCTCCTCAGGCGGTGGCCCAGGGCACCGGGAGCAGGGCCGGCGGGCCGTGTCCTCGCGCGGCTGGTCAGGGCCCACGGAAGCGGGAGACGGCAGGCAGACGCGCGACCGAGGCCCTGGGGAGGGGAGGCGGAGGACCCGGGGCGCCCGAGGCGTGCACCCGGGACCGCGTGGACTCAGCGGAAGCCCGAGCGGCGCCGGCGGGGACAGGCACGGTCCGAGCTCGGCGCCAGGGCCTGGCCCACCTGTCCCGGTGTCCTCGCTTCCTGTCCTGCTGACGGAAGCGGGCCAGGGCCAGCCCGTGGGTTGGGTCTCAAACAACCCACCTTTCAGAGAAGGACCTGCCCACACCAGGGGCTGCCCATGCCGCCTGCGTGACTAGAAGGGCTGAGGGAGAGGCCATCTGCGGGTGCTGGCTGGGCCCTCTGGCTCACCGCAGCGTCAGGCCCTGGGAAGCCTGAGACGCACGGGCCCGGACTGGGCGAGCGGCACGTGGGCAGCAGCGCTCAGCGGGCACAGGGGTTCTGGCCTGGTAAGACTACAGCTGATGGGGGTGTCACCCCCCCCAAAACACCCAGCACTCGACCTTCTCCGAGGCGGAGTGAGTCTGACAAAGCTGCGAAGAGAGCCAGCAACGTGCTACTGGGCACGAGGGTTTCTGTTCATGGGGAATTTTATTTTCTAAAACACTTGGGGCCTCCCTGGTGCGCAATGGGTTCAGCTACGCAGCCACTGCAGCTGCAGCACGAGTTCAGTCCCTGCCGCCGGCCGGGGAGCAGACCCCCAGGGCGCAGCAGACCTCTCCTGCCTCCCGCTGCTCCCCTGGGCAGTGTGTTTTAGTGGATCTGCCTGTTCTGCTCCCCACCTCCGGCCTGTACCCCAGTGCTTATCTGCATAAACAAGTCTTTAAAAAAACAGAGATAAAAAAACACTTGACGATTTTGTAAATGTTTATGCTAGCTATAAAACACAACGGGACAAGCTGTGTCCTATGGGGGGCTAGATCCGTATGTACCCTTGCATAGAACTGCCACCAAAATCTCTTTTTCAAACTCAGAATGCCAACCAACACCGCTTAGGCATTACAAGTTCAACTTCCAAAGATTAAAAATGTTGGTTTACAAAGAACCTGCCAGTTTCCAACTCCACGAAAACTAACAGATACTCTGAGATGCACTGCGAACTTTCGTTGCAGCATTATGACTTTGTCAGCCTCCCCATCCGGCAACTCGCCTTGCTGGCGGTGGGCGTTTGGGTTTGTCAGCGGTCCCTCGCTTCACTGAGATCTACCTCACGATGTGTGCACTCCAGGGCCGCCCCGGTGGCGTTAGGGGTCAGCTCGGGCACTATCAGGCAGTCGCCAGCCACTGCGGCGTGCGTTTGGTCCCCGGCCAGGGAGGGACCCCCAGGGCGCAGCAGACCGCTCCTGCCTCCCGCTGCCCCCTCGGCAGTGTATGTCAGTGGATCCGCTGTGCTGCTCCCCGCTCTGTCTCCGGCGACTCCTCTGGCCGCCGCACCTCTGGCCCACAACCCGCTCTTGTGTGCATAAACAAATAACTCTTTTTTAAAAAAAAAGTGTGCCTCCCCTGCTCTGTCCGCTCTACTCTAACCCTGACATCGCCCAGTCTCTGAGGAACAGGCCGACCTGGGGGTCTCGAGCACCAGGGAGCGGCAAAGGCGCGGCAAGGGCTTCAAGAGCCCTGGAGTCAGCCCTTCCTCAGCCAGAGCCCGGGAACCGGACAAAGCCCCGAGGGCCAGGCCCGCCGATGTGCCGCAGGGAGGGACAGCCCATCTCCTCTCCGGCCACGCTCTGGGGAGCCCTTCCGGGCCTGGGGGGGCATCACTGGCGCAGACACCCTGCTGCCCGGGGCCTGAGATGGTGCACGAGGCTCCCCCACACGCAAGGACGGCGTGAGCCCGCGGACCCAGCCGCAGCCCCAGGGACCGCACAGGAGCACTGCCTGCCACAAAGGCCTCTGGGAAGGTGAGTCAGGAGCAGTCTGGCACGAGCGCAGAGCTGTGTCCTGACCTACCTGGGCATCCGCCAGCAGAGCTGTGGGGAGCACCCCGCGCGTCCCTGCGGCCGGGAGCCGTCTCACAACCCCCCCCACTGCGGCCCACACAGCCGCACAGGAAGGGGCTTGGCCCCGGGGCCTCACACATGGGAGGGCCCCCCAGGCGGCGGCGAGCCCCTCCCCGCGGACCCACAGTGGGTGACAGGGTGTGGGGCGGGGAGGCGGCGGGAGTCCCAGCAGGGCGCCCGTCTCCAGGCTGTGCCCCGTGGGGAAGCGGGGGACAGTCTTGTGCACCACAACTGCCCCCTGTGACTCTCACTTGAAAGCCCCAAATCCCACGTGATGCCAAAATTCCACCTCAGGTCTCCAAATCCTCCCCCCACAGCCTCCCGCCAGCCCCTACGGGAGCAGGGCAAAGGGCCCAGGAGCAGGGGCCCCGGCTGGCCCAAGTGGAAGGCCGCAGTTCCGGGCATTCAAAGCAGCAGCTCTGAATTCAGACCTTTCCGTGCTCCAAAGCGCATCAGCAGCCTCCACCTTCCGGGGGACCTGGGGTCCGCGGGCGTCTGTGGGGGCTGACTGGGGGCATCACTAGCGCCTGTGACGCCGCTCAGAGGAGGCAGGTTCTGGAACGCTGGCACCTTCCTCGGCCAGTGTCAGTTAACCGGGCTTATCTTCCAGGCCCCGAGGGTCTCAAGCTTCCTGGTCCCGGATGCCTTCCACACTAACTGTTGAGGACGCTACAGATTTTTTTTTTAACATTAGAAATTTTTTTTATTATCACTTATTCAGCTTAAACTGCAGAATATTTCAAATCTCTCTCACATCCCATTCTCCCCCACCCCAAAGTCTTGTGAGAGTTTTTCTAAAGGAAAGCCGTGCCCCCTTCCCCTTGCAGGCAAAACTCGACGGCGAGAAGGCAGAGAAGCACCAGCGCCTGCGCACGCACACGCGTCGTGCGGGCCCAGAGACCCGTCCAGGAGCTGCCTCGGCAGAGCCAGGCCCCCATGCGCTGCGGCCACCAGCTCCCGGAGGCCTCGGCCGGCCTCTCCCAAAGCTGCGTGCGGGCGGGCCCCTCGCTCCAGCCGCTGGCAGGTCTGGCACAAACGGCATCGCGTGGCAGGAGGCCAGGCCACCAGGGACCGGGAAACCCGGGATGCGGAGGGACGGCTCCCACCCCGGCCTCTGGGCTTGCGCTTTCGGAGTGGCTGGACGTTCAGACACGACTGACAGATGCTTCTCTCTTATTTCACTCTCGCTTCTTGGTGGCTTGGACGCAGACACCGGCTGTGAGGTAACAGAGGGCCCCCCACAACACTGTGCCCTCCGGCCTCAGGGCCGGGCCTTGAGCTGACCCTGACGGCAGCAGTGCCTGGTCCCCGGTAAGTCTGGTTTTGGGGTCCATGAGAGGAGAGCGGTAAGTCGGCATTTCGAGGGGTCCTGGTTTTAACCAAGAGAATGACCAGGTTCAAGCCCCCAAAGATATTTTTTAATGTGGGAGACAGTCTATGGTTATTTTATGAGTTAGAAATTAAAACTGGGAAACTTTTAAAACATCTTATTAAAATAGTTCCTTTTCAAAGAGCAAGATTTGTTAGTTTTTTAAAGATTTATTTATTTATGCATACAAGAACTGGGGTGTAGGCTAGAGGTGCAGGGGATGAAGGGATTCAACAGAGACAGAATGGGGAGCAGAACAGGCGGATCCACCGAAACACACTGTCGAGGGGAGCAGCGGGGAGACAGCAGCGGTCTGCCGCGCCCTGGGGGTCCCCTCCCTGGCCGGGGATCGAACGCGTGCCTCAGTGGCTGATAGTTGGCAATGCTGAGACTTTAACCCCTGTGCCACCATGGAGGCCCAAGATTTGTTACATGTTAAGATAAATGTTTATGAAAAGTGACACGACTCTCCAAAGTGAAAACATATACATGTTAATATACATCTAGTAAAGAGTGAAATTGTTTTATAGTTTTGCAAATTAACATAGAACATTAAGTGTAGTGATACTGCAAGTCACACTGACACTGAAGGGATTCAGGACAATTACTCAGCAAACGCTGGAAAAACTGAGAACGTGACATCTTCAGGGGAGGGGGCTCATGGTCTCAAAAAGTAACGTGAGCCCCAAATCCAGGGCCACGGCCAGGAAACGGCGTGTTCCGTGCTGAAGCTGACGAGAAGCCGCAGCAAGGGCTCCAAGAGGGAAGGTTGGGGGTGGGGGGGCAGATATCAAGAGGGGCACCCACGGGGACGCCCACAGGCTCAGGCCCTTGTCGAAGGGGCAGCAAGCTGGGCACTGCCCGACTCTCAGGCTGTTCGCGAAAAACTGCAAATCTGACACTTTACATGAAACTTCCTGGTTTTGAAATGTTGAAACTGCAAGCCAAACAAAACGCATCGTTGGCTGAGGTCAGCCCAGGGCACCCGGCTTGCCACATCTACGGTGTACGGGACAGATGGATGATTCTTCAGGAAATCCTTCCCAAAGGAAATTTACACTACAGGATGATGCTAATATCAGACCACTAAGAAACAGCTGGCAAAACACGGTCCATGGAATGGCACTGAAACAAACGGCTGTTGTCAAACAACAAAAGCTGTGCTGCGGTGAATGGGGACGCTGGCCCAGGGGACGGCCCGGCCAGGGCCCCGCGCCGGACCCACGGAGCGGGTGGAGATGGCGCCCCTCTGCTGCAGCCTGGTCTTGAGAAACCCGCTCCGTGAAACCCACCCACACTCGCAAGCCCCTCCACGCTGCTGTGAGCTGGGGCCGTGTCGCACAGGACCGGTGAGGACAGGCACTACCGGAAAGCCGTAGCCAGCTAAGCCTGTCCTTGCAAAGAGCGTAAGAGACGAGAACCGGCCGTGCTCCAGCTTCCAAGCCGTGGTCTGAGAGGAGAGGGGCGGCCTGCGCCGTGCCAGGCCAGCGAGGACAGAGGGGTGGGCGCACCGCGCAGGGCACTGCGGTGAGTAAAGGAGGAGGGCTCTAAACAGTGGGCGTGAAAGAGCGGGGAACAGTGGCTTCCAGAAACCAGGTAGAAGACCCCGCCGCACTCTAAATATTCGGTAACCGTGATCCTTAGCTGGGGTGATGATGAGGAGATGGAGAAGAACATCAGGAAACATTCAGAAGAAACGCCAGCCACATCCGGCACAGCCGAGCCAGGCGAGACTCGCTCTGCACGATCGCACTCACTGGTCCACAGACGGTTCTTCAACAACCACAGAGCCAACAAGCTAAAGGTCTATAATCCAATCAGAAGTGCAGACCACATTTGAGTCTTTTTCAAGACAAGCCCTCAGGGAAGCCTTGAGACAACTGGACGCGTGGACACTGACGAGGTGAGGCTATTACTGAACGGCCATCGATATCTGGTATTAAGCCCTGTTAAAACTAGCAAAAGACATGAACATATTTATGGGTAAAATGGGATTTGCTTCCAAACCACAGAGGAAAGAGAAGGAGCGGAAGCCAGGCCCGGACAGTCTCAGCCCTGGGAAGCTGGGCCGTTCACAATCCCCTTCTGTCCACTGGGGGTAGCTTTCGGATTCTCCAAACAAACAAACAAAAAGCTTTATAATGGCAAAAAACAACCTGCACCTACTCAATCTTTACGTAAATTCCACTTCAGTTTTCCCAACGCAGAACAACAGGACTACTGCGGACTCAGTTCCTGGACCATGAGAACATGAGGGTGAAACACCAAGTTTTACGAGCACGCTTCTTAATTGCTGAATGTATGTTTTTGATTGTAATCATGTCAGTTAGGTTTGGTCAGTGAAATAATGCCAGCAACATGAGACTTTGCTGTAGCAGACTCTAAGGACACGGTTCAAAGGGCTTCGACTCCTAGACAGCCGTCCACAGCAGAACTCACTGTTACGTCAGCTGCGTCAGTCCACGAGACAGTACCCAGCGGTCACCGCGAACAACAGTCATTGCAAACCCTGAGTCTGCAAAACTCGAACCCCACAAAGGTCACAAGAGACGACTCGGCCTCTTTCCACCTGCAGCTTTCGTTGTGCAGGGCTCCGTGCTCCCGGCATGCGTGCACACGTGCTGCACCGAAAGAACGCGACCAGTCTGGGGGCCGCAGTGACAGTGAAAACACGGAGCCCGAGCGCAACGCTCGAGCTCCTGAAGGGCATGGACCCCGGGAGCGGCGTCCAGGGTGGGGCTGGCTTCTCAGGTCACATCTCCTTGGGAAGGCTGCTCCCTCCATCTTGGAAACGTAAGTCCCAGCGTTGACATAACACTGGGTGCACCAGCTAACAACTGCGACCCTCGCTAGAGTGGCTCAAGGAACCCTAAAACACCCTGCCAAGCAGAGCCAAACGTTTAACCCTTCCATAATGGGACATTGGTTTTGCCCATGCTTCACTTGTAAGGAGGCACCTCATCTAGTACATTCTACTACTGTCTGGTCGTTTTATGCTGAGTCCGGAGTTCTGGGGAGACGCAAAGCGTTTCATTCCTGCTGGGTACCACTCACTTCCTGCAGGAATGAGGCACCCACAGAACCCTGAGTTCTCATTTCGCTCAGGTACAGTGGGAAAGAGACTCTCCCCATGGCTGATAAATTATGACAAGCATCGTAATCGCAGAATAAATAAAACACAGGATCTCGAACACGTGAGCCAGCACTCTCCACCGGGGTCGTGTTAATCCAGGTTTATGGACATGCGAGTCTTTGCAAAAAGTCCTTCTCTCTTTGCCAGAATGATTCTATTGTTGTTGTTTTTTAAGTTCATTCCTTCTTATCGCTGTACCAAAACAAAAAAGAATGAGGCAATATTTGGATAGGCAATGGCAATGCTAAAATAAATAAAATTCTATCGCAAGTCTACTTGAATTTTTGTTCAGACAGGCTTACCAACAGCATGCCAGCCTGTGCTGGGGAAATGCCATAAAATCTGTATTTATTGCTACTTGATTATTACATTAACAGTGAGTGCAGAGTGGAATCAGCCACAGATATTTTACTGACTAATTTTTAGCTTTTAAATATCTCCCTGACTTATTTTCACAACTATATTCAAAAGTGGCAGATGATTTGTACACTCAACAGTCACAGTGTCTTTCCAAGAGACAGGACAGGAAGATTCACGCACGGTTTCTGAACATACAAGGCAAGGCTGCCCCCTTACCCCGACATGATAGAATCAGGAGGAACAGGCCCCCAGGGGAGCCTCTTTATGAAATTAAAACATACGGCAGACTGTTCTCAAGGAGCAAATTCTATTTGGACACCAGTATTACCTCCCTCCCATTGCTTCACAGCAGAGAGAACAAACAGGTCTATTGTGTATCCTGTAATTACATTTTGCATGACTTCCTTCAATTAAAATCCTGATTTAAATTAGCATCCATATAGCAGCAGAGACATTGTAAATGTCATTATCTGCAGGACCGAGTGGTGCCTCCCCTGCAAACGAGGGCACGCATTTCAAGGCAATCACCACACACGGGCCTGCCCTCGGCGCGTGCCCCGGTGCAGGTCAAGAGGAACGCACTGCTCGGGCCAGCCTCGCTTCTCTGCACCTGTTGGGCTCTGTGTGTGTGTGCGCGCATGTGCGTGGTGCACACCTGTGCTCACTCCCCTACCCATCGGAGGCCTGGCTGTGCCCTGCCCACGGTAGGTGCTCGACATTTACTTGATGACCTTGGTTAAAGCAATGTCTAATAGGAACCAGAAGGAGGAAGAAGGCTCCTTGTGACCCCGGACTGCGCTGCTGAGACCACGTCTCAGACGTTCAGAAGCGCTAGGTCATGTGCGGCCAAGTGGCACGGAGGAGAGCACCACATTTAAGGAGAGCCTCTGCACAGCGACACCAGCGCCGGCTACTTCCCTGCGTGTTGGGGAGACCTCCCCCCACCCAGAGTCCACGACAGGTCACTTCACAGAACGCCAGACATCGTGTGCTGGGACCACTGCGATCCTGAAGTCTAACTCTGCAGTTTTCTGCTTTGAAAATCCTAGTCTCAAAGTCTTACACTTGGTGGAGCAGGGCAGTAAAGAAAGAACTTGGCAGAGAAACTCCAATATATTAACCCCATAGGCTAATACAGCACACACCCCACAGCATGCCCCCCACGCGCACGCGCACACACCCCAGGACAGAGACCGTGCATCAAGAAGGCTGTGGACAGCAGACCAAGGCTGGACAGCACCGTTTACACGGAGGCCTCCCAGTTCCAGGTCTGATGCCCCAAGCGGGCCCCTGGGCCCTGCGGGCATGTGAAATGAGGGGCCACTCTGCAAAGCCCCCCGCCGGGCGGGCTCCTGCCCCGGCCTCTCGCCCGCGCTGGGGGACAGTGAGACCACAGTCACTGCCGTCCTTGCAGAATCCACTGCAAGCAGCAGATGGGGCAGAGCACGGCTTTCGTTCACCCCTTCAAGCTCTGCTCATCTCTGCCCGCCTCACAAGGAAGTGGCTCCGGAGACACGTGCCGAGAACCCGAGGCCCCGAGTCCGCGGCCAAACCGGCAGCCGGAAGCCGAGCCTGGCAAGACGCGTTCTGTTTCGACAGTGCAGTGTCGTTTTGCTTTCAGTAGTAGCTTGGACGCTCCGGGCAGGCAGGTGCTCACCCTTCAGTCGGCTGAGCCCTCCACAGCCGGGGCCGACTCCGCGGCGCCGGGCCCAGGGCACAGGCTGTAGGACAGACCACGGGTCCTCAAAGGGCAGCCAGAGTCAGCGCTGACCCAAACCCACGCCAGCGCCCACCCCAGAGGGTGGACACGCGTGCAGAGCGCTCCCGAGGGCCAGGAAGTGTGGGCCCTCCGATGTCCAGCGGCTGGTGATGGAGAGCACAGCAGAGGGCAAGGATGTCACCCCCCACGAAAGGAAGAGGTGTGGGCAGGTCCCCCCACGGCAGACCCACCGCGCGGGGCCGAGGAGCGGCCACCCCACACGACGGAGGCCCTCGTGGACAAGACGCGTCCAGAACAGGCAGCGCTCACGGGTAGAGACAAAGGAGACGGGCCAGGCGATAAAAAACCAAGAACCAGGACAGCATTAGATAATGGAGCTGGTTGCACAACTTGGTAAACACAGTAAAAACCGCTGGGCAAGGGTAATAAAACCCCCAAAAAGGTTTGCTCTGCAGAGGTAAGTCACGGGGCACGTATACTGTATCTCAATCAGTGAGTCTAAAAATAAACAGACCAGCGAAAGACCAGCGCTCGGTTCCAAAAGTTTGGAGGTCAGAGGAACTCTGGCCCAGTGGGTCTCAAGTGGTCTCGGGTCCCCAGAACTTCTCAGCGGGCATGGAGGTCTATTCTCACCAGAGCAGAGACATGTCTTCCCACAGTGCAGCGGAACGGGGGCCCCGGGAGGAGCTGTGCGCAGCCCAACTGGTGCACACAGCCCCAGGGCAGGCGGCCCCTGGCCGGGGGCTGCGGCGGGCAGCTCGGGCCCAAGGCCTGGCCGAGCGCTCCGTGATGGTCCCGTGATGGCCACGAAGAGAGCAGCTCGAGAACAGCTCCACGGCCCCACAAGGCCGTGCCCAGCGCCCCTCTCCTCAGGAGACCCTGGTGTCCAGGCGGAGCACGCGGCCACACTGGGCTTTTTATTCTTTTCCTAATCTCCACTTCTTCCCCGTATTTCTTCTTGAAGGCGCAGAGCAGGCAGAGGTGCCGGCTACTTACTTGTTACCAGTCTTGCCCTCAGCCCTCACCTCCCGCCTCCTGCGGGGCAGGCATCACCAGCCGGTGGCCTGGTGCCTCTCTGGAGCCTGGAGCCTCTCTGGAGTCCTGTGTTGGGGTGGACGTCCTGGAGAGGGGGGTCACCCTCCCAGGGATCTGCATCCAGCGCTCCCGCCGGGCTGCGAAGCAGCTGAATCTCTCCTGGGAGCTATTCGGTCTGGAGAGACTCTGGTCAAGCTTGCGATAAACTTCTTTGTGCGTTCTTGGGGGGTCTAGCCACATCCCCCTCCTGCAGGGTTCACAGATGTCAACAGAGCGAGCCCTGCTTTTCAAGAAGCTGCTCTTACTGTCGCCAAAACCGTCACACACCATCCTCACTGGAAACTCATTTTTTTCACACTTTTTATGAGGCGCTACTATTGCACTGAGTGGTATTAATTTGCACGTTCAGCACATGGAGAAAAAGCCATGCAAGATGTTTCATGGAACAGGAAATGCATTCTAATTCTTTCATAGATCCTGGAGTTTTAAATGTCTCAAGGGGAAAGAAAACGTCTTTTCTTAGCTCCCATCGGCCCACCTGTCCTCAGCACCACCTCCCTAGCACACGCGCAACCACACACTTGGCCGGCTGTGCTTCCGGAGATGGCCACGCTGAGCCCAGCCTTCCTTAGTGGCCCTGCTCTTGCTCCACGGACAGCTGCATCTGTGTCTCCTCCTCCTGGACACCGTGGGGCTCTAGGCAGCCGTGAGTGAAAGCCCGTGTCCCCAGGATGCCGTGGGGCTCCGAGGCAGAACAAGAGGGGCAGGGCGCCACCCAGCTTTCTCGTGTTTGGAACCTGCCACCAGACAGAGCAGGTGTCCTGTCCACGCCACCGAGGCCTCCAGCCCACAGACAGCCCACAACCCGACTGGGCTCCCAGCTTCTCCAGGTGAGTCCAGCCCAAGGCTCCACGTCTTCCAGGGAGGCCCCGGACAGCTCGGGACGAGACCCCACCCCTGGCCCACAGGAACCCTGACTAAACAAGTGGTGTCCCTGTGTTAAGTCACTAAGCTTCTGAGGCAACCTGTTCCGCAGCGGCAGACAGCAAATGCACCTCCCAGCGAGGGACGGGCGGCAGCCCGCGAGCGAGGGCCGAGGCAGGCCCAAGCCAGGCGGCACGAGCGCCCATGCGCTCCAGTCAGAGGGTCCTGCCCCACGCGTCTCCGGAGTGGCCACAGCTGCAAGCGAACAGCCTACAGACTGGGGTTCGGAGAGCAACAAGCAGCGCTGAGAGTCCAGGTGTCCGTGAGGGCTCGGGACGGCGGCCTCTGTGCGAGCAGGCCGGGCAGACCTCGCCTCTCACGTGTGCTCTCTGCTCGCAGAGACGGGCGGAGGAAACGCCTGTCACGGCCCATCTCTCAAAGAAGTCGTCCAGCCCACATTGGCCCAAACCCACGCTGCCAGCCTGCCCCTCTTCCTAGCCCATCTCCTTGATCCGAACATTCAGAACCGGCCAGGACGACGCCGTCCCCGCAAAGACACAGCACAAGCGTGCGCATCTCCTTCAGGGTCTTCTGTAGTCTGATCCCAGCTCATTTGAGAAAGTCAATTTTCCCGGATTCACCAAGAAAAGCCAGGTAACCGCTTCCTGCTTCCTCAAGCTCAGGCCCCTTTGCTCAGCCCGTCGTCCCAGTCCAGGAACAACGCTCAGTGCATTCACCCTCCACCTGGCAGGGGCCCCTCTCTCGAAGACTCTGAAATCCCCGCAGCACCACAATGAACTTTCTGAAACAGTAACGTAACCAGATGAGGTCGTCTGGACTCTGGCCCGCGTGGGAGGAAGCGCTGAGGCAGCGGGGACGCGCCGGGGAGAGGCACTCTGGAAGGTTCTGGCTGACAGCAGGGCTCCATCGGGCGGAAGCAGAAGCCACCCACCCAGGAAACGCCCAGAACTGATCCTTGCCCCTTCTCCAGTCGCATCTAGCCAGCCCTCCGGCAGCCGGTCTCCCTCCCAGGCGCCCCACCAGGCACTCTCCTCCGAGTCTGACACGAGGCTCCGGCACACACACCCAGCGCCCCGTCAGCAGCCAGCAGCGGCTGGGTCGGTAGCAGCACCGCCGGCCCCCACTTTGGCAGTTCTTTAGGAACCCGCTGGCCACAGCCAGGTTGTTTCGTGACTTACCGGGCGTCTCCCTTGGAAAGATTAGTATTTACAGGGCTGAGGATGACCTTGTTTGCGTCCACATCCACCACGCACTTGGTGTGCAAGTCAAGCTCTGCAGATCGGAAAAAAAAAAAGGAACAAAGAGTCATTCTTTAAATTTATTTCAGAAAAAACATTTGACAAAAACCTGACACTTTCCCAAGAACATTAACAAACCAGGACCCGCGGGGGAGGGGATGCCCTGGACCCCCCAAGGGCCTCGTGCCCAGTGGGGTGGACGGAGCAGCTTCCGTCCACAGCAGGGAGGAGTGGGTGGCTCCTGGGGCAGCGCCTGCCCCACACCATGCCGAGGGCCCATCGGGGCCGCTGGCAAGAGAAGCAAGTAAGAAGCATCCAGACTGGAAGGAGGAATAAAACTATTTGCAGATGAGATGCCACATATAAAAATCCTAAGGAATTCACTAAAAATACGCCAGGATAGATGGGTTCTGCAGAGTTGCTGGCCACAAGCGCCATACACAAATACCGGGTGTGTTTCTACATACCAGTAATGAAAAATCCAAAATAAAATCAAGAAAATCTCATCCAAAAGATTTTGAAACTTATGAGTAAACAGAAGAAATGAAGGTTCACACCCTGGAAACGCCAACACATCACCAAAGGACGCGGAGGCCCTAATAACAGAAGACACCAGGTGTGCGAGCCGAAGGGCTTACATCTGTCAAGATGGCAGTACTTCCAAGCTGGCCTGCGAGACACAAAACCATCCCAGGCAATCCCAGCTGCTGGTGCTTTTTGTCTAAAACATCCAAATGAAGAGCATCCTAAGACACCACCGAGGGAACGAAAGGAAACCCGCGGACTCGAGGAGCTGTCTGCTGAGGGCCTTGCCCGAGTGTAAAACACTCTTGCAGCTCAGTAGTAAAAAGACAGTGGTCCAATGCGAAGATGGGCGAAGAGCCACGCCGACATGGCTCCCAAAGAGGCACAGGAGTGACTAAGGCGACACAGAGACGCTCAAAAGCAACAGGCATCAGGAAATGCAAGTCAAAACCACAAGATAACCACTTCACACCTGGCAGAGACTAAACCCCCAGAACGGCACAGCAGATGCCAGCCAGGGTGCGGGACTTAATGCCCTCTGACCTTACCGGGGGGCAGGGGGAGAAAGCAAAATGACACAACTGCTTTGGAAAACGAGCCTGGCGGTTCTTCAGAAGGCTAGCATGTGACCCAGAGCTAGCATGTGACCCAGCACCCCAACTCCTAGAGGCAGACCCGAGAACCGGCAACCTCCGTCCACACGAAAGCCGTCCACGCGTGTTCACAGCAGCACAGCTGGCGATTTTAAAAAAGCGGAAACCAGGCCTCCCTGGTGGTGCAGCGGGTTGAGCACTGTGCTATGAAGCAGCTGCTGCCACTGCAGCGCGAGTTCGATCCCCGGCCAGGGAGCTGACCCACAGGGCGCAGCAGACCTCTCCTGCCTCCCCACTGCTCCCTCAGCAATGTGTTTCAGTGGATCCGCCTGTTCTGCTCCCCACTCTGTCTCTGGGGAGTCCTCTCACCCCCTGCACCTCTGGCATACACCCCAGTTCTTGTGTGCATATCTTTTTTTTAAAAAAGTGGAAACCACCCAAATGTCTATCAAGGAACAGCCGCTAACTGTGGTGTGGCCAGTAAGCGGAAAGGAATACGCTGCGATGGTGCTCGGCGAGAAAAGCAGTCACGGGAGTCCACCTCCCACCCTGAAACGTCAGGCCAGGCGACAGAGGCAGGGCGCAGGCAGAGCCAGCCGGCCGGGAGGAGACAGCGGCAGGTCCAGCTCTCTCCTGCGGGTGGTGACAGTGGACTGGAATGGACAGCCCCGGCGCCAGGTGCCCACCTATCGTGGCTCGGCTGGCCGGACTGCCGCCGTGAGAACAAGGCCTTGTGAGGCCATGTATTTTTGAAACACAGGCTGTGGCGTGTTCGTGTTTTCATATTTTTAAATTCTACTTTTCTCAACCGAAGGCGTGAGCCTGCCTCTGCTGGCCTTATCTCCACGACCGAAGGATGAGCTAGAGGCAGGAGCTGCTCCCTGGAGTCTCGTTCCCAAAGAACCCTGGCCCCGTGCCAGCGGCACCCGCTTCCAACTTGGGAGCACTTCCACCGAGGAGCCAGGAAAGGTCGTTTCCTTTCCTTTTTTTCTTTTTTCCACTTTAACTTATATAACTGAGACAATTGGAAAAAAGAAACAGGAGTTACCCTCTCTGTGCCTGCCGCAACCTAACGTTTCTCATAAGCCATTCTACAGCATCAGTAGTTCTCAGAAGCAGATTCTGGAGTGCACGAATGCACTGCTCTTCTCTCAGCCAATGCACTTCTCAGGCTAAGAAAGCTGGAAGGGCAAGCCAGAGGCCGTTCTGCCTGCACGCTCGCCTGTGGCCCTCTGGCCGTGAGGTCAATTCTTGTGCTCCGGGGCTCTTACTCCACCCAAGACCCTCACAGAAAAGCTGCCAGCAGGTCCCACGCACGCTGCAGAAGCCTTTCAGACACACGGTTCCACCCCCTTTCCCTCTGCTCCGGAAAGCCTGCAGTCACCGCTGGCGGGCCGCTCCTGCCCGGCCTCTGAGCGCACAGGCAGCCGCACACAGTGGCGGGCGGCTGCGGAAGCCGAGCCGTGACTCAGACCTGCTGCTCCCTACCGCCCACACCTGCGGCGGCGGCCCGCCTCTGCACTCTGCTCTAGCTGGGGCCGTGAGTAAAGGGCACCCCCTTGGAGGCCAGCGGACTGCCAGTTCGACGCCCCCAACGGAGCGTCTCCACCTCGGGGGTGAGGTCGGGTGAGCTCGAGCTGGGCCCGTTCTTCACAGCCACCCCCCCGGCCCCTCGTGACTTCACCAGATACAACTGACAGTTCGGAAGCGCTCGGGGGCTGCATTGGAGAACCAGCCCTGGAAACCCTGTCCACAGAAACACCTAGCAAGCCCGTGGTGTGCCGGCTCATTCTGCCCTGCGGCCGCTGCGCTTGCAGGCATCCCCAACCCAGCACCCACCAAGGGGACCGTTCAAACGCACACTACCTCCACTGCTTGGTTAGGTCGGTCTGAGTCACCAAAGAAGCGTGCAGGCTCTGCTGACTGACGGCGAGTCACAGCGAGGCGGGGAGACCTGACTCAGCCGAGCAAACAGGAGTGAGCGCTGGAGAGCCAGGGTCGCGTCCACAGGCACCCAGTGCCACGTGTACAGAGTGCGTCGCCGAGTCTCACCAGTGGACTGAAGTACATTCCCCGCTCAGTGACTCCACGCAGGAGACCCTCCCACAGACGGCGTCTGACTCTATGTTGCTTCGAAAGCATGGGGCTGGCTGAAAAGCAGTAACGAAATTATCTCCCAAACTGAACCCGAATTTGAAAGAAAAACCTCCCGAAAAAAGTAAGGGCCCGCTGCCCGCACCGCCTGGGCCAAAGCAGCGCTGACTTCCATGTGCGTGCGTCATTCAGAGGCCAAAATGGACCCGTTCAGCACGGCCCGTCGGCGGGGCGGGGGGTGGACGGGCGGTGCGGACGTTCCGCGGAGCACTACTCGGCCTCACAGAAGGAAGGGCGCCCCCACACCCGCACACCAGGACGGACCCTGAGGACATCGGCCAAGAGACAGGAGCCGGACACAAGGGCGACCGCCGCAGACTCCCCAACTGAGGGTGCTGGTGCCCGCAAACGCAGAGATGGGAGGTGCAGCGGGGGCTTCCGGGGCTGGGGGAGAGCCAGTGAGGAGGCGGTGCTTCTTGGCACGGAGCTTCTGCTTTGTGGACGAACGGGCTCGGGTCTGGCAGCGGGAGGGCTGGACGGCGTGAGCGCGCGATGCTGGCGGCCAAGGCCGCACGAGGCACACGTCACCACGGTCAAAGCAGCAGCACTGAGTGCGCATCCCTCTACGGCAAGTAACACGTGGGCGTCCGCGGGGCCTCGTGAAGCTTCGAATGATGAGGCTGGGGTTTAACTGGCACCATGTCTGAGAACCAGTAAAAGCCAACGAGAGCTTCAAGTGGTGCTGTAAGTCCACGCCATGACAAAGCACGCTTGGCGGGCTCGGACCAGGCATGTTCCCAAGAGTCCTTCAAGCAAGAAAGTGCCCACTGGTATGAAATATCCCCTAGTATTTCCCATACAAAATCCTTTCCCAGGTCAAATTGCTTACGATGTCTCTTAAAGCATCAACTGCTGACAACTCAGCTTCTCAGTCAGCAGGTTAGTCACCTCGTAAAAGTGAGCACCAGAGAGAGAGCCTTTCCTCATGTGCACATCAGCTGGCCCAGTCCCCAGTGAGCCAGAGCCCCCGGCAGGCCAGGGGAGGGGGGCGCCCTGCAGGCAGCACCCAGGGCACCAGGCTCCTTCCAGCTCACAGCATTCTGGTGTGAACACCTCTGAGGGGCCTAATTCCTCATTCTCCAGAAAATTAGTGATACTTTTCAAACCAGTTCTATGGCAAAAGGCTATAAATGCTCCTCTCTTTACTCATCGGTATACTCCTCAAAACCCAAGTCCAACTTTCTCTTCAATTCACTAGGCTCCTTGTTTAAGAGGAGACAGTAAGTTATTCATGAGATTCAGTTTCTAATTAAGTCACAAACCTCGCTACATGTGGCCTTCTTTTCAGTGACACATCTACACACACATGAATAAAATATTCGGGCCTCCCTGGTGGCACAGGGGGTTGAACGCAGCACTCTGAAGCTATCCGCAGCCACTGCAGCACGAGTTCGATCCCCGGCCAGGGAGGGGACCCACAGGGCACAGCAGACCTCTCCTGCCTCCCCGCTGCTCCCCTCAGCAGTGGGTTTCAGTCCATCTACCTGTTCTGCTCCCCACTTCTGTCTCTGGTAACTCCTCACCCCCACACACACACACACCTCTGGCCTGCATCCCAGCTCTTGTATCCATAAATAAATAAAATGAATCTTTTAAAAAATGAATAAAATATTCTTCACTAACATTTCAGATATGAAAGAACTACTTCCCCAACTACAGTGTGATATTCTTGCTGAGAGAGCACAGAATTCAACTTTTACCTCTTTACCATGCTTTTAAGTTGCTTGGGATCCCGTTTCAGATGGAGACCTTTGACCCAGGAAGAAAAGAAATCAGGTAGTGCCACACGGGCAAAAGCAAGTTGACCTTTGCTTTCTAAAAAGAGATGTATAAAGCATGGTAATTGCCGACTTTTACATTTTCACCAGTGAACAACAACATCCAGTCAATAATTTTAAGAAGTGTAAAAATGTTAACCAAACTCTAAGAGGCTGCAGAAAAGGCTGAGGAGCGGAGGAAGGAAGACCCACGGCATCTGATAGTGGGGAGAGAGCCCTAGCATGAAAACAATGAAAATGATCTATGTGGCCCCAAGTAAAGCATACGCATGTTTAAAACTATTCGGCCTCAGAGGGCTAGGAATCAGGTATTTAAAAACTGAGAAGGCTGAACGGGAAGAACCAAAACAATCTTGAAAAAGAACAGCCAGGAAGACACAGTCACCAGTTTCAAAACGCACTGCAAAGCCACAGGAATCAAGACAGTGCGGCGCTGCGTGAGGAAGTGTGTACAAATGCGGAGTGCAGAAATCCGCTGCCACCTCGATGGCCACAAGGACCACCAGGAAGGCACAGTCGTTCCAGAACGGTGCCGGACAACTGGCCCCCGGAAGGACGAGGGTGGACCACACCTCATACCACAGGCAGAAAGGAACCCCAAATGGACTGAGACGGGAACGTGAGCGCCAAAACAAAACTCAGGAAAAAAACAGGCATGACAGTCACCTTGTGTCTTTGGGTTAGGTAATGGTTTCTTAGATGTGCCATCAAAAGCGCAAGCAACAAAGAAAAAAAACAGATAAATTGAACCACATCAAAATCGCAATCTTGGTGCTTCAAAAGACACCATTAAGAGAGTGAAAAAGCAGCCCACAACACTCAGAAAGACCTGCAAATCACAGATAAGATAAGGGGCTGGGATCCAGGATGTACAGAGAACCCTCACAAGTCAACATAACAAGACAAACAGCCCCACTTCAGAACTAAGAAAGTTCTCTGTGCCAAGTTCTCCGGAAACATCCCAGTGGCCGGTGAGCACAAGAAGAGACGCTCGACGCCATCAGACAGCGGGAAGCAGATCACAGCTGCTGGGAGCCGTTTGGCATGCGGCCGGCGACAGCCGCGAGAAGGGCGGGCGGGGGCCAGGGGCCTGCGGAAGCCCCTCGCACACTGCTCAGGACTGTGCCGGTGCCGGCTCCCGATCCCCCCCGCAGAGCCTCAGGAGACCCCTCCACGGGCCGGCAGGTCCTCTCCGGCCTGCAGAGTGCAGCCCGTGCGGGGATGCCACTCCCACGGACTGCCACTGTGGCCGGAGCCTCGGAGGGCAGGAGGCCACAAGGCCCGGGCCGGTGGGGGCGGGAGGAGAGTGCCAGCCACCATCCACTTGCGTGTCTTGGGCAGTGAGAATATTCTAGAACTGGACAGGCGTGGTGGCTGCGCACTCCTGCCAACACACCATCCGCTTTCACATGTGAATTCTAGCTCAAAAAAATTTTTAAGCACAGCCCTCAACAAACAGAAAATGTGATCACGGCCCTTCGAGCTCCTTCCAAGTCCTCGTGATGCAGGGTCCAGCTCGCCCGACTCCTGCTCTCAATAAAGGACCCACAGTTGCCCCCTCAAATGATGGCGCCCTCCCGGGCTTCCCATTATATTGCCACCCCCTTCTCTCCTACGGGCTCTCTCGGCTGCAACAGGCTGAGCATCTCCTAAGAGTAAACAGAAATTCGGGCCTGGCCCTTCCTGGCCACACCTCCAGACCCGTCACCGCCCGCCTCCCTTCCCCATGGGGATTCCAGAGACGCTGCCCAGCGCTGGCACCGCTTACTCCTCCGTCCACCACCGACGCTCATGCGCTGGAAATCCTTCAGAAACGATCCCTGGCTACCGTGACCCAAACCCAGAGCAGGTGCAGCACCCTGAGGGCCCCTACCGTGAGACTGAGACTGTCGCCTCCTGGCGGGGCAGCCTTCCTCCCCAGCCTCACACGAGCTCTCTGAGGCCCTCCTCCTGGGCCTCCGTCACCTCCTCTCACGCAGCTCCACCTGTCAGTCCCCTTCCACCGACAGTGATGGCCCCAAATGCACACACCTCGCTGTCCCCTGACCTCAGCCGCCTTCGACAAACAGCCTCTGGCCCCTCCTTGGCCGCACTTCAGGCGCCTGAAACTCGGGCCTGCTGGGCTGCTTGGGCCCGCTCCCTCTGCCTCCCTCCGCCTCATGCAGGTGGTGAGCGGGCACCTGGCCGCGCTGGCCGGCGCCCCCGTGCCCTCCAGAATGGACTCATCATTCCCGCCCTTGCCTCACGCCGCTCCCTCTCCCAGATCTCAGTTAAGGACACCAGCCTTCCTCCAACCTGGCTTCTTCCTGCAGTTCGGTTCCAGAAGCCCCCGCACCACCGTTACACGTCCTGCTGGACCGCTGGAACCCAGACTGTGAGTGCTCACCCCCCGCCCGGGGCCTCTCGGGACGAGGTCTTCCATGGGGACAAGGCAGCCCGCCCCACCGAAGAGTGGGGCGCCGAGCTGAGCCCCTCTGGGGCCGCGCGAGCCCGCGCAGGCCCAGGCTTAGCCGCCCCTCCTCGTCGCCGAGCCGTCTCGTGCCGTGCAGCAGTGCCGCACGACGGCCAACTGACCGGCCAATCCAGAGAGGTGGGCAGGACGGGCTCCTCCTCTGGTCCCGCATTCCTGGCCACCAGCTGGGGGCTCGAGTCCGGACACACGCTGCCCGCTCCCGGCAGGACACCCCAGGCCTCCGCGCCCCGCCCAGGAAGGCCACGGCCCCACCCGGAGCTCTGGGGCCAGCGCACTGTGCCTCGGCTCCCGTTCCGTTCCTCCACTTGACAGGTGAGTCTGGACAAAGCCCCGTCTTCTCCTCTCTAAGGGGGTCACAGTGCAGACGCGTCCCGGCATCCTCGTGAGGATGAACTGAGATCGCCCCGGTCCACACGGCGCTGCCACTCACACCCGCACACCTCCCCCCTGCAGCCCAGTGCCCACACTCCCTCGCTGTGCGGGCGACGCCCGGCGACACCCGGCTGGGCCCCGCGTGCCTTCTCCGCCCTTGTCCGACTCGCTGCCCGGCACGCCAGCCGGCCCCACCTCTGCAGCCCCACGCCGGACATGGCTGCCCTTGGGCAGCTGTCCCGGAGCCAACGCACCCAGCCTCCCTCGCTCCTGTGCTGGGGTCCAGCCAGGGCTTGCCGTCCCGTGCACCCTGCGCATCTCTGAAAATATCGTAAACTGAGGAAGGCCAGGCCCTGTAAAGACACATGCATCCAGGGGTCCAGGCCTGGAGGGCACAGGGGTCAAGTTCAGGCTCCAGAAGCTGCTGTGGGATTTGGGAAAGTTACCTAACTTCTCGGGGAGTCCATCAAATCGAAATCCTCTGCCTTTTTCAGTTTTGTTTAAAGAGTAAAATAATGTATAAAAAGTACCAAGCTCCGCAGCTCGCAAATAGAAAAGCTCTCCAGAGTAGCTACTCTCTATTCTCCGGGCGACACGTGTTGCATTGAACGGGTTGGTTCATCCACCTTGACGGTCTCCGCGGCCTCTGAGAGTCAAAGCCTGGGACCAGTGGCGTAACGGGCTGCGTCCTGAAGCCAGCACCGAGCCCCCGGAGCCCGCAGGGCACCCTTCTGTCTCTGCAGCTTGCTTTAAGGACATGGCCCACCGAACACCAGGGCGCTGACCAGCTCAGCAAGCGCAGAGATCGATAATAAATTGGGCGCACTCAATGACCATCTCGATGCATCTGCCCAGATAGTCGGTGGCATCTGTCCTCTAACGTAAGAACTGGGAGAGTTAGACACCGGTCAGTTTTACACAGAGGGGCAAACGTTAACGCTAATTCAAACAAATTTCTATTTTCTTTTCTGTTATAGATTTGTACTTTCCTCTTGCCAAGCCTCTGGCCCCATGCGCACCCACTCCATCTCAGCCCCTGGGTTGACAGCAGGAACAAAAGGATGTTGAGACGTGTGTCTCAGTCGCCATTAGCATAGCAGGCAGATGCTCGTGAAACAAGGATCTTCTGTTCGAGAAAATATGTCAGAAATTTCCATGCCGCCGTCCTTAACTCAATCAGTCATCCCTCTGGGGAGGCTGAAGGATGACCCGTGGCCCAGGGTCAAAAACACCTTCCTGCTTCAGAGACAGCCCGGGCAAGTCCTAAGATGCAACGACTTCTGCATATCCTCTCTGACTCCCTCCTGGTCTCAGGTCTGCCCTCTTCTAGGTCGTGACGACACCTGCCCTTCCAGCTGGCGTGGCTTCGGCGCCACAAGCCGCCCAGCTGCGCCCCGAAACAGCCCCGCAGGCAGGACGGCCACCCTGCTCTGACTTCCGTCCACCCCCTGCCTTCGTTCACGCTCCAGACTACCCGAGTTCTGAGCAGCTAAAGAGAGCACACGGTCCAGACACCCCACTCCCAGACTTCTGGCTCAGGGAGGTTTCGGGGCTCCCTACACTCACCCGCGCCTAGCTCATCCTTCTCAGCTGAGGGCACAGAAGCTCCTTTCTGCAAACTGCTCTCGCCTCCACCGCCCACACTTGCCGGCTCGTCCTGCCCTCAAACAGGCCCACCCCCTGTGCTGGCATCAGGCACCCACGCCTATCTAGGCACAGGGATCGTTATCGCTAAGTTCTAGCTCTCCCTATCGCTCATCTAGCACTAAGAGCCAGCAACCGCTCAGAGGTGTTTGCCTTTTAACCTTATCTCTGCACGTGGGTGACAGTCATTTCCACGTGTAGGTAAGCCTTCACGAGCCTCTTGGAAACCTGACGCCACAAACCTAGACAACACTCAGAGAATGTTACAGAAAACGTAACTCCCCACAGAACCACGGAGTTGCTTTTCAGCCCTGGCCCGATCCAGATGGCATTTTCACGCGCCATGACTGGGAGGAGATTCAGTCACACAGTAAAATGTCATTTTACGTTTTGCTTTTTCTGCCAACACTCTTCCTCGTCAATGGTCTTGACTGTCATCATTTTTGATGGCTGTATAATAGTCTCTCCGCTGAGTAATGGCACCCTGCTTTACTTCAGCACTAACTTTGCTTCGATACTTACATTCTTCACTGTGGCTTTCTTGCATCGAGTACTATGAAGTGCACAGCAGCCCTCGGAGAAACAGCTGTTAAAATGAATTTCTCATCCACGCTTCCTTATACTTAAAATTAGCCATTTTTCCCCCCAAGCTAAATTTCCAGCCAGAAGCTGGCTGGAGGGGGACGGTATTATCTAAACACTCGCCTCTATCGCCTTGTTTTGGTACTCGATCTTACACATAATTTAACCCGGGAAACCCCTAAGTAAAAGCAGAAAGATCACCTACCACCTCATATGGGCTGGAGATGGCCGGCACCCGAGAAATGTTATTCGATATATTTTCAATGACCTAAATGAAGTTATAAAACATCAAATTCCTGAATAAAAGAGTGTTACTGATCTAACTGGTACCATCAGCTATGCTTGTAAAGCTTTCAGCTCATTTAATAATTAGATTGGTTAATAATGTACGAATGGGTGTTCTTTACAGCCTAAACAGGAACACAGCCGGAGTTACCTGGTGAGCTGTGCCAGTCTGAAAGATAACAAGAAAAGACAAACAATGTCTGCAAATAGAACCTCAAGATCTCATGACTAAACGTGTTTTCCCCTTTCTCTCACTGTTTGAATTCACATTTCAAATGAAGAAAAGCAAAACTGAAAGTTGTAATATTAAAATTCTGTAAAATTACATATGCATGAAACAAACTGGAATGAAAATAAGGAGAGTGGGAATTGTTAGGAGGCAACACCGTGGAAGAATCTTTCTTTCTTACTTGTTCTGTTAGTTTAATGTTAAAATGTGTAAACAGAAAACTACTCCTGGCAAAAGCACCTGGTTACCCATGACAGCCCTTGCTACGACAGAATCAGGGCCTAGTGCTCAAGGTTCACATATGTGAGCTTCCAAACTCAGGTACAATTTAGCATAAAAAGACTTAAACACTCTTCCTCCCACGATATTAAATAAGACAACCACTGTAACACCCACTTAACACCCACGTACAACTGGACACTGAATCACACTTAGAACTTACTGTATACTAGAAACTTCTCCCAGTTTTCAGATTTTCCTCACAAGGCAGCTAACGTGATTCCAAGTATCGCGCATCTATACACAATGGCCCCGTCTGCTGGCATTCTCCTTGCTGGGTGCTTTCTGCACTAATAAGCTAAGAGGGAAACAGTTATGACTGAAAGACTACAATTTATCGTAATTACACTTATTACTTAATACATCATTTTCCCAGAAGTAATTGTTCAAAGTAATATGATTCTTTCCGAAATTACTGGAAAGGAATATGGTTTTGAAACAAACTCTAGATAGCTATTCAAAAATCACTGGCTATAGAATTCCACTACATTGTATTCCATAAGAACCTCCAGATTCATGTAAACGACTACTTCCTGACCAAAGAGAAACAGAGCTAATTTCAATGATCCAGGGTAATCACCGAGAAAGTTCCGGAGTAGTCAGGAAATATGAAGGCCAGGTTAGAAGCAGTACGGGATGGAGGAGGCCCTCTACCTCAAAGACAGCACTTCTGTTTACAGGCACTGGGTCCATGTATGTTAATTTTAAAATGAGTGCAGCCAAAGAAACAGCTCCATAGTTTAAGTGATCAATTTAAAATTATTATTCTATGCATCCCTCAAAACTCCAATATGGACAATTGTCACCATCTAATTAGGGACAACTTATAAGGAACAGGGACAATTCACACACTGAAGCTCACGGGCAGGAAAGAGAAGGATTCCAATTAACTGAGATACATCTTCCTGGTGGTTGGTTGGTTAGCTGCCTCTTTCAGCTCTGACATTTCCAAGTTGTTGGTTTTTGTCAGTTTTTTTTTTTTTTTTTTTTTGTGAAAAGGACATTTTAAGAATGTGCTGAAATCATCCTTTCAGAATCAAATTCCAGTGAAGTAGTGCTTTATGTGGCTTGGCTTTGGGGGTTTTTCGTTATTATGATGGTAATAAGTTTGAGGTGAATTAAAATAAAGGTGCTGGCACACTGAAGACCTGCAGCTTAGGGAAAGGGTCAGCCTTCCTTCCTTCCATTTGTCAGAGCCAGGAAGTGGACGGCAAAGACAGAAGACCTCTCAGGTGAAGAATTCTTAAGGAACAGCTCCTCCCCGTCACCGGACAGCCTAACGCTGACCTAGCAGTCACCCACTCCAAGGAAGAGAAGGCAGGACCAGCCAACAGAGGGGCCACGGACTGACCCACATCTCCTACGTACGAAAGACAGCAAATAAAAGGAAAACTGGAAAACAGCTCGGAATGTCTCCCTGGATTTAACACATAATTACGAACAGAACTTGCAAAAATGACTTAGAAAATAACTCTGGGGCTCAGAAAAGATCCTGACTAGTGAGTGCAGCGTCTTATCATTCGAAAAGACGCCTCCTGCGCCCAGGAGGCCGGCCGGGCCAGGCCAGCCTGCAGAGTGCCTTCACTGCGTGACCTCATTCCAATCCACTTGCCCAGTCCATCTGCTGGTTACGACTTAACGCCCTGCCCAGCCAGCCCACTGCCTCTTCCAACCTGGACTTGGGGTTCTCCACTCCGCACCCCTGTCATCTGACTGTCAAAAGATGATTTAGAACGTACTGGGTTTATCTACTTTCTCCAGCCTCCCCACAAACCGAGAGACTGCCTGAAAGATACAATTTCACAAGAATCTTGGCACTTGGACTATTTATTGTTGCGATGACGAAGATGACTTCGAGCAAAACCAAAACTTTCTCAACTGTCCCAAGGCGCGGAGTGGGGCGGGGGTGCGCCCCGGGGCGCCGCGTCCAGGCAAGCCTGTCCAGGCGGCGGGTCCGTCGGGTTCGGGCACCTCCGAGGACCCCGAGGGACCACCGCGCAGGGGGCACTCCCGGGAGGGGTCCGCCGACCTCCCTGCCGCGTTCCTGCCGCGGGCCCCGGGGGCGCAGGCCGGGGCGCGGGGCCCCGGGGGCGCAGGCCGGCGCGCGGGGCGCAGGGGGTGCAGCAGGGCGGCGGGCGGGGGCGGCCGTGACAGCGGGCAGGGCGCGGGCCGGGCGCCGCGGCGGGCGGAAGGGGCGGCGGCGGGCGCGGACCGACTGGGGGGCCCCGCGCGCCCCGACGCGGCTCCAGGGGCGGGGCCGGCCGGACCCCAACGGCGGCCGCCGCGCGGGGCCGGGCGCGCAGGCACCTGCCGCGGCGGCCCGCGCGGGCTCGGCTCTCACCTCTTCGGTTCATGGGCCGGACCCGGACGGCCACTTTCACTTTGGAGTCCCCCATGCTGCCGCCGCCGCGGCTCTCGCTCCGCTTCCGTCTGTCGCGGCCACCGGGCGACTCTCCGGGCTGACCCGGCGGGAGGGGGCGACAGGGGCGGGGGCGGGGCCGGTGTGGGGCGGGGTCTACACGGGGGCGGGGCCTTTACGGGGCGGGGTCGTCCTCGTCCTCGGGGGCGGAGCTTGAGGGGCGTGGTCGACGGGGACAGGCCAGCGTAGGCCTGGCCGGGGAGGCTGGGGGCGGGGCTCCGCGGGTTCACGAGGCGGGGCCGGCGCGGGGTCCCAGTGGGCCCCGCGGCCTGCCGGGACTTGTAGTCCCCGGGCGGGCGGGCCCCTTGGGGCAAGCGGTGCTCACCGCCACGTGTCCTGACCCTGCCCTCTGCTTCCACGTCCTCCTCTCCACCCAGGGACCTGAGCTGTCGAGGAGCTGAGGCCACCCCAAACACAAGCGGTGGCATAGGTGGCCTGGGGAACCTACGGCCTCTGCAGACTCATTTCCTGTATAGCGACTGTTTCCTGGCCTGGGTCCCCTCCGGGCCCTGTTCTAAACACTCCGAAAGGCACGGGTCAGGTGTCTAACCAGGGGCCCGGGTTAAGCCGGTACCACCCCGCGCCGCACGCCCTTCCCACTTCAGGCAGGACCTTGGACTCTGGAAGCCACTTGGGTGCAGGGCGTTCCAGAGGGGTGGCGGCGGGCCCAGGGTTGACCGCTCGGTGCTATTCTGTCCACGTGTCACACGGAGATAATTACAGTGCCTGCTTTATGGGGCTGCAGTGAGGCCGAACTGAGTTAATGTGCTGCGTAAAGCTCTTAAAAACTCCCTGGCGGATGCAGTGCTCTGTAAATGTTACTATCTTCGTTCTGTCAAGCATTTATGCTGCAGCTACTTAGGTCGCCTAAGCAGGTATTTTAGTCCCGTCTTCTAGGTGTGACCTGGAGTGCAGACCCAGCACACATATCTCCTGAGTGAGTGAGTGAGTGAGTGGGTGAGTGAGTGAGTGAGTGAGCGAGTGAGTGAGTGAGTGAGCAAGTGAGTGGAGCCACACAGAACTGACTCACTGAGCCCTCCCAGAAGGGAGTTGCTGGTGGCCTGTGGGCCACACAGGGCCTTCAGATAGGCTCCATTTGACCCAGCAGCATAGGCCAGGGCAATGAAAATAAGGAGATTGGTACACACCCTTCTGGGCAAGCATCGCCAGCTGGAAGTGGCTGCTGGGACCCAGTGTGGGTGACTGACCGCTTTCACAAGAGGCAGGGCTGGGGCCAGAGTCCCATGGTGTCCTTACCACTCACACGTCTGTGTCCCACCAGATGTGCCACCTCTTTGGACATGTTTAAATGATACCGAGCTCGGAACCATGTTTGAGAGCAATACACACACACGCCCTTTCACCAACCTTCCCGTGGCTGAAGGAGCTGCAACGGCAGCAGAAAGGTGAAGGACGCCAGACGCCTCCCCGCCAGGGGCTAGCTGTGAGACCATGAGGCAGAGTGAAATAAGCCAGATACACGCAAAAGCCAGACACTGCTTAGGTGAGGTTCCTAGATAGTGAAATTCCAAAGCTGAATAGGGTAGCCAGGGGCAGGGGAAGTGGGAATAGGGAATTAGTGGTCAGTGAGGACAGATTTCAGTTTTAAAAAGTTCTGGAGGTGGGTGGTGGGAAGGTTGGACTTAATATGCACTTAGTGAGCCTGAGCTGTGCATTAAACACGGAGATAGGCAATGTGGGTTTATGTTCCATGTATTTTTCACAATAAAAAGGTTAAAAATAGGTCATGCTCTCCCTTAAGAACTTCTTTGAAGAAGGGAGTTTCTTCCTCAGGGCACTTCCTCTGGCTTTTGGGAGGACTTTTTCAGCTGGAGAACATGCGCTTTCAGTACACTAAGTCTTGGTTTTCAGAGCCCAATAAAGTAAGCAAAATAAGGAGAACAACCTAGACTGCCAGCCTTCTAATTTTACCAAGTCAGACAACTATTGTCCAGTGTTACTGTCTTTCTTGGGGAATAAAATGAAAAGGTGAAAGGACTGTTTCTGTGTTGAAAACATTTACTTGCACAGAAGCTCACCACTGTCCTTTTGCTATTATTGACCATTGAAAAATCTGGCCGTGACCCCTGGACAGGAGGCCAGAGTTGGGCACCCTGGTTTTGGCCTGTTTCCTAGTGACCACAGTTCCTGGTTCCGGTGACAACAAATAAGGGCTTGCAAAGGGCCCAGCCTCCTGGGCTTCCATTTGCTTTCTATCTTTTGCATAATTTGCTAACTTTTGTTCTGGTGATGTTTTAAATCCAGCTTTTTAAGCAGGGGCAGGGCAGGAGGGAAAAGACAAATTTCTATGGGAACATTGTCTTTAAATTGAAGTGCAAATCACAAAGAAGAGAAAGCCTCTAGGATCTGAAGGACTTGGGGGTGGGGGTGTAGAGGTGAGGCAAGAGCTGAGGGCTTTCTCTGAAGTTCCCAGGCCATCTAAATGGTCCTGAAAGTATCTGAGTGGAAGAAAGTACTAGTAGCTTCCCAAAGGACTTGCAAGGCCTATACACTGCTCTCCCCTCCTCTGACTTCTCTTCACACTGATGAATCTCTTTGCTTGGGCAGTGAAGGGAGGAGACAAGATTCTTCCAAAAATGCCTTTATCTCCTGCAGCCTGAGGCTGGGGCTGGGGCTGGGCTGTCTCACCTGCAGAAACTGACAGCTTGGGACCCAACAAGAGGGAGGGAAAGTCAGGTGTTTCCTCAACTGTTAGAGGAAAAAAGAAAGAACCAGCAAATTGGGCATTCCTCAGACTTTGGTGTTGTAAAGCAAGTGCTTAAGATGCTACCTGCAGTCCAAGGGGGTGAGTTTCTTAAAGCAAGTTTGTTGCTTCTTTGACAAGAAGAAGTTTCTCCTGTTTTGCCCTGACAGTTTGCAAATCCACTTCATGCCAAAACTGTGTTCTAGTTTCTAGTGTGCTTTTTTTTTGAGCTTTGGTCCAGCCATTCAGCAGTTTCTGAGGGTCCCTACCTAGGCTAGGATGGCCCGCCATACTTTATGAGACCATCTCTTGTAGAATAAGGAAAACTAGCGTACCATAGCGCAGGAGATTTCCTTCCACATGCTGTTAAAGTGACCAGAAGTCCAGCTGAAGAAGCCACGCATTCATGCCCATCAGTGCCCTCCAAACCCGTGGCCTGTGATCGTACTGTGGCCTCAGTGGCACATAAAATCCCTTTTCCTGCTCAGCAACTTCTCCCAGCCCTAAAGGGCTCTTGCCATCTTCACCACCTTCTGAATCACCCCAGTCCTACTGATGGGGTTCAGGTGTTGGGGCCCACTGAGCCAGGTCCTTGGGTCCCTCTGAAAAGACTTTAGCAGTTTCCCTTTCATCAGCACATGCTAAGTTAACGTAAGACATTTGCATAGACGTAAACAGGCAAATTCTGCACTTTAAAGGGTTACTGGGCAAAGAGCCTGCAAAATGCAGTGGGCAGAGCTGGGCTTCCCCGGAACAGGGCTGTGCTTTTACGGTGTTCTTCGCTGGGATTCAGTCCTCTGTGGAATTTTATCGCTTTGTGGTCTGGTTGGGTTGGTTCTTTGTATCAGATAATCCTTTCTGACCCCACCACACTCAGATTCCTGGAAACTTCCACAGCCGGTTTAACAGCTTGTTAAACATCCCTACCCCCACCGCTGGTTTTTGCCCTTGTGAGACCTTCCAGCCATTTTTTTTTCCTTCTCTAATCTTTCATCACTACCTTCATCCCAGCAGAAATCAAGGCTTTCAAGGGAAAATGATCTAAATCCCCTGTGCCCACATTTTGTCTGTGACTGTCCTCATAACCAACTCCTGCTGGCTAGTTGCAGTGGTAGATTAAGGTCTCTCGCCCATGACTGGCATTCCCTCTGTGGCAAGGCTGTTCTGCGTCACTCCCTGGCGAAGCCACTCAAGCTGCCCTTCTACCCATAAACCGAGACTCTCCCACGGAAAAGCAGGACCAAAAATTCAAAGTTAAAGGAAAAAAACAAGGACCAAAGACAACTTTCCTTCAGCCCTCGTCCACTCACAGGTACCGGCCTCTCTGCTTCCTCCAAAGCCAAGTTCCCCCTCATAATAACCTGAACTCACGGTCTC
Source organism: Galemys pyrenaicus (assembly GCA_019455555.1). Classification (NCBI taxonomy): domain Eukaryota; kingdom Metazoa; phylum Chordata; class Mammalia; order Eulipotyphla; family Talpidae; genus Galemys; species Galemys pyrenaicus. The sequence continues at coordinate 1,128,875 of JAGFMF010012163.1, read as the reverse complement.
CTGCCCGCACCTGTCATTAGTCAGCCAGCTATTAATTCAGTCATGCTTTCACCCACCGCAGCCTCCCAATAAAACTGTGGTAGCAAAGCTAGCCACCGTTGACCTTCGTGTGTGTGTGTGTGTGTGTAGAAGAACTGGGGTGCAGGCCAGAGGTGCAGGGGGTGAGAGGATTCACCAGAGACAGAGAAGGGAACAGAAGAGGCAGAAAGACCAAACACACTGCTGAGGGGAGCAGCGGGGAGGCAGGAGCTGTCTGCTTCGTGTGGGTGGCTCCCTGGCCAGGATCGAACTCAGGCCACAGTGGTGACTACGCTGAGACTTAACCCCTGAGCCACCAAGGAGGACCCCACTGACCTTCAAGTTGAAAATCCAACAGAGTGACCCTCCATCTTCGTTTAACCTTGGTTTCTCTTTGATATGTGATGTTAGTGGCTGTCCACTTCTTGAAATTTTGAGTCCTTCTGTTAGGGAAAAAGCAGTCCTAAATAAATTACACAAATAGGGCCTCCCTGGTGGCGCAGTGGGTTAAGCAACACTCTATGAAGCAAACCGCAGCCACTGCAGCACAAGTTCGATCCCTGTTGCCGGCCAGGGAGGGGACCCACATGGTGCGGCAGACCTCTCCTGCTGTGCCCGCTGCTCCCCTCAGCAGTGGATTTTAGTACATCTGCCTGTTCTGCTCCCTGCTCTGTCTGTGGTGAATCCTCTCACACACATACCCCCACACCTCTGGCCTGTACCCCAGTGCTTGTATGCATAAATAAATCTTTTTTAAAAAAAATTACACAAATAAGTTTGACCTACCCCAAACCACCAATATTCCAAAACCGCAAACCCTGTAAAATAATTATCAAAGAGTGAATCACTAAAACCTAAAAGCAAAGTTAAGCAGCCTGGCTAAGTATAAAACCAAACATGTGAACCTTAAAAGCTCTCTTTGTTCGAAGCCATCTCTTCTTCGTTCGAAGCCATCTCTCTTTGTTCAGAGCCAGCTCTCAAGGAGCCGTTACTTCCCCTCCTTTTATAAAATAAAACCCTTTATTAACCTTTGTCATGTGTGCCTGCAGTTGATGTTTATTATAAGTACCTCTCAGACACACAAGTAAAAGCCCAGTCAAGCAAACCCATTTTATATTAAAGCTATCTTGTCACACTTCAACTTCTGTGACATCACTCTGGTCTCCTTTTGAAAAATTGATTTGTTCTCTTGCTCGACTTTGTGCTTAGCACAACTTTGCTCGTGTGTAGCAGAGGCCCCTGGGATACAAAGACGAAAAAAATCTGATGACTGTCCTACAACACTAAGAAGTTTGGTTGAATTTCTGGAAATTTTGTAACTTCTTCAAGTCATGTAGCTGCCTCCTTGTTTATTTCTCAGGAGTGGGTGGGAATCCCCTGTACAGACAACACCTTGGGAAAGGAAGGGCTCGGTAGACCAGGTCTCAGAGTCCCATGGAAGGCAGAGCTGGGGATATCCCACCCAATTCCAGGGCCTGGGGGGGAAGAAGAGCCACGAAATCCATGGGGAGCTAAGAGATCGTGAAGCAGCCTCTGGAGAATGAAGACAACGAAAGCCTCGTCTCCTGCCCCTCTTAGCTCATTCCCGCTAACCCTAACCCCCGATCTTCACCGTTCCTGCTCGCAAAGTCTCTGTATGACCCCTCCCCAAAAGATGTCTCCAGCTGCTAAAAGAAACAAGGAGCAGACACTGAGCTCCTGAAAGATGAGCTCCACCCCCTGACATTTGCACATACTCCATTCCCATCCCCACACTAAGGGGTCACAGGTGCCGAGAACTACAACTCCCAGTGTGCCATGAACAGGACTTCTTGAATGGGGGGGACGTGCTGAGAACTAGGGGTGGAGGAAAAGGAGCCTTGCTTGGCTCACATGCCCCTGTTCTTGCTCTCTTGTTTCCCCATCTTTGGCTTGCCCCTTGGTACTGCTCAGCGGGGACCGGAGGACACCCAGGGAGGGGAGACCTGTGGAGACTCTTGGACGAGCAGCTCAGGGACAGGCCCGGGGAGAAGCTGCTCTGGCCCTTGGCAGAGACAGTGGTGGCTGTTTGCTGGACTTGCTGTTGGGTTACCTGGTGTGCTTTGAATTTTGAGTCTCTCATGTCCCACATCTCTGGGACCTGCCACGCCCCTTTTGTGTGAATCTATGACGGCAGGGAGAGCGGAACCTCAGAACCCCCAAACCTGCCTGCTCTAAATAGGTTCTGCCATCCGCCGCATCAAGACAAACATAAAAAAACTTTAATGGAAGGAACTTTAATACAATTAGCAAACAATACAGAAAAGACAAAGAATATAGTTAATGAATCAAGCACCCCAAGTTACCCATCCCCTAGAGGGTTGAAGTCCAGCCAAGCAGGATTGGCCCAAAGCAAGGCCCAAAAGCTGCCACAGTCTAAAGCACCTTTCAGCGGGCACCCATAGAAAACAGTCAGCAAGTCAGACAAGTCTGGGAGGAGAAGAGCAAAATCAAGTCAAGAGAAAGGCTGCCACTGTGAACCCCCACGGGCCTCTCACCACATCTGTCCAGCCAGCCCAGGACCGAGAAGCAAGTACAGCTTCTTCACGAGTCTCTGCTCCACGTGCCTCCTCCACATCTCCTTGCTGCTCTCCATCCAGCTTCCTGCTTCCTCCCTTCCTTCCCCAGTCTTCTCTCCAGCATCTTCTTATCCCTGCTCAGCTCCACCCTCCTAGGGTGAGGCAGGGATCCTGGAACTTCCCCGTTTCCTGGGGACCCCCTGTGACAGTTCCCCACCAAAAGCTCCCTTGGACTTGTGGCAAGCTTTCAGGCTGACCCTCTCTGGACATTTTCCCACGAAGGGTGGAAATTTGGGGAGTTTTACTGGGAAGCTATTATTTGAGATCTTTGTTACTCTGTTACGCACACCAATTCTTTTTTCTTTCTCTTTTATTGTTTTTTCTTACATTGTCATAACCCCATGTTCTCCTGCTGCCATATCACCTCGAGCCGTTGCCACAGTCTCTTGTGTTCACGACCCTTCTTCTCCCTCCCTTGCACCCGCCTCAGGTCCATGGTCAGCTTGCTGGTTTTAACTTTCCCTGATCTTCTGTTTGGTTTCTATACTCCGCAATAAGTAAGACCATCTGATATTTATCTTTTTCCTTCTGACTTAACTCCTGCGGCATCACCCCCAGCTCCATCCGTGTGGTGCACCCCAATTCTATGAAAAACATTTCACGCCAAAACCTTTCACTGCCTTTGTACATGCAGGTGTCTAGACCCTTCCAGAACATGCCTGGATGTCACGTGCCTGGCCCCCATGCTCGTGTGCTAATGTGGGCAGAAAACGGTCCCCACAAACACTCCACTCACGTTGGGTCCCAGCTCCTGGGGGTTCTCCCTAGAGGGTGAAGCTGTGACCCCATGGTTAGGAGGCTGGATGAGCTGGCGTGCGGTCGGGGACTGAGCTATTTGGGAATGTCCTTGTGGGCGCTGAAGGTGGATGCATCCCCTGACAGGTGCAGGGAGGGTGGGGCTGAGGCCCAGCTCCTTGGAATGCAGCAGGTCCACGCATTCCACAGAGCACAGGTACCTGGGAAGCCCGTTGTTTATGTGTGGGCTTCTGCTCTTCTGTGTTTACTAAACACTGACATTTACTGACCTATGCTACAGGGAAGTCAAGAAGGGACTCTTCGGCAGAGGTGTTAAAGGGAAGAGGTCTACCTCAGAGCCTGGTGGGGCCGAGGAGTGGAGACTCAGGAAAACCCCCAAGCGCCCGATCAGAGGCATGGGCTGGACATCACCGGCTTCTACGCCAGGAGAGTCCTCTTTTCAGAAGCCCCAGGTGCTGGGGTCCCCTGGCCTCCCACCATCTTCCTGCTCCTCCTGCAGGAGCCTCGTGTCTGCAGCGCAGCTGGGGCTCTGGTTCTCCCGCTGGAGCAAAGGCATCTCCATAGAATGGGAGGATGCCTGTCCCTGCCCCACCTACGGAGGGCAGAGCTGGGCGGCCAGGGGAGCTGCAGGCACAGGTAAGGAGACCCTGGAGGGGAGACACAGAATGCAGAGAGGGGTGTGCAGAGGGCTTCTTCTGCTTGCTTCTCAGCTTTGGACTTGCCGCAGGGACTTGGGGAGCTTGGAGGAGACACATGACGTCGAGACATAGAGACACTTGGAAGAGACGCAGGTGAGAGGCTACGCTGCGAGGAGGCTGCCTTTACCCTGATTTGCACTTTGACTTTGCTCCTTTTCTTCCAAACTGGCTGCCCCTTTCCTACGGTTCCCTGCCGGCAGGTGCCTCAGACTGTGGCTGGCTTCCCGGCCTCAGCGGCCCTGCTTCGGACTGTCCTGTTTGGGTACTCACCCACGAGGGGCTGGGTCACTTTGGGGGTTTCACTGGGAAACAATATTTCTTCTCTCTCGATGCACACAAATCCTATTAAGTTTCATTCCCGTGGAGAGTTTGCCTTGTCTTTGTGCAGTAGATGGCAAAGACCCTTTACAATATGTAATTTTGGGGGTACTGAGGTACCCTCTCAGTCTATACACTATCAATTTTATTTTTTTTAAGATTTATTTATTTATGTATGCAAGATCTGGGGTGCAGGCCAGAAGTGTGTGGAGGTGGTAAGAGGACTCACCAGAGACAGAGTGGGGAGCAGAACAGGCAGATCCACTGAAGCACACTGCTGAGGGGAGCAGCGGGGAGACAGGCGAGGTCTGCTGTGCCCTGTGAGTCCCCTCCCTGCCCGGGGATCAAATTGGTGCTGCAGTGGCTGCAGATGCTGCATAGTGCTGTGCTTAACCCCTCGTGCCACTGGGGAGGGCCCCTAACAATTTCAACCGCTGAGGACCCAGCACTGTATTTCAGTGGGAAAGCTCTACGTGCTCCCCAGGTGCACAGGCTTCCCCTAGCCCCACGGGGTGTCCGCTGTCCACGTGAGTGTCATCTTTGCCCCTTTGTGGGAGAGCCTCTCCAGCGGCCTTCGCGACAGTGGCTGCGGTGTTCTTAGGGCCGTGCAGGGCAGGTGCACAGCTCGGACAGCCGCGAGGCGTTCCCAGGCTGCTCTTCAAGGCACAGGTCTGGGGACCCGCCCTGGACCTCAGGGGCCACATCCAGCCCTGGAGCTCCAGGCTCCCGCAGCTCAGCAAACCTGATTTAGAACCGAAAAGGGCGTTTCTGAAGCTGCAGGCGAGAGGTGGGATAACTGGGAAGCAGACGTCCTGCCCAGGGAGCTGTCCTTAAGGAGAAGCACCAGCTCTTTCAGCTTATTTATTTATTTATTTTTTAAAGATGTATTTATTGGGCCTCCCTGGTGGCGCAGTGGGTTGGGCAACGCACTAGGAAGCAAACCGCAGCCACTGCAGCACAAGATCGATCCCTGCCGCTGGCCAGGGAGGAGACCCACATGGCGCGTCAGACCTCTCCTGCCTCGCCCACTGCTCCTCACAGCAGTGTGTTTCGGTCTGTCTGCCTGTTCTGCTCCCCACTCTGTCTGGTGAATCCTCTCACCTCCTGAGACTCTGGCTTGTACCCCAGCTCTTGTGTGCATAAATAAATAAACAAACCATAAATACTAAATGAAATGGAAGCGAGGACCCCCGCCTTCCCCGGAGCAGGCCCTGCAGACCCTGTTTCCTGGGACCTTGTCACAAAGGTGCAGGGTGTGGGGTGGAGGCTGAGCCAGGCTGGGAGGAGGAGTTTCTGAGTCACCTGGACTCAGACCTAGAAAGTGCCACCTGGGAGGAAGCATGGCGCATGAGGTGGCAAGGCCAAAGGGCCCCCCCCACTCCCTCCTGCCCCCCTCGCCCTCCTCCCCCGCCCCGTGTCTCCGGCCCAGACACAAGCGTGAAGTGGCCGGAGAAGCCCTGGCAGCGGCAGCTCTGCGGTGGGAGTGTCCTCAGAGCTGCCTTCTGTGCGGCCGCGCCAGGAAGCACAGCGCGGGGACCTCCCCAGCGCCTGACTCAGGCCGCTGAACCAGGCCTGCAGGGAGGGGCCGGCCGCAGCCGCAGCCGCAGCCGCAGCCTCACCTCGCCTCCGTGTCCTCCGCCCTCTGCCCCGGAAGGCGCAGCCCAGAAGGAGTGTGAGGAGAGATTCCAGGAGTCAGGGGCTTCCAGGGAAAGACCTGAGAAAAGTAAAAGTGATTACAGATCTGATCTCCCGCAGGAAGTGGGTGTGGCCAGGACCCCTCCGAAGCCCCCAGTAAGCTGCTTCCTTAAGGAAGAAATTAAAAGGGCAGTTCAGAACGCACAGGTTTCTCAGGTAGGTGCCCCAAGCTCACCCCAAAAGGAAAGCAGAGGCAAGCCGTGACAGAGAAGGTGGAGAGAGGTCCTCGGAGAGTTTTTGTTATAATTAAATTTACTTATTTGTGCATGCATGCAAGAATTAGGGTACAGGCCAGAGATGGGGGGGTGAGAGGATTCACCAGACCCACAGAGCGGGGAGCAGAACAGGCAGATTGACCAAAATCCACTGCGAGAGGAGCAGTGGGGAGGCAGGAGAGGTCTGCTGCACCCTGTGGGTCCCTCCCGGGCCGGGGATCAAACTCACGCTGCTGTGCAGTGGATGCTTCACAGTGCAGGCTCAACCCGCTGCACCACCGATATGCATATATAGGAGGCCCCTATAATTAAACGTATTTATTTTCTTACATCCTTGTTCATCTGATTTCTCTCCTCATGTCTAGTCCTGTAGTTCTCCCACCACCACAGCCCCAATCTGTCACACAGTCTCTTGTGCATTTCCCTCCCTACTTGGCCCCTCTCCCTCCCCTGCTGCAGGCCTCAGCGCTGTGGTCAGACTGCAGGTTTTGTCTTTTTCCTGACCCTTTGCTCAGTTTCCCTCCATTCTGCCTGTAAGTGAAACCATCGGTATTTCTTTTTTCTTCAGAGCCATTTCGTTTGGCATCAGCCCTCCCAGTTCCACCCCTGCCGCATGCGGTGGAGGGATGCAGGCTGGTCTGGCCAGGATGGAAGCTGCGTGGACATTCCTCAGAACACTGAAAATGGAACTACCATATGACCCAGCAAACTCGCTCCTGGAGGAACAAGAACACTAATCCAAAAGGAAACTGCACCCCTATGTTTATTGCAATACTATTTCTCTTTTTTTTTTAAGATTTCTTTATGCATATAAGAGCTGGGGTACAGGCCAGAGTCCAGGGTGATGAGAGGATTCCCCAGAGACAGAGTGGGGAGCATAACAGGCAGACTGACTGAAACCCACTGCTGAGGGGAGCACCAGGCGAGGCAGGAGAGGTCTGCTGCGCCATGTGAGTCCCCTCCCCAGTCGGCGGCAGGGATTGAACTCGTGCTGCAGTGGCTGTGGTTTTCTTCATAGTGCGTTGCTGAACCTACTGCGCCACCAGGGAGGCCCCTATTGCAACACTATGTCAACAGCCAAGATATGGAAACACCCCAAATGCCTTACAACAGATAAGTGGGTCAGGAAGACATGGTCTATATGCACAATGGAACACTACTTAGCCCTCAAAAAGATAAACTCAGGAAGACCTTCAGATGAAGAGAAAGAAGACAGAGCCCAATAGATACGTTGGCAAAGGTCACCCACCTTCCAAGGAAGCAGTGTGGACCATGAGCATGTGCAAAATGACCTCCTCGGTCTCAAAGAGAAGCACGTGTGACAAAAACAGCATTTTCATCTAACAAATCAGCAAACTCATAATGAAAAATTAATGCCTAGCTTTTGCTGAGGCAAGGTTGGTAAGGAGACCAACATTTTATTTTTTAAAAAGTAGTGAGAGGTTAGTTTTGGGTTTTTTTTTTAAGATTTATTTATGCACACAAGAGCTGGGGTACAGGCCAGAGTCACGGGAGGTGAGAGGATTCACCAGACAGAGCCGGGAGCAGAACAGGCAGACTGACTGAAACCCACTGCCGAGGGCAGCAGTGGGCGAGGCAGGAGAGGTCTGACGCGCCATGTGGGTCCCCTCCCTGGCCAGCGGCAGGGATCGAACTCATGCTGCAGTGGCTGCGGTTTGCTTCATAGTGCTTAGCTTAACCCACTGCGCCACCAGGGAGGCCCGAGACCAACATTTTAAAAACAAACATTGGCCACAATCATAATAGACAAAACCAGTAATAACAATAGGTAATAATAATGACATGTAAGGGTTATTGAACATAGGAACGTGAACACGAGGAGTTCATTTTGAATTGTGTAACATTCCATTTACTTACTCTTCTTTTACACAAATGCTTGGGAAATAAAACCACAAGGAGACAAATTAACCAGAGCAACTGGTAGTGACGAATAATAGGATGAATTAAAGATTAAGAGGCAAGGGGAACCTCCTTGGTGGTGCAAGTCTCAGAGCTATTACTCTATCACCACTGTGGCCTGAGTTCGATCCCCAGCCAGGGAGCTAACCCACAGGGTGCAGCAGACCTCTCCTGTCTCCCCGCTACTCCCCTCAGCAGTGTGTTTCAGTTGATCTGCCTGTTTTGCTCCCCACTCTGTCTCTGGTGAATCCTCTCACCCCCCCACACCTCTGGCCAGTACCACAGTTCTTGTGTGCATAAATAAATCTTAAAAAAAAAAAAATTGGGCCTCTGGTGGCGCAGCAGGTTGAACCCTGCACTGTGAAGCATCCATGGCACAGCAGCACAAGTTTGACCCCCAGACAGGGAGGGGACCCACAGGGCACAGCAGACCTCTCCTGCCTCCCCGCTGCTCCCCTCAGCAGTGTGTTTGAGTCGATCTGCCTGTGCTGCTCCCCACTCTATCTCTGGTGACTCCTCTCACCTCCCACGACTCTGGCCTGCACCCCAGCTCTTATATGCATCAATAAATCTAAAAAAAAAAAAAAAAAAAAAAACAACAACAATTAAAAAAAATAAAATAAAATGACGTGGTCCCTGAACCTTCTCGGTGAGGGCTGTCATTGCTTTCCTTGTCTGAGCGCTCTGGGAAACAAGCTCACAACATTCACTGTGTTAAAAATTAAGCTAGTTCGATGTAAACACACACTCAGCACAAACAAAGCACAGCCATTAACTCACAGACATCATCAAAGCCGGTCAGAGCCCACCACAGGGACTCAGCTGCCCAGGCCCTGCCCTCCCTGCAGGGGCCCAAACACAGGGCCGCCTGGCCAGGCGAGGGCTGCTCCCCCTGCCCCAGAGGGGCTGCTTCCAGGCCTGCTTGGGCTGTCTTGTGAATTCTTACTCTCCCCCCTTCCACACTAGTCCAGCCATAGGGCCCAGCCCGGGCACGGGGGGAAACAGTGCCTCCCTGCAGTGTGTGCTGGTGCCCCTCTTCCCTAGTGCTGAGATGTGGATTTCACATCTCACTGAGGATTTACAGCTTTGAACTTGTCATTCCACAGCTAGGAAATTTATCATAGGGAAATAATTAGAGAAGCTCATAAACATTTATGATGATGGACGGTCATATGGGCTTTCCCGATTATCTTCAAAGATTGAGTAAACGTTCAACCATGGGGAGATCGATAAACTGCAATAGTTTGTGCTGTGGGCGCAGTTTTTAAATGCAGTCTCCTAAGGGCCTCCCCGGTGGCTCAGGGGTTAAGTCTTAGTACTGTGAAGCATCCGCAGTCACTGCAGTCCCTGGCCAGGGAGGGGACCCACAGGGCACAGCAGACCTCAGCAGTGTGTTTCAGTCCATCTGCCTGTTCTGCTCCCCGCTTTGTCTCTGGTGACTCCACTCACCAACCCCCACCCCCGCGCTTCTGGACTGCACCCCAGTTCTTGTATGCATAAGTAAATAAATCTTTTTTTTTTAATGGCAATCATCTAAATTCATATCTGGGGAATATTTAATGCCATAGAAAATTGATTCTAACATTAATTTAAAAAAAGTGGTTTACAGGATGACCCCATTTTTGAAAAATACTCATTTATACCTGCACATAGATGCAAGCACTGGAAAAAAAACTGGAATTGTTTGGGTGGGGGAATTGTGGTTAATTCTAATTTTTATTATACTTTTCATATTTTTCCAGCTTTCTGAAATAAAACTTTTTCCAGATATTTTTTCTTGCTGTTGAGACATGTAATTATTTTTTTGAATTACATATTTTAATGACCAAAACATAGCCTTGTAAAGTGAAGAGAACCTCTCTGTATTATAATAAAATAGGAAGCGTTTTATAGTAGAATGGGATACCCAGATTTTTTATTTTGTTTTTCATATTTTTACATTTTTTATTGAAGTGTATGATTTAAAGGTGTAGGTTTCGTCTTTTTTTTTTTTTAAAGTTTTATTTATTTATGCACACAAGAGCTGGAGTACAGGCCAGAGTCCAGGGAGGTGAGTGGATTCACCAGACAGAGACGGGAACAGAACAGGCAGACTGACTGAGACCCACTGCCAAGGGCAGCAGCGGGCACGGCAGGAGAGGTCTGCTGCGCCCTGTGGGTCCCCTCCCTGGCCAGCAGCAGGGATCGAACTCATGCTGCAGTGGCTGCAGTCTGCTTCATAGCGTGTTGCTTAACCTGCTGTGCCACCAGCGAGGCCTGGTTTATTCTTCTTTAGATGTAAGTTACTACACTCACCACTAAGGCACTACTTTTAATAATCTACTTACCCTAGTCCTTGGGCCCCCTCTTCCCTCAGCTCTCCATTTCTCACTTACCCCCTCTAATAGCCTCAAATCGCAGTCAGACTTTTACAGTTTTCTTTTGTTTTACCTTTACCTGTTCCTTTGTTTTGTTTCTTAATATTCACACATAAGTGAAGTCATCCTTTGTCTTTCTCCTTTTGATGTACTTTGCTGACCATAATCCCTAAATTTCATCCATCTTGTCGCAATGAATAAAATGGCATGTTTTTCACAGCTGAGTAGTATTCCACACCCTATCTTCAGCACCGGGTCCCCTCTCAGTGGGTGCTCATGTTGTAGCCACAACTTGCCTACTGCAATTAGTGCTGCAATGAACACAGGAGTGCAGGTGTGTCTTCAAAGTAGTGTTTCCACATTCTTTGGTGGATGGGGTGTTGGGGTTGCTGGAGCACAGGGTAGATCTACTGTCAGTGTTCTGAGAACCGCCACACGGTTTTCTGGGTCTGGACGGCCGTGCTCCCGCTGACAGGGCGCGAGGCTCCTTTTCCTGTGCCCTCACCTGCTCCTGCCTTCCGCCACCAGGTCTCTGGATCAGCGGGGCGCGGAGAGGCTGAAACAGCAGCTGCAGAGGCATCACCCAGCGCTGGGGGGACCGTGCCACAGGCGCCCGCAGTCGCCTCGTGCAGCTTCGGAGATTCGTGGGCAGAGAACCCAAGTCGCTCTGCAGCCCGTGCTCGCCCGCCTCGGGGCCTTTGCTGCTTCCGCGAACAGGGAGACTTGATCCTGGACCCCCTCTCTTGCGGCTCTGCCTGTGGGAGACAATCATGAGCGGCGAGTGCACGCCGCCTGAGGCGGAGCCGCTGCCATGACAACGTGCGTTTTTGGGGTCAGCGGTAAGTTTTGTGAGGAGAACCACGCCAGGCTCCGGAACACTCTTCACCGAGCCCAGAGTGGGGCCCGGCACTGACGAAGCTCGAAGAGCAGAAGCCACCACAGAGACATCTGTCTGTGCTGCCACCAAGATGTGGACGAGAGGGTCTTAGATTAGCGTCCAGACGCTAACTACTCCATCGGGACTCCCCGCGGGCGCAGCGGGGTGAGCCCGCACAGTGAAGCATCCGCGGCCGCTGCAGCGCGAGTTCGATCCCTGGCCAGGGTCCCCAGCGCGAGGGGACCACAGGGCGCAGCAGATCTCTCCTGCCTCCCCGCTGCTCCCCCCAGCAGTGGGTTTCAGGGGATCCGCCTGTTCTGCAACCCACTTTGTCTCTGGGGAGTCCTCGACCCTCCCCCACCTCTGGCCTGCACCCCAGCTCTTACATGCACAGATAAATCTTTAAACACACACACACAGTCCTCACTCCATAGCCTCGGCTCACGTTCTTGGTGAATCTTCCAGCTGCCTTCGAAGACTTGAGTTAACCCCCTGCGGTGCCCACCACGGATCTGCTAACCGACTGCCCTCGGCTACAGGCGCAGAGGGGTCAGGCGGAGGGAGCCGAGGTCAGCAGCGCCCACTTGTCCTCGGGTGGGCGGGGACTCTGGACCTGCCGGAGTCCACGGCACCAGCTCTTGCCCCTCAGGTGGAGTTAAGCCGAGAGCGAGGTCACTGCAGAGCGTGGTACACACCTGAAGGCCCACGGAAGCGCGAGTCCACGGCGCGTGGTTGGCTTCCGCCGGGGCTCGGTCTGAAGCCCGCTCTGGATGCGCCCGGCCGCGCGCTGACCGCAAGGCTGCAAGGCAGCGAGCTCCAGGGACGTGACGCTGAGCGGGCGGGGGGACACGTCGGGCCTTGCCCCCTGTGCCGACAGAGAAGGGACGTGGTGGGGGACCCCTTCCCGACGGCCCTCGCGGCTGGGAGTTCCCTCCTCCTTCTCACTCCATGTTCAGATTGTCCCCCGGTTCTCCATCAAGAGCACGTGGAAAATGGGTGTTCGGGAGACACCAGTGGCCGGGGTGGGGGTTGGGGCGGGGCAGGGAGCCGCAGGTGGGGACCAAGGTGGGGAAGGCGCAGCAGGCTGGCACCTGTCAAGGTGAAAACCAGGAGGCAAAGCACCAGGGGTCCAAGCAGCTGGGGCTCCTGCTGGTCCCAGATCAGGCGAGCCCGGGAAGTGAGGCCCACCCCAGCGAGGGTGAGCGGGTCACGGCGCCCAGGATGCCATCAGGAGGCCATAAACCAGGTCAGGAAGCCAGGAAGCCAGCAGGGTGAGTCAGGCGGTGTTTGTGGCCTCGTTTGCAAACAAGGCGTGATTGCGTCCAAAGCTGCCTCACAAATCGTCAGGGCACGGACTGGCTGGGGTGCTGCCTGGACAGCTGGGAACAGGAGGCACCTCTGTGGCCATAGGTGAGTCGGCCAGAAGGTTCTACCAGGTGTGGCAAGGCAGAGGTGATGGGCCTCTCGCCCTGGCTGCACAGACCCACCCGTGAGCCACACCCAGGCAATTAGATCGGTATTTCAAGGAGCAGGCCCCGAGCTGGTAAGCTTTGCAGCCGGGACTAGGGGCGGCTGCCTCACAGGTAGGTTCTCAGATCTGCTCCCCCGAAAGTTACCTCTGACGGATTCATTTTCTTGGGCCCGGCTAGTAATTACAGAGCACACTTTACAAAAACAGTGTTTAAAGGCGCAGTCAAAAAAATAATAAACAGTCCAGGGCAGCAGCTAGGGCGTTGGGCCCCCCTCACATTGAGCAGGAGCTGGAGGATTTCGATGGGGAGTGAGAGGACACAGGTGGCAGCACAGGGAGAGCAAATGGAGCCTGATCCAGGCCAGGGACAGACACTTACTGCTTTAGTGATTAGTACCTGTGGGGCCACGCAGGCCCTCTCACCAGGCCTGAGGGTGAGATGGAGAGTCTCAGGGGGAGGAGGTCAAGGACTTGTCTCACCAAGTCGGGGGAGGGAAGAGCAGGCGGTGGACTAGGCTCCACCTAATCAAAGAGGAAGGACGGGGCCTCCCTTCTGGCGCAAGGGGTTGAGGCGCTGCACTGCAGTCACTACTTTGAAGGGACACCTCCACTCCTGTGCTCATTGCGGCAGTAATTGCAATAGGCAAGTTGTGGCTACAACATGACCCACTGAGAGGTGGCCGAGTCCCAAAGATGGAACATGGAATACTACTCAGTTGTGAAAAAAGAAAGTCATTTTGGGCCTCCCTGGTGGCTCAAGGGGTTAAGCACCAGACCATGAAGCATCCACAGCTACTGCAGCATGAGTTCAATCCCAGCCAGGGAGCGGACCCACAAGGCGCAGCAAACCTCTCCTGTCTTGGCTTCTGCTCCCCTCAGCAGCATATTTCAGTAGATCCACCTGTCCCATTCCTCACTCTGTCTCTGGTGAATCCTCTCACCCTCCCATACTTCTCGCCTGTACCCCAGTTCTTGTATGCATAAGTAAATGAATCTTTAAGAAAAAGAACAAAAAGGACAGTCTCATATCCCCTACAGGGTTGATTCCTGCAATCGTTTGATTTATAGTAGTAACAAGCAATACAGGTCTTATTTTTGCAAACAATAGCAAAAATACAGTTTTACATTGTGCCGAGGGGCATAGAAAGGTGCTTTACCTGAGTCTCATTCATTTAATTCTCACCAAGCTCAGGTGAGCACTGTTATTTATTTATTTATTTATTTATTTTGGCTTTTCATGCTTTTATTGTTCTCTACATCAGAGGTGGCATCAGGTAAATTATTTTTTAAAAAGATTTATTTATTTATGCACACAAGAGCTGGGGTACAGGCCAGAGTCCAGGGAGGTGAGAGGATTCACCAGAGACAGAGTGGGGAGCAGAAACACTGCTGAGGAGAGCAGCGGATGAGGCAGGAGAGGTCTGCTGCGCCATGTGGCCGATCCCCTCCCTGGCCGGGGATTGAACTCATGGTGCTGTGCCACAGATGCTTCACAGTGAGGCGCTCAACCCACTGCGCCACCAGGGAGGCCCAGCTGAACACTGTTATTACCTCCAATGCCCAGATGAGGAAACTGAGGCACAGAGAGTTTCAGTCTCTTGCTCAGGTGACAGAGCTGGACCTCAACCTAGGAGCTGGGCCCACTGAACTACCAGGTCGCACTGCCTTAGAGTCTGTCCGTCCTTCAGTGAAGGGTCTATTGCTCCCACATCCCACCCAACTGCTGAAATTTGTAGGAGAGGTTGCACAGGCGGGGGGGGGGGTGGCTTCAGGGGGAGGTTGCACAGGCAAAGCAGAAAGAGCATTCTCTTAGAGGAGAGTGTGTTTGAACCCCAGACCCACCACTTCCTAGCTACCTGCTCTCAGCCAAAATACTTCAGTTTCCTTCATAAAAATGGCACCAGCCAGCCCTAACTTCTTGGGGGGGCCTGCTATGAGGATGAAATAAAACTTGGCCTAGACTGGAGGGGAAAACCCAGCTCCAGAGGTGGGTGGGGACTGCCAAGCTGGGACAGAACGTTCACTTATTGGGACCCAGGTTGGAGAGGTTTCACTTACGGCAGGTTTGGGGTGTCGGGGCACGGGACACCTGAACTTCGGTCCAATCCCTCCCACGCGGGCCTTCCCTCCCGGTTCTCTTCC
This sequence comes from Galemys pyrenaicus, assembly GCA_019455555.1. Lineage (NCBI taxonomy): Eukaryota > Metazoa > Chordata > Mammalia > Eulipotyphla > Talpidae > Galemys > Galemys pyrenaicus. Next base: position 1,113,811 of record JAGFMF010012163.1, on the reverse strand, counting down.
CAGGGAAGGAGACCCTCGCGGTCTGAGGACCCCCAGACAGGTGGACAGAGGCCCAGGCCAGGCCCAGTGGGAGCACATGGCCTGCAGCCCAGCGAGCCTATTGAAACAGGAAATGGACGGCTAGAAAATTCCCCCTTTTCTTCCCACTCTGATAAAATCAGATTGAGACGCCGGCGCACCCCAGGTGAAGACTCTGGCTGTGATTTTATCTGCCTCGCCACCTCCCTCCTCCTCTCAGGCTTCCCAGTCCGGAGCTCTGGGAGCCTGGGCGCTGAGGGGCCTTCCAGGACCCAACGACAGTCAGAGCCGGGAAGGCCGCGGCCGGGCGGCGGCGCCACCTCGTGGTCACTGTTCTTACTGCAGCCAGCGTGCCCCAGCCTGGACCTTCATAAAGGGGGTGCACAGAGGGGTTATCAGCCACAGAAGAGTCAACCTGAGCATGAAACAAGCGCCACATCTCCGGCCCTGGCTGCACACACATCGCCGTTTCCATATCTACCTTGAGGACCACGGACTGCAGAATCGGGGCTTCTGCGCACTTTTGGGTTTTGAATACGTTATCATCAAGCTGCTCTGTCACGTGCTTGTTCCGTAATGGAGGGAAAGGACGTAGAGGGCCGAGTCCCTGACTCAGAGGAGACCGCAAGCTGGACACGGTGACTGAGTTCATCTCGCCTCAAATTCCGTGCACGCTTGTGGCACCCGAATGTGTGCGGACCCTGAAACCCAGCTGCTGCCCCCTGCACCGCGCTCCCCCGCACACGCGCCCGTGGCGAGCCCCTGTGACTGGGAGCTGGCCAGAGTCTCCAGCGAGTGTTTAGACCTTGCCCCGCCCGCGGGCAGGCGGGGAAGCTCGGTCCAAGGCACAGTCTGCCCTGCTGAGCAGGAAAGCACGACCCTCTGCCCCAGGACGGACCTCATTCCTCTGGCTGAAATGGGTGCTGCTGGGCCTCCCGGGTGGCACAGGGGTTAAAGTCTCAGCACTGTCAAACTTCTGCCAGCCACTAAGGCGCGAGTTCGATCCCCAGCCAGGGAATGACCCATATGGTGCAGCAGACCTCTCCTGTTCCACCCACTGCTCCCCTCAGCAGTGTATTTCAGTAGACACGCCTGTTCTGCTCCCCACTGTCTCTGGTGAATCCTCTCACCCCATGCACCTCTGGCCTATACCCCCGTTCATGTGTGCATAAATTTAAAAAATATATATTTAAAAGTCTCCCTGGTGGCGCAGTGGGTTAAGCAATGCACTATGAAGCAGCTGCTGCCACTGCAGCGTGAGTTCGATCCCCGGCCAGGGAAGGGACCCACAGGGTGCAACAGACCTCTCCTGCCTCACCTGCTGCTGCCCTCGGCAGTGTGTTTCAGTAGATCTGCCTGTTCTGCTCTCCACTCTGTTTCTGATGGATCCTCTCACCCCCACACCTTTGGCCTGTACCCCAGTTCTTGTATGCATAAATAAATAAATCATAAAATGGGCGCTGCTTCTGGAAACAACATAAATCCTTGGTGCACAATGGATGAAGAAGATGTGGGATCTCAACATAAGGGAATACTACTCAGCCACCAAAAAGGTGCACCCCTGCCATGTGCCACCACGAGGATGGAGCCAGAGGGACCTGAGCTTCAAGAATTCAGCCAGAGGAAGTCTACACAACAGGCTTCCCTCCTGTGAGCCGTGCAGAGAAAACAAGCAGGTGAGCTAAATAAAACAGAACTGACCTTGGATGGTAAGACCAATTTAGTGGTTACCAGGAAGGAAGGCAGGGCCGGCAAATCAGAGTGAAGGGCAGAGCTGGACTGCCAGCATGAGCTTCATGTGGAAGACGCAGACCTCTCAGCCAGAGCACCGGGCACATTTGCGAGTTATGATGCAGTGTTGCTTCAAAAAGCTTAACAGGGCCTCCCTGGTGGTGCAGTGGGTTAAGCACCGCACTCTGAAGCAAATCGCAGCCACTGCAGCACAAGTTCGATCCCTGCTGCAGGCTGGGGAGGGGACCCACATGGCACAGCAGACCTCTCCTGCCTCACCCGCTGCTGCCCTCAGCAGTGTGTTTCAGTCCATCTGCCTGTTCTGCTCCCCGCTCTCTGTGGTGAATCCTCTCACCCCCCACACCTCTGGCCTGTACCCCAGTGCTTGCATGCGTAAATAAGTAAATCTTAAAAAAAAAATCAAAAAGCTTAACAGCTGCTTTCTCTCAGACCCAGGGCCTCGCCTCCCTAGGACCTGCAAGTGGAGACTGGTAGCCGTCTTCCCTCCCTCCCTCCATTTATTCCTTTCTCTTTCTTTCCTTCCCTTTCTCCGCGCCTCGACTCTATCTTGCTTTCCTTTTGATTTTCAGTGTTTCAGAACTCCAGTGGGTATTTTACATTTTCTAGTGAGAAGACTAACTAAAACATTATTTTCGGGGTGCTGGAATTTTATGACACTGGCTGCCTCAGAGCGATCAGAAATGTATGCTTGTGATTATTTGTGTCTTTTATAAATAAAAATTGGGAGTCCATGTTGGTTATTTCTTAATAAATCCAGCTTGGCAGGCAAAATATCTTAAGGGCGATCTTTAGGAGAAAAAGATGGAAATGACTTTACACAGGGCCAGCGCTGACCTCTGGTGGACATGGGTGGCATTGCAGCCCATGAAAGCTGCTCAAGAAGTTAGCTTGGTAAGTTAAAAGCATTTAGCACTGGGTCCTATTTCCTTCTTTTGGCGTTTCCTCAGGACCCCGAAGAATTCCCCTCTATCTTCTGAGCCACTTTCAACCACAAGGCATGTGAAGAGTCGGATTAGGTGAGCTTGCCACACAAGTGTACCTGTACTTTGGTCTGATTTATATTGCCGGACTCTTCTCGAATTTTTTTCTTCAGCTAAGACAGCAGATGCATGTGTCACATTCAGCCACAACTGAGAACAAAACCAGTCCAGGGTGTCACAGGCCCAGGGCGAGGGCCTGACGGGGCTATTTGGTGAGCACGGTGTGTCTCCCTATGGGTCCTACCCATCAGAGGACGGTGGATGTTCTAGGTCCACCCACACAAGTTCTAGACAGTAGCACGTGGTCCAGTGCTTTGCACCAGCACCCCTGGCTCCAGCTTTTCCTACTTCTGCACCTGTGACTACCTCTGGGGTACAAGCCAGCCAGTCACTTGGGCCTCTGCCTCTTCTTGCGTCTTCTTTTAAAAATTTTATTTATTTTTGTGGAGGAGAACTGGGGTACAGGCCAGAGGTGTGGGGGCAGGGTGAGAGGACTCACCAGAGACAGAGTGGGGAGCAGCACAGGCAGATCAACTGAAACACACTGCTGAGGGGGCAGCGGGAGAGAGGAGAGGTCTGCTGTGCCATGTGGGTCCTCTCCCTGGCCAGGGATTGAACTCAAGCTGAAGCAGTGATAGTGCTGAGACTTAATCCCTAGGCCACCAGGGAGGCCCTCTCTTCTTGCTTCTTTTGTGCTCCAGCCTGCATGCTGGCTTCTGCCTCCAGTTGGCTTCTAGGGTGTGGAGGAGGCATCTGAGAAGACGGCATGAAGGCTGAGAGAGCTCTGAAATGTCCATTCAAAGGAGCCCTCTCCAAGGATTGAATTATGTGGTGGTGAACAACAGCACCCAGGACATGGCGTGGGCTCAGAGAGACCTGTCACCACCACCTCCTGATGCAGTCATGCTCATCGTGCTCTGTGGCTGTGCAAACACCACCATGAGGTGCAATGGCTCAAAGCAACCCCAGGGGTTATCTTAGGAAGCTGCCACTCGGCTGGGCCTGCTGGCTCTGGGGCTCGTGCGAGGTGGCCCAGGTGCAGGGCTGCGGTCTCATCTGACAGCCTGTCTGGGGAGGATCTGCTCTCGTGTGTGTGTGTGTGTGTGTGTGTGTGTCTGTGTGTGGCTGCTGGCCAGCCAGAGTTCCTCTGGGCGCAGACATGGGCCCCGGTCCCTCCTGGGCTGCTAGGTTGGGGGCCTCCCTCTTCTGGGGTTGTTGGACCAGGGCCCTCCATCCTCTTGCAACACACGCCACATCCTGCTTCCTCAGGACAAGAGGAGACAGAGAAGAGCGCGGGAGGAAAGCCACGGTCCTTCCATAAGCAGTGACGCCTGTCACCAGCTGTGTTCCCTGGTTGGCATGTCACCACTTTAGCCATTGTCCAGGGGAGGGGACAGTTCACGGTGTGGCACTGGGGCAAGGTCTTTGGGAACCATTTTAGGATCTTCCAGGAAAGCAAATATGTCTACACCTCAGTTTCTGCAATTGTAAAATGGGGATAATAATGCTTACCTCATAGACTTGAGATAAAAAAATAAATGTGGGGTTCAAGGCAGGGTGATGAGGACACTGGCCAATAATCCCCTTGTAATGCCCAGAAGTCCCTCTGTAGAAATAATTTTGGAACTGAATTACTCAGGCTGTTTCATGTTTTCGCCCCAAACAGGCTTTGAACTCACCAAGGTATAGTAGTAACGGGAAATAATGGGGGCCTCCCTGGTGGCATAAGGGGTTAAGTTGCAGCACTATGAAGCATCCGCAGCCACTGTAGCACTGTACTTGGTGGGATTCTATGCAGCTGTGTAAAAGAGTGACCCAGATTTCATAGGGTCTGCCTGGTGGCCTAGAGGTTAAGTCTCAGTGCAATCACTGCCATGGCCTGAGTTTGATCCCCAGCCAGGGAGGGACCCACAGGGCACAGCAGACCTCTCCTGTCTCCCCGCTGCTCCCCTCAGCAGCATGTTTCAGTCAGTCTGCCTGTTCTGCTCCCCACTCTGTCTCTGATGAGTCCTCTCACCGCCTGCACTCTAGCTCTTGTATGTATAAATAAATAAATCTTTAAGAAAAAAAGGGAAAATAATGGAAATGCAATGCTTCATTTTAAGGTTATAAATCAAAATAATAAAATACTCTTTAACCACTAGTTAAAGAAACAAAGTAGCCACCAGTCTGCGCTCTGTGTTTCTTAGCATCACATTGGTGCCATAGCATCTGAAAAGGGGCAGACACTTAGTATGGACCTTGACTCCTATACCGTTTCGTATTATAAAGGGTTTCCCAGGGCAACGGCATATTGCTTTGACTTAAGGGGACAATGTGCGTTTTGCCATCATAGAGGATGTTATTGAGAGAAGGAACCAGAGATCATTGTCTGATCCTTATTTAAAGAGGGGGATTTCTCCACATGGACGCTGTGAGGATTCTGGTGCTTTAAGAAGAAGGTTTCTAGAGCAGGACAATTTTGGGAATCACAGTTTGTATCTGCAGCTCAAAGGGCTGTATCTTTGGGGTGAAGGTGTATTTGTTCTTACAGGGAGCTGGTCTCCGATTTAAAAAAATATGTATTTATTTTTTGCATAGAAGAGCTGGGGTGTAGGCCAGACGTGCGGGGGTGGGCTTGAGAGGATTCACCAGAGACAGAGTGGGGAGCAGCACAGGCAGATCTACTGAAACCCACTGCTGAGGGGAGCAGCGGGGAGACAGGAGAGGTCTGCTGCGCCCTGTGGGTCCCCTCCCTGGCCGGTGATCAAACTCAGGACGCTGGGTGAGAGAGCTGAAACTTAACCTGTAAGCCATCAGGCGGCCCTTGGTGTGTTTACCAATTAATTAGAAATTTGTTCTCTAACTGATTAGAAAAGAACAACAAAAAAACTAAAGAAAACGAAAAGAAGGAATAATTAGAAGAGCAAAAATAAATGGAATATGAAATCTATCCACAGCAGAAAGGTTCAAGATAACCAGAAATTGTTCCTGAAATAAATATTGACAAATCCTTGTTGACCAGGGGAAAAATAAAAGTGGTACAAAAATTCAGGAGTGGGATAAAGATGTCACTTGGATGCTGTATAATCATAAGGTGTGTGAACAACTTCTGCTAAAGATCTCAGAGTTCTCAAACGGGATTATGGCTTTAACCACACAACTTGGCAAATCTCCTAAAAATGATCAAATTGTACACTTAAAAAAGTTCAAATTTGATGGTTGATGGTATATAAATTATAACTCAGTAATGTTGTTTAAAATGAAAACTGATTCTGGAAGAGAATGCAAACCTGAAATATCTTATAAATCATTGGAAAAATTGAATTAGTAATTGAAAATCTTCCCATAAAATTCCAGGCCCAGGTGACCTTATTGGAAAGTTCAACCTGATATTCAAGGAACAAATCATTCTGGCCTTACACAAATTTTTTAGAAAACAGAAAAAGTTCCTTTCTGAATATGTCATAATCTTAATAACAAAATCTGACAAGGATAGTGTGAAAAAAGAAAAAAGTACAGGCCACTTTCACACAGATACAAAATTTCTAAACAAAATATTAAATAGAATCTAGCAATGTATAAAAAGGTTAATATGGTATCACTCATTTTCTTCTGGGAAAGTAGTTTTTTTTTTTAACTTAAGAAAAACAATTAATGCAGATCACCACAGTAACAAATTAAAGAAGAAAGAGCTTGTAATCATCATTTCAAAAGATGGAGAAAAGTATTTGATTACACTCAATTTCATTATGATAAAAATTCAGTCAACTAGAAATAGGAGACCTTTTTAACCTTATAAATTATATCTACAAAACACAGCACCCAGTAGCAACACAAACCAAAATAAAGCTTCACGGAGAAACACGCTTAATGCGGCTTCACTTCACCTTGAGCTTGGGAACAAGAGAAAGCTCCACCGTCACCTCCATGCGTCATTGAGCTAGGAGCCTTGACCTGCATGGTAAGCCACGGAAATGAAAAAGGAGAGCGAGAAACCAAATCCCCATCATTTGTAGATGGTATAGGTGTGTACATAGAAATTCCACTTGTGGACCTCCCTGGTGGCGCAAGGGGTTAATAACGCACAGCACTATGAAGCAGCCTCAGCTACTGCAGCATGAGTTCGATCCCCGCCAGGGCGGTGACCCACAGGGCGCAGCAGACCTCTCCTGCCTCCCCGTTGCTCCCCGCAGCAGTGTGTTTCAGTCGGTCTGCCTGTTCTGCTCTCCACTCTGTCTCTGGTGATTCCTCTCACCCCCATACCTCTGGCCTGCACCCCAGTTCTTGTGTGCATAAAGAAATAAACCTTAAAAAAAAACAAACAACCCAAACACTGCAGGCCCCAGACAGGGAGAGCACCGGGCTGTCGTCAGCGGAACAGTGAGTGCAGAAGCCGGCACTCACTGGGGCCAGAGAGCAGACGCCGGCCAGGCAGACACTCAGCTCCTGTCCGGGAACCCCAGACCAGTGGCGTGACTCTGCTGGGGATACACATGTAGGGGCAGAATGCAAAGAAAGGCCGAGCGATTAGTTCCTGAGTCAGAATGGGGGTGGGGGCCCTCGGGGATTGGGGGCCCTGTTCTCCTTGACCTGGTGTGCGTGCAGCTGCTCCCTGTAAGACGGCGTGGCAAACCGTGCGTGCCAATGCTCTTCTGTCTTTCGTCCTACACCCCAAAACGGGCCAGGGAGAACACTGGCGTTTTGGAATTTAGCGGGGGAACGCATGTCAGTATTTTCAGAGTTGCCTTTACTCACTGTTTACAGGTGTGTGGGCTGAGGTGGGTGAGATGCGCTCGCTTAGCACGCCGCCCTCCCGCACCAACAGTCTGCACGCTGCCTTGTAAACAAAGGCACGCATCACCCGTCGCGCCAGCCGGGCTGTGTGCGGAGGGGCGGGAAGGCTCTAGACAAATTGCTGGCAGGAAGATTTCGCATGGTGATACAGAGGCTACATCCTAGCCTTTTGAAGCGATGTCGAAGAGGGTAATTGGATTCTCTTCACCGTGTTCCTGGTTGCTGCTGTCAGACAGAAAACCGGAGCAGATCGATGAGGGGCTGACCCCAGCAGGCAAATCCCATCTTCTTCTGTAACTGCAGAAGATACAATTCTTCCCTAGAGGCTCTCAGGCCGTGTCAGGTGCATGGGATGAAGGTCGCAGCTCATCATCTGGCTTCTGCCAGGTGACCTGGGGAGAGCAGGGCTCCGTCTTGTTCCCGAAGAGTCTATAGTGATATTGGGGGGACAGAGACGATGCCCCTGGGTAGAGAGCCTGACGTGTGGTTACGTGGCTTTGATGATAAGTGCATTGGGAGGGGCCCATCTGCAGATCTTATGCCAGGGAAATCCACACGTCAATAGGAAGAGGTAAGAACAGGAAAATGGGCAAAAGCCCCGAGGAAGCGGCTCCCAGAAAAAGAAATTCTAACGGCAGCAAGTGGATGGAAGCTGGTGGCTTCGGTCATAAAGAAAGGACCACGGATAAAAGCGGTGCGTGCCCCCAGCTCAGATGCAAATATGGACAGGTTTGAAAACAGCCAGTGTGCTGAGGAGGTAGGGAAATCAACATTGTTTGCTGCTGGGAGGAGTGGAGATCAGTATTTACCAACCCTAATTAGTATTACTAATTATGGAATTAATAGCTCCTACACTGGGCCCTCCCTTGTGGCGCAGTGGGTTAAGTCACGCAGCATGAAGCAGACCGCAGCCACTGCAGCACGAGTTCGATCCCTGCTGCCGGCCAGGGAGGGGACCCACATGGCACGGCAGACCTCTCCTGCCTCCCTGCTGCTCCCCTCAGCAGTGGATTTCGGTCGGTCTGCCTGTTCTGCTCCCCACTCTGTCTCTGGTGAATCCTCTCACCCCCACACCTCTGGTACCCCAGCTCTTGTGTCAATAAATCAATCTTAGGGAAAAGAACAGCTCCTATACAAGTTCCAGCAGTATGAACTTTTGAAGGTCAAGCAGGCAGGGCCAGATCACCTTTCACCACGTCCAGCAGACTTGCTGGGAGTTTTTGGCCTCAAGCCTCCTCTTGTGTTTTTGCCATACAGCTAATTGGCCATAAAGCACTTTGCCATAAAAGAGAAAACAACCATTTGGCAATTTGGTTTGACAATTTCACTTCGGATTTGGTCTCTAGGGCGACAGCCGGATAGCAGATCTGTGATGGGGCTGGGGGGCTGTTACACCAGGCGGTGGGGATGGGGAGCTGGAGAAGGAGGCCACTCGGCCACAAGGCCGGAAGGTGACCAAACCACAGCAAAATGGAGAAGAGGTGGCTGTCGATGCAGGAGTCTTTGAAAGCATTGATTCTCGATTCTTCAGCTAATTTAGATATAACAGCTTATTCTCGAATGCCATCTTTACCAAATTTCTTGAACAGATGCTGAGTTTAACACAAAAATGAAACGCATCGCCGATTAGCATTTCTCCCAGTTAGGACGCTGATGGCTTTATCGAGCTGGCAGGAGAGCACGAGCTACCCAGGAGGAGGTTTCTCGCTTTGAAATACAGCAGCGCAAAGGAAACGGCTGAGGGCTCGCAGGTGCAGACTGAATCTGCAGAGTCTTGGGGCATCGACGGTGTGACCACGCACCAAGAGCTCACTGTGGGGCTTTCACAGTGGGAATCAAGGTCTGCTGATGAGTCTGCACCCTGGTGCCGGCAGGGCCTGGAGCAGGCTCTCAACGACTCCGGCAGATGGTCAAGGAGGAGGTCTGGAGCCCTCGGGGGCTTTTAAGGCTTTTATTGTTTCATTATATCAGAGGCAGCCAGGTACCAGCAGGCAGGGGCCCGGGGGGCTGGCAGGCAGGGGGCCGGGGGTGCTGGCAGGCCCTGGCCCCCAGCGAATCTCACTGTCTGGGCTCTCTGGCCTCTGCTTCCTCCTTCTGCTTTTCTCCCTTTCTCGTCTCTCTCTGCTCTCTCTCTGCTTGCTTGCCTCTCTGCTGGCGTCTTCGTGATGCCGCCCTTGCACGCCCGTGTCTCGGCCCAGGTGCGCCCACCTGCGCACGCCCACACCCTGCTCCAGGTGCCGCCGTCAGCTGCGTGCAGGACGCAGGTGTCCGTCATCACTCCCGTGGCGGGAGGGCGGAAGAGCCTGGCCACTCTTCCCTTTACCCTACAGGTGCAAAAGGAGCTGTCCCAGACCCCTCTGGGTCTTCTCGGGCTGGACCAGCCATCCAAACAGCATCAGGTGAGCAGACGCAAAACATACGTAATGACACAGGACAGAAACTACGTGGTTCTAAGTTCTAAAGGATACTGGAGCGGGCCCTACTTAATAGCCTGTGACTTGGGTCCTGGGGTGTTAAGGACAGAGAGGGGGAGACTTGACAGCTTAGGTAAGAAGGGGATGACCTCGTCCTCTGATAGCAAAGATGGGCTTCTTAGCGAGGACGTTGACAAGCCTACCACCCAGTGACTCCTTCCACAAACACTCTCCTTCTAGGTCAAAAAAGTGGGGGGGCAGTGGCAGCTTCTCTTATTAGGGAAATGGCAGGTGCTTAGGAGGCAATGATCTCTGATTAGGGGAGGAGGAAGGGATCGGGACTCAGGTGAGGACAGAAGCTTCTCCTCAGTCTCCAGGGATTTCACAGCTCTGAGCTCAAAATACTCAGTTTGATGAGCAGCATCTTGAGGAGACCCGTACTGCCCGTCTTGGGGTCGTCCAATGGGGGGTCTTTCTTAGTATTGGAAGAGAAGCCCTCTCTTCAGGGAGAACCAACTTTCAGTAAAAAAGAAAACAAGTCTTTCAGTTTTCGTGATTGATTTCACATGTCATGGTGTCCTTTTAAATTAGCATCCCTCTTTTATTTTTCAGTGATCTTATCTATTTTTTTTAATTGCAAAATTGCCTTACGGTCAATAGGTCTTGCAGCAAAAATGCTTGCAGGAGAGAACCGAACAGTGAAACTACCTAGAGTAGGGTCAGAGAACCAGAACTATCAGGTCTTTCCACCCTCCCGCCACTGGCATAACAAGGGACACCTGCGGTGCTGTGCGTGTGCCTAGGAGGGACCACGCAGGTGGGCACCTGGGTTTGGACACGGGCTTTATGGGCGGTGTCATGAGGATGCCAGTACCAGCGAGCCGCAGCGAGGCCGAGCCGCAGCAGCAGCAGGAGGACAGAAGACCAGCAAAGCAGCCTAGAGGGTGAGATGCGCCGGGGGCTGGGAGGACTGCCAGCCTCCCGGCCCCCCGGCACCCCTGCTACCTGGCCACCTCTGACAATAAAAAGCATAAAAGCCACCGAGGGCTCCAGGACTCCTTCCTTTACCCCGTCTGCTAAGAACCATCCTGACCTTGCTCCGTGCCTCCTTCCTGCCGCTGCACCTAGAAGCCTTTGACCTGTTCTTGGATAGTCTCTTAACGCAGGCCAGTCCAGACACAGGCAAGAAGCTACTGACGTTAGTGGCTTCCTTGGGAGAGAATTGGGTGGCGGTGGTGCGGCAAGGAGCGGGTAGGCTCAGAGGGAGAAGGACAGTTTTTAAATTTTCCTGTAACTTTGAATCATGTGAATGTGTTACTCGTTTTTTAAAAGATAAGATTAAGGGCCTCCCTGGTGGCGCAGTGAGTTAAGCAACACACTATGAAGCAAACTGCAACCTCTACAGCACAAGTTCGATCCCTGCTGCCGGCCAGGGAGGGGACCCACATGGCGCAGCAGACCTCTCCTGCCTTGCCCACTGCTCCCCTCAGCAGTGTACTTCTGTTGATCTGCCTGTTCTGCTCCCCGCTCTGTCTGTGGTGAATCCTCTCACCCCCCACACCTCTGGCCTGTACCCCAGTGCTTGTATGCATAAATAAATAAATCTTTAAAAAAAAAAGATTAAAAAGTGTTGTATTATCAAGACAAGTTCACTGGACAATGGTTAGAGAAAAAACTGAAAGCTAGTCAAATGCCAGCAACAAGGCTGATGAAATAATTGGTGGGGTTCTATGCAGCTGTGTAGAAGAGCAGGCCAGATTCCTCAGGGTCTGCCTGGTGGCCGAGGGGTTACGTCTCAGTGTAGTCACCGCTATGGCCTGAGTTCAATCCCCGGCCAGGGGATCCAGTGCCCCTCAGCGCAGCAGACTTCTCCTGCCTCACCCGCTGCTCCCCTCAGCAGTGTGTTTCAGTAGATCTGCCTGTTCTGCTCCCTGCTCTGTCTCTGGTGACTCCTCTCACCCCCTGTGCCTCTGGCCTGTACTCCAGCTCTTATATGCATAAATAAAATCTTAAAAAAAAAATAGTGTTATTTTTATATAGCCAAATGGGCACTTCAGGTCAGCTGTGGTGAGGGGTGGGGAAGAGAAGGGGTGTGGGAGAGTGGGGGCAGAGATTGAGGAGTGTGGGGAGACAGGGCTTAGACTGAGGAAGGGAGGAGGGAAAAAGCCTCAGGGATAACAGAAGCTGCTGCTTGTCTGCTGCTGCCTGTGATGCGTCTTCAGCAGCTTAGGGGGCCAGTAACTTCAGGGGTGGCCCCTGAGGTGGGCAGGCCTGCCAGGCAGGCTTCCCGGGGGGCCTGAGCCCCAGACTCCATGTGCAAAGGGAACCACGGAGACAGGTTCCCGAGCGGCCTTCCAGGAGCAGTGCAGGCACGTGTGAGTATGGCAGACAGCGCAGTTTCCCTATCTGAGCGGAGGGATGACGTGCTTCAGGGGGCTGTGGTGATGCTGCACGGTGAACTAGTGGAGGAAACCCTATGAGGACCACACCTGGAGGAGAAGGCAAACACTGTAGGAAAAACAAAACTCAGACATGCAAACACAAGAAGGATGTGCTCGTTAGTGGGTGACCAGGAGGCCAAAGCCCAGGCATGACCGGGGGCACGCAGACGTGCGGGGGGACAGACGTCATGGGCCTGCCCTGCAAGGCTCCCTGTTGGGCAAGTTTGGAATAATTCCAACATCAGAAATAATGACAGGGGCCTCCCTGGTGGCGCAGTGGGTTGGGCAATGCACTATGAAGCAAACCGCAGCCACTGCAGCACGAGTTCAATCCCTGCCGCCGGCCAGGGAGGGGACCCACATGGCGCAGCAGACCTCTCCTGTCTCCCCGCTGCTCCTCCCAGCAGTGTGTTTCAGTGGATCTGCCTGTTCTGCTCCCCGCTCTGTCTCTGGTGACTCCTCTCACTCCCCCATCTCTGGCTTGTACCTCAGCTCTTGTGTGCATAAATAAGTAAATCTAAAAAGAATGACAGTGATTGATTCTAGCACATTGATGCTTTAATTATGGCTTAACACACTACAAAAATATGTGAAAATTAAAATCATGATTCTAATAGTTCAACACATTTTCTTCAGGGTTGAGTTAATATGATCATGAATGTACAATTAAAACAGCACAAGAATCTCACAAATGATTATTGTCACCACTGTCACCATATTCCTGGTCCCTCCCGGGAGCCCCTCCTAGAGGGGTCAGGTTTTGCTGGACCCTCCTACCCCTCGGTCGGCCTGGCCCTTTCTTGGAGAAATGCACGGGCTGTGAGGCAGCGTGCTGGGGCGGGGGACTGCCCAAATGTCTGGGGCGACAGCGGAACAGTGCAGGCCAAGCCAGATGGCTGGTGCCCATGTCTGGTCACACTATCCCGATTTGGCTCTGGCTCGGCGGCTGTATAATCAGAGAGCAACATAAACAATCATACCTTTCTTTTTTTTTTTAAAGGGTTTTTTTTTTTTTAAGATTTATTTATTCAAGCATACAAGAGCTGGGGCACAGGCCAGAGGCGAGAGGATTCACCAGAAACAGAGCGGGGAGTAGAACAGCTGGATCCACTGGAACACACTGCTGAGGGGAGCAGCGGGAGGCAGGAGAGGTCTGCTGCACCCTGGGGGCCCCTCCCTGGCCAGGGATCGGACTTGCGCTGCAGTGGCTGTGGATGCTTGACAGTGCGGGCTCACCCCGCTGCTCCACCAGGGAGGCCCCACAATAATACCTTTCAATTGAAGGTCCTTCTGAAAGTGAAAGGACAGAAACTCCCATCCGCTGCTACTTGCAATGTCCAGCATCCGCTCTCAGATGCAGGTCCTTTGAGAGCGCTCCTTCTGGAAGGAGCTCGAGGTTAAAGTGTGGACAGCTAAGGGGGAGCCTCCGAGATTTGCAGGACGGGGGTGAGCAGCTTTGGAGCAACAGCTGCTCCTTGGCTTGAAGGGACCAGTTCCCAGAAGTGGGGACAAGAGCCATGCAGCGCAGGAGCAGAGGGCCTCTGTGCCCTTGGGCTCTGACTACAGCCTCCCACGGGGGAGCCGGCGAGGAGCATCCCAACCTCAGCCTCTTCCTTAGACCTCCAAGCTCCCCCACTGGCCCAGGTCGAGAGGTCAGAGGGCATGGGGGCCGCTGGCTGTCCAGGAAGCTCAGTTCTCTGTGACACTGACAGTGGGCAGAAAGGGCAGATACTGTCAGCTCCAGAACTGCTCCCCGCATTCCTGCTGCAGGTCGCTGAGACCAGACGGGTTGTGGCTGATACCTGTGGCCGCTTCACAGAGTTTGCCTAAGGAGTAATGAGGCATTGCCTAGGAAAACACCGGCTCAACCATCCATAGTTACTGCCTTATTTGTACTTAGTGAAAAGTCTATCGGCTCCGTCTGGAACCCATTCCTTCTTAGCAGAGGCAATTCTTAGTAGGGTTTCTAGCCTAGGGTGGGGAGCCGACAAATGTTTGTTGAGTGAATAATTGACGGTAGTACTTAGTGTTTGGGGATTTGGTCATAGCTGAATGCCAAGATAGGCTGGGGGCGTGTTATTACTCTTAGAACAACAACTAAAATAAAATGCATTAAGAAGAAAGTGCATTGGTAATAACTGCAGAAAAAAAATGAGGGAAGAATGAGGAAAATTATGGTAGTTGTGGTGAAGATCTCAGGAAGAAGCCCCACAGATTCCATCCATGACAAGAGGCTAAAATGCAAAAGACATGAGGTATAAATGAAAAGAGAGGCACTACTAGAAGGAGGCCTTTAAAAGAAACCCCAGGAAGAAAAGAAGGGGGTTGGGAAAAGACATAGGTGAGGCTTGGTGGAGGCTGCCGACAGTGGGGGGCTCTGTGTGGGGAAGGGTTAAGCGGGACCTGTCTCTGCCGCTTAATTTTGCTGTGCACCTGAAACTGTCTAGAACATAAAGTCTAGCAAGAAAGGAGAAGCCGAGAAGGGATGGAGAGGGGCAGGCAGTGACCTTTTCCACTCCCCAAAATGTCTCTTCAAAGAAAAAGCATCTATCGACGAGCTGTAATTCATTCTTCACTTGACATTTGGAGATGGTTTGAGAAATCCCACCACGTCTTTCAGGGCCGCGGCAGCAGCCGGTCTAATCCCCGGCGCGGAGGGGTGGGGCGGGCTGAGCTCCTCGCCGCTGGTCAGCGCAGGCGATGCCCTTGGGATGCAGGCCCCAGGCCCAGGAGGGCGTCTGGAGCGGTGTGTGCCTGGGCTGCGTGTCGGGTCTGGAGGAGGTGGCTGCTGAGCAGTTGTGACAGGGCACAGGTCCTCGTGGACTTTTCTCCAGGTTCCGTGCGGCCGAGACCACCTTCTTCCCTAGGAGGGTCCAGGGTCATCCTCCTCTAGACAAGCCCCAAGGGGCCCAATGGGGAAGGACCAACTTGCCGGCCAAGCACATGAAAGAAGAAAACTGCCTCCCAGGGTGGAGCGCTCAGCCATTAGCCTCAAGGCTTGGGGAAGGGGGTTCCAGGAGGATCCGGGGCAGGGCCGCTGCCCAGCCGGTCCTCGCCGCCCCACACTCCCGCTGGTGGGACTCGCTTCTCTCTGGACCTGGCAGCGCCACGCCCCGTCCCGCCGTGGAGGGCCTGTCCCTGTCGCTGGACATGCGCTCCGCAGGCTGTGTGCCCACTTTGGGGCGCTGTCCTGACGGGGGCGCTCCAAGTCAGGGAGCCAGCCCTGTGGGTGTGAGATGACCCCCAAGGGCCACCCTAGCCCAGAGCTTCCCGCAGGTTTGTTGGTCAGAGGCGACTAGCTAGGCTTCTCCCTGCTCCTCCCGCGGCCTTCCCTCCCCCCCCCCACCCAGTGTTAGTCTCCAGCGCACTCACTGGGGTTGGAAACTCCACACCACCCCCGAGAGTCTGCATGGGGCGGGGCCTGGGGCAATTTGGTTACATCATCGCCCCACCCTCCACTTCTGCATTTCTCAAAATCAGAATGAAGTGACTTGTGTCCATCCTGCAGGCCTGCAGCTACTGAGTTGCACGGGATGGTGCAGGATGCTTACCAGAACCGCTGGTCTGCGACTTGTTACATCACTGGTAACTATTATTGCTACAAGTAGCAGAGAAAGAGCCTGTTCTCGCTACCCACCACCATCACTCAGTTTACAGTGCAGCCTCAAAGGGTGGGCTTGAAGGCATGGACTTAGGGTGGATCAGAAGGCGTGGACCGAACCGGTGTTTCCAAGCAAAGGCCACCTCTGCGGGGTATGCTCCTAATGAAAGTCAGCCAGTGGACATCTGGTTGACCATCGTGTCTTTTACAAGTTCATGTCGCTTCAAGAGGTGCAGTAGGGCTTGGCTATCTTTGAGCAAATGCACCGACCTGAGGCCCTAGCCTGCAATGCCGGCACTTCAGTGACTTCTGGAAAGTTGAAGCATCCTAGACAATTCAACTCTTTTTTAAAAAAGATTTATTTATTTATGCATACAAGCACTGGGGTATAGGCCAGAGGTGTGCGGAGGGGTGTGTGTGTGAGAGGATCCACCGGAGACAGAGTGGGGAGCAGAACAGGCTGATCCACTGAAACACACTGCTGAGGGCAGCAGTGGGCAGACAGGAGAGGTCTGCTGCGCCATGTGGGTCCCCCTCCCTGGCCGGCGGCAGGGATTGAACTCGTGCTGCAGTGGCTGCGGTTTGCTTCACGGTGCATTGCTTAACCCACTGTGCCACCAGGGAGGGTCTGACAATCCACCTCCTGAGGGACCATCTCTGCACCTCCTGGAGCTAAACAAACTTGCAAGCGATGCGATGGTCAACCAGATGTCCACTGACCGACATCTGAACAGTAGCCCACCTGGCAGGGCCGTGTGCACGGTGGGGTGGGGGTATGTGTGAGCCGGGAAGGGAGGCATGTTCGGGGGCGCACACAGCCTGATGCTGAGCTGCTATCTCCTGCCGCCCCCACCGCCCTCCCGTGCCTGGGCCCTGGCTGTGGCTGCGCGGTGCTCCCCACCTCGCCCCACTGTGCTGTTGGATCCTGAGCCGCAGCGTGATGGGTGATTTTATAGCGACTGGGACTTTTTGTTCCCTGGGTTGTTTTTGTATCTGTCTTGGCTCCACTTTGCTGTAGAAATCTGTGTCCTGGATATAGATCTGGCTTGGGAGGAGCTGTCCATCTGGATGTGTTGGATGGGGAGGCATCGTCTTGTACTGAGAGCTCTGCTCGTCCGTGATGGAGGCAGACCTGAGGATGTGTGTTCTGGGGCAGAGCCCCACGCGGGGGGCGTCCCGAGGCTCTCCATTTGTTCCAGGAATCAGGCAGGGGGTGCTTGGAGCAACCCTGGGCCGGCCGGTCTCTTTACACAGGGCCTAGACATTTTAGAAATCTTACGTTGAGACTCTCATTTAGCTAGCCCGATTTTCCCAATGGTTTATTAACACTCAGAAACAGTGCTTGCAATATTCCAAGTTTGGACTGGTGCGCACTGGTGGTCTACCATCTGGCATCATTAGGAAATAAGGAAATAAGGTCTCTTGCACACATTTAATAGAAAAATCACTTTTAAGTAAATCTTTCTAATACACAGCACATACTTCTCCATTTCCCCCCTCAAAAGCTCCTATCGTTATGGACTACAAATTGCCTGCCAGTTCTGTCCAGTCATCAGCATATTCAGCCTTAATGGCCCTGCAATTTCATATTATTGACACTTAGCCTGTGAGAAGAACAGAATCTCAGAGAGCTTTTGAAAATTGGCTAAAGTCGCAAGTTGGCTGAAGGCCAGCATGGGGATTTGATTCCAGTTTTGTCCAACCCCGAAGCCCGAGTTCTTGCTACCACGCCGTGACAACACCCCCACTTTTTACAAATTAGGGATGATCAAGCACGTTTTACAAAAGTATAGACACCAGCAGTAATCAGGGCAGAAATGCTGACCCAGGTGAGACACTTGGTCCACGTCTGGGAGTCCCATGGGCTTAGCAAAAGGAAGGACGCGGGCTGTGTCGCCAACGTGAGGGCCGGACGCAGTCGGCCCAGGGGCAAACTGGGACACGAGACTCGCACGCCAGAGCTTCTCCACCCTCGTGGCTGCTCTGCTCTGCACACCCATTTGTTTTCTTCTTGTAGACAGTCTGAAGGGGCTGTGCAGGGTCGGAACCATGGGCCCATCAGAGACTAGGTAGCTCGTAGCTGGCTGCTCTCCCACTCCTTTGCTTTCATTCTCATGGTCAGAAGATGGCTGCCTACGTCCAGACATCACATCTTCATTCCAGGCTAGGAGAAGGTCACGGAAGTGCACTTGGGGATTTGCCTTTTTATTCAGGGAGTGCTCCCAGTGAATCGTTGCTCCTCCTGCCTATCTTCATGGAGCTTAAACTCCTTCAGGGAAGATAAATCCCGAACATTAATCACACAATTGAAGACTGCTATTAAGAAGCTGCAAGAGGGGCCTCCCTGGTGGTGCAAGGGGTTAAGCAGCATACTATCAAGCAAACTGCAGCACGATCCCTGCCCCCGGCTGGGGACGGGACCCACAGGGTGAGGCAGACCTGTCTGCTGGCCTGCTGCTCCCCCCAGCAGTGTGTTTCAGTCCATCTGCCTGTTCTGCTCCCCACTCTGCCTCTGGTGGATCCTCTCACCCCCTGCACCTCTGTACCCAGTTCTTGTGTATATAAATAAATAAATCTTTAAAAAAGAGAAGATGCAAGAGTGCCCAAGGGAAATGTGTGTCTATGTCTGAAAGCAACGTCCATGTAGCTTTAGTCGCCAGGGCCCCAAACACAAAGGGATGTGCACCAACAGGAGAAAGGCTCAGTTGGTTGTGTTCTGTTCACATGATGAGAGACTGAAGCATACGCGCGTGCGCACGCGCACACACAAGTGCATGTACATCAGTGTCTGAGTAAGGTCAGGGGTTGATCAATGCCAGTTTCCCTGCTGGGAGATTGTACCAGAGCCTGCAAAACTCTGGTAGGGAGGAGCCGGCCTGCAGGGCTCATGGGCTCTCCCTGGTGTCATTTATTACAACTGCATGTGAATCTGCAGCAACCTCCAAGTTGAGCTGAAAAATCTGAATCAGCCTGGAGTGCGGGTGCTAGAGAAAAGTGGCCATGTGGACAGAGCAGCCTTGCTACTCAAACGGGATAAAAATGTAAGCCTGAACTAGAAGTAGAGGTAAACTGCTGGCAATATGTGCCTTTGCGCACACTGAGAATAACTTCTGACGTGTTAGTAGCCTAAGAGCCGTTAAGAGGATAAAGATACCATCACACATAATCAAGTCTCATTTTATAAACTTAAACGGGTCTCAGAAACATCTGGGGGCTTTTCTAACCTTGGAGCTGGACATCACAAGGAGCCACGTCTTTTGACAACAGGGTTACGCCGTGAGTTGTATGCGATTTAAAACTTAATCCAGCAAGCACCGGCCACGCTCCTGCTCTGCGGCACGCACCTGCCAGGTGCTCTGTGCTGGAGGCGGAGGCACAGGCCCGTCCTGCAGATCTCGTCCAGCTCTCCTGGACTTCGTGGCTGTCCCACCGCTCAGGATCTCAGTGCTGCTGATGTTATTTATGGAACAGAAATGAATGTCACCCTGACAGATAGTATTTTCAATGATATCCTGATTAATAGTCACACTTGAGGCTATTTTAAAAATGGAAGCAGTCACCATGAAGTGAGATAGGAATTACCCCAAAATAGACCATTTTATCCTCTGTGAATAATTTAGACCCTGGCACTCGTGAGGGCTGTGGAAGAGCTGAGTGGGAGCTTCGAGAAAGTAGGGCCTGTAGCTTATTATCTCTGTGTCCCAGGATTGACAGTGGGTGCTTGGTATGCAGCAGGAGCTCAATAATTGCTGAGCTGGCGAGCTAGATGAGCTTTTCCTTCTTAGTGCATATGCATTTAAGCCAAAAGGAGCTTATGAGGTCTTGCTGTGGAGGACTGGAAATCAATTTTGAGTAGTGACAGGAAGATCTGGGATGGGAAGTAAAAGAAAAAATTTAAAGTTAAAAGAAAAGAATGTAAGAGCACTGGTGCAGGCCTCTGCCCCTGCGGTCACCTGGGCAGCAGAGCGCCCTGGGGTGCAGGGCCCAGCCTGCCCGGGCTTGGGTTGGGTTCGACCTTCTGGGTAAAGGAACCGGGCCTGCCTGCTCCCGCCTTTCCCTTTAGATGGACCTCAACTGACCATCTAACTTTCCTGTGCGGAGAGGATCACCAGCCTGTGAACACAGAGAAGCAATGCGTGCGTCCATCACGAGGAGCCTTGGTGGCAAACTTCCCAGAGGATTGAAAGAGTGGGGCCGAATGTGCAGATGGTCTTGAGCATCCTTGGTCTCCTTGACTACCTCAAGTGAGACTATCTTTGACCTCAGGAGAAAGTGACCATTACCTACACAGCCATCAGCAAGTTTATCTCTGGTTTATTGGCAGAAGTAGATACTTAGGCCAATGCCCAAAGACTCAGAAGATGTTACGTACAGACTCTTTGGTTGAACGTAACATTCTTTCTCTCCAAATGGAGTCAGAGGTGTGGACTGACATAGAGGGCTGCCGTGCCCCAGACCCTCCAAGTTCAGGGATCAACGTAGACCCAGACCCCCTATTGCTGCACCCTGAAATGCACAGCACCTCCCCTGGGGCGTCCGGTCCGCGACTCTGTGTTCTACGGGGACACTAAGTCTTCTCTGCCTTTGTCTCCAACCTGCCCTGACACCTTGAAGAAGTTTCTTTAGACTTCAGTCTCCTTCCCTTGGGGTGCAGACATGGTTCTCCAGCCTTCTGAACCCCCTCCCCGCTGGCCCCCCTGTTGGCATTTCCCCTAATAAAATCCTTGAATACTTAGTTTCTTCTTGGCATTTGCTTGTCAGAGGCCTGGGCTAACACATGGGGGAACCAGGAATCTAGAAATCTAGAATCTAGGCATTCTGGATCTAGAATCCAGGGATCTAGAATCCAGGGATCAGGAGGCAAAGGGGTCTGTGGGGCTGGGCCATACGCCCGACTTACAGAGAGGAAGCTCGGCTGGGAGGTGGGGCTTGGAGCGCCTGGGCACAGCCAGTTGCTCTAGAGTCATCGTGGTGACACGGCGAAAATCCTGATGGGGGAAGATGGTGGCAGGTGTGATGATGCGGGAATAATATGGTGGATCGGCACCTTCAAAGAAAGGGGAGCTGACCGGTTCCTGCCAGGCTGAGTGATGGCCTGCAAGGGCAACAGGCGAGACAAGGCTTTCACCAGCAGCTGATGGCTGAGTGCGGGAACCAGGCATCTGGGCGGCGGCTCCAAGGTGGCCTTGGCCACCGCCCACTGGAGAGGCAGGAGGAAGGCCTTGTGGTCACAGAATCCTGGGGGCGCTCCCGGGGCGCTCCAGGGCTCAACGAGGGCAGGCCCTTGGGAAAGCACAGGGCCTTGAGCTGGGGGCCGACAATTCCCCACCCCCAGACTCCTGTTGAAGCCTCTGCCCTCTGACTGCACGTGGAGACGCACTTGGACACGGCTTCTAGAAGGCGAGTGAGAGTAGCGAGACCGTGAGGGTGGAGCCGAAAGCCCCAGACCCTTTCAGAGAGGAGGACTCCCCTCCCCCTCCCACGCCTCACCCGTCTCCCCACCGAGAGCTCATGGAGAAGGCAGCCCCCTGCGAGGCGGGAAGAGAGCTCTCACCAGCAACCCAAGCGAGCGGCACCTTCCTCTGGACCTTCCTCTGGACTTCCCCGACGAGGCCCAGGGAACAGACAGGCGCCATGCTGCGGCTGAGCGCCCCCGCCCCCAGGACCCCGACCCCCGCCTGGCGGCGCTGAGGGTGGGGGCTGAGGGTGCTGACTACAGCCACCCCGGGGCCCATGGGGCTCGCGGGCAGCCCCTCCGGGGAGGGCAGTGTCCCTGCCCCTGCCGTGTGGGAGATGCTGGGTGACCTCTGCCCTCGGAGGCCCGGGGGCCACTCACCTTCTTCCGGCCGGCCGGCCGCAGGCAGGTAAGGAGTCACCTCTCAGCACGGTGGCGGCAGATGCCGGGTCATGGGGGGAAGAGGCTGCGCCCCCAAAGGGTCTCGCCCTCTTAGCAAGCACTGGCTGGCGGCTGGGAGCTGGACTGCTGAACCAAGCGCTGCAACGTAGGCTAGAAAAGGACGTGTGGACTGGGGGCTCTGGGGGAACCCAAGGCCGAACGCCCGTGCAGGACCCTGGGATGGACAGCTGCTGGAGGGGCTCTCACGGCCCAGAAGCACCACAGCCGCAGGGAGGATGCCCCCGTTCCGGCCAGTGGGGCGGAAGGCGTAAAGGGGGGTGGGCCAGGAGGGGACCCACAGGGGGTGTGGTCGTGAGGGGCCACGGGACACCCTTTCGCAAGCGCTCCCCGTGCCAGCCCTCCACACACACGCAGCTGTTCGGGACATTCCCGGGGGTGGGGGGGCTCCTGGCGTGACGTCACTTCCAGCGGGTTGTTCAGGGCGGGGCCTCGGTGTCCGAGCCGCTGCCTCCGAGGACTGGGTCTCCGTCCACGTGGACGCCTGCTGGTGCCCCTCGGAGTCGTGTCGCACGCCCGCGCCCTCTTTGTCCAGTTAGGGCGCCGCACTCAAAGCGAAAGGCGACCCGCGAGGCTTGCTGCACACGGCGCGGCCTGGCCCAGGTGCCCCCAGCACCGGGTGCAGACGGGGCTCTCCTAGGTGGGCTGCCGAGACCTCCGTAGCGAGCCCCACACGCAGCCAGCCCCACGGTGGCATGCACGGCCTGTCCCTCCCAACACCTCCCCGATCTTGCACGCAGTGGGATGAGCTCGCGAGGAAGGAGCCGCCTGCCGAAGAGGGGTGAATAGACCCGAGCTCACCCTGTGCCCTGGACACTCAGGGCCCCTTGCCCTGGGCTTCCGGCTGTGGCTGAGCCCCTCCGCCCAGGAATTGGTACTGCAGCCCCAAGGGGCAAAGCCAGCCCCGGGGCCTCTGGGTAGCTCCTGACCTGCCCACCCAGTCAGGTGTGGGAGTGGTGGGCCCGCTTCCCTTCCTATCCTGGAGCAGCTTCCGGGGAGTGGGGACCCGAGCGGGGGACCCTCCTGGCCGAGCGGAGGCCTGGGCGCTCGGCTCCTTCTCAGTGTTCCTCTGCCCAGAGCTTCTGACTCTTCCCTCGGGGTAATGTTGCACTTGGGGGGAGGGGGGCTCAGTGCCTTAGAATTTTCAGCAAATGTTAATCACCAGCAGCAGTCGTGGGGATCTGCTTTCAGCGCTCCTCGAGGTGGGCAAGGCTAATTTAGCTTGTCAGAGCAGGTTCTGCCGCTATTAGCCTCTTCACCTGTGTATCTCCGAGTCTAGTTGCTTTTGCAGAGTTTAATTGGATGAGGGTTAGGGTCTCAGGGACTTCAGATCCGGAGCCTTTATTCAGCCAGACAACGCAGACAGAAGGCCTGGGGCGGGAGGCATCTTCCTGGGGAGAACCAAATCCAGAGTCAGCAAGACTTGGGGACCAGCAGCTCCTTGGAGTTTGCTTCGGGTCCCAGATGCTCTCGGTCACAGAGCCCTGGGAGGCGGCCCAGGCGCTTCTGGCTCTTGTTTCTTTTTTCCTTCCTGCACGAGGACAAGGCATGTTAGTGGTTTGCTGGTGAGAGGAACGGCGAGGAGGACAGAAGCAGGGAGGTGCTGTGGCAGGAGACGTGTGTCAAGTGGTTGGTGGAAGAAATGCCACAGTTTGTGGTCTCCACCACTAGCTTCTGTTGGCAGCTGAACACGGACACTGGGGCATGCTGGGTGTTGTCATCAGGGCTGGGAGGAAAGGTTAAGCTTTCAAGCCGCGGGGCGCCAGAGGCCACGCAGGCTGCGGCGCCAGGTCCCCTGAGCGGGGAGGAGGTGGGAGGCCCGTGTCCCTCTGAGCCCAGAAACAAGGGTTCCGCCGGGCCCTCCGTCACGCAGTGTGTGCCTGGCATGGTGCTGGGACATGTCACACACAACCCATCAGCGGGGCAGGAGACACCTGCGGGGAGACCTGGCCTGGACTCTGGCCCAGGCGCGGCCCCTCCCTCCCCTTCGATCACAGGGAGCTCTCTGCATGCACCCACCCACCACCACAGCTTGTCCATGCTTGCCCAAGGGGCTGTGGAAGGCAAAAGCCACCTTGTTTCTCGTAGCACACACATGGCAGGGAGCACAGGTGCACAGGGAGCCAGCAGGGAGCACAGTGTGCAGGGGAGCAGGCAGGGAGCACGGGTGTGCAAGGGAGAAGGCAGGGAGCACAGATGTTCAGGGGAGCATGCAGGGAGCATGGTGTGCAGGGGAATAGGCAGGGAGCACAGGCTGCAGGGGAGCAGGCAGGGAGCACGGGTGTTCAAGGGAGCCGGCAGGGAGCACGGTGTGCAGGGACGCAGGCAGGGAGCACAGGTGTGCAAGGGAGAAGGCAGGGAGCATGGGTGTTCAGGGGAGCATGCAGAGAGCACGGTGTGCAGGGGAATAGGCAGGGAGCACAGGCTGCAGGGGAGCAGGCAGGGAGCATGGGCTGCAGGGGAGCAGGCAGGGAGCACGGTGTGCAGGGGAATCGGCAGGGAGCATGGTGTGCAGGGGAGCAGGGCGGAGGCTCAGAGACAGACCTGATTCATGTTTCTTAATGTTCTCGAGCTACAACTGGACTCTTAGGCTGTCCCCACCTTATCCAGGAGGATTCTCTAAGACCCCCCCAGGGCCCACGGGAAGCCACAGATGTACTGAACTCTGTATTTGCTGTGACTGTCCTAGAGCTCATATATGCCTCTGATAAAGTTTTAGTTTATAAATTTGGCGCAGTAGAGATGAACAAAATAACGGAGCCAGGGCCTCCCTGGTGGCTCAGGGATTAGGGATATAGCACTATCTAGCCAACCCTGCAGCGCGAGTTCGATTGCCGGCCAGGGAGGGGACCCACACGGTGCAGCAGACCTCTCCTGCCTCCCCGCTGCTCCCCTCAGCCGTGGGTTTCAGTAGATCTGCCTGTTCTCCCCACTCTGTCTCTAGGGAATCCTGTCACCCCCTGCACCTCTGGCCTGCACCCCATTTCTTATATGCATAAATAAATAAATCCTTAAAAAATAACTGATAATAACAGAATTATAACAATAGACCTTAGAAACGGTTATGTCAATGTGGTGTCTCAAGATATTTCTGGATGTGGTTGACCGCGGGTAACAAAATGCAGAACTGTTGGGGTGAGGGGGCGGGGGTGGAATGGGCTTCCAAGAGACGATGCGCTTCCTCTGCTTCCCATGGGTGTCGTCGCCGTCCTCAGAGACCTGGAGAGGACCAAGCAGTGCTGAGTCGGTCATCACACTGGCTGGGAGCCCATGCGGGTGGAGCCTCGCCGTCAGGCATTGGAGGCAAGCGAGAGGCGGGCGGAGGGTTTCAGAGGCCACCTGCAAGGGTGGCTGAAGCTCTCGCACACGGCCGGGAGATGCGGCTGACCTAGACCCGCTGCCGAGGGCCAGCTACTCAGACCGCACTGGCTGGGGGACCCTGCCTGGGGGGAAGGGGCCGTTGACAACCCTCCACTTGTCAAAGTGCCTCGCACTTGCCACGGTTATAGCCATCAAAATAACAACAGAGATAATTAAACATCCTTAGCCTCAAACAACCCGTCGGAAAAATGGGCCAAGCATCCGGGCACATGTTCCCTATGGAGCTGGTCAAACGGCCCATTGGCCGTGAGAAGATGCGCCCCGTCACCAGCCCAGGCCACGGAGGCACCAGCTCAGCCTCCCGGGGTGGCTAAACACAAAACGGAAAATAGCCAGGGTCAGTGACGTGAGCACCCTCAGGCAGTGGAGATGGCGTCTCTGCTGTGGAAGGCACGAGGCAGCGCCCCAAAATCAAAAACAGACTTAGGCTGCGACGACTGGTATTCCATCTCCCCCATGTGTGGGGCCATCGCCCCATCACCCCACGTGGTGGTACTGGAGGTGGTTAGGGCCACCTGGGGTCATAAGGATGGGGCCCCAATGAGATTAGTGCCCTCGGCCAGGACAGACCGGCGCTCCCTCCTTCCCGGTCGTGTGAGGACGCGGCGAGAACTCGGCCATCTGCAAGCCAGGAAGAGCCCCACCAGAACCCACCATGCTGGCGTCCTGATCTTGGACTTCCAGCCTCCAGAACCTGAGAAAATACATTTCTGCTGTCTAAGCCACCTGGTCCCTGGTATTTTGTTATGGCAGCCGAGCTGACTAAGACACTATATGCTCCAGCAATTCCCACGTGCAATCTGGCCCCAGCCTGTCTTTCTGATGCATTTTCATACTGACGCTTAGTCCTGCGAAGCTCCCTCGCCCCCAGAGAGGCGCTCATGCTAATCTTGCCATTTAGGGTGCACCCAGGGGCTGGAGTCCCACCTGCCCCCGAGGCTTTCCCAGCCCTCTCCTTGCAAAGGTCTTTCATTCGAGCTCTCCTGTTACTTTTACTGCCTCGCTAGTGTGACACGGACTGTGTCTGGCTTCGTCCTAATTGTTTATGTATTTGCCTCATCTTCTCAACCGACTATGAGATTATTGAGGTCAGGGAGGAAGTGTATCTTCTGTACCCCAGACTCCTCCTGGCTGACATCAATGACCCCCCCACAAGATTTCAATAAATGATGGTGGAAGATGAACGCAGGGGAGGCTGAGAAGGTTGGTGATTCACGCGTGAGGGATGAGCAGAGTCGCTTGCAGGAGCCTGTCCCACACACATGGCTATTTTCTCCTGCATACAATTTGGTCTGTGAAGAGGAGCAGACTTTCGTCACTGGTGGACCGTGTTCGCCTTGTCACTTTGGCTGAGCAGATGTCCCAAGGTGATGACGCTAAGAATAACCCTCTGCAAATGCCTCACTGCCCCACGCCTTCCTCACACGCACAGAGGTGTCGCCTCCTGGAGGTTCCAAGAGGCTTCCTAGAATCACAGCAGGGAAAGCCAGGAAGACGGCCCCAGAAGACACCCGGCTGATGGCCGTGTGATGAACCCCAGGCCCTGCAGGCACTGAGGCCACAAGGACAGGCCTGGACAGGTCTGAACTCTGACTTTTTTTTTAAATTAATTTATTTATGTGCACAAGAGCTGGGGCACAGGCCAGAGGTGCGGGGGTGAGAGGAGTCACCAGTGACAGAGCGGGGAGCAGAACAGGCAGATGGACAGAAACACACTGCTGAGGGAGCAGCGCGGAGACAGGCGAAGTCTGCTGCACCATGTGGGTCAGCTCCCTGGCCGGGGATCGAACTCGTACTACAGTGGCTGTGGATGCTTCATCATGTTGCAACTTAACCCCTTGCGCCCCAGGGAGGCCCTGACTTGGAGTCTGAGGGAAGGGAAGGAGCTGTCCTGTGTCTGGGGAGGGACAGGCTGTGAGAGTAATGGCTAGGGAGGGCTGTCACCTGCCAGGTGTTATGCTAACCTGATGCACATGTGCCTCTGGAGCACTAGACCTTGGCTACCCAGGAGAGGGGCCAGACAGATCCCTACTCAGACAGAAACTCTACTCAATTGTTAGAAGATACTTAAGAGTGGTTGAAATTAACCGGGGGAGGTGAGTCATCATCAACCATACAATTTAGATCTCATCAACCGTGAACTCTAAACACGAGGCAAGTGTTTCTGATGAAAACTTTCTATCTGGATTGAGACGCATGGGTAAGACACACATCATATTTGAATATGTAATATGAATGAGAGAATATTAAACATCTCATTAGTAACTTTCATATTAATTATATGCTGAAATTCTAATATTTTGGTTTTTTTTAAAAAGATTTATTTATCTATGCATACAAGAGCTGGCCAGAGTCCAGGGAGGTGAGAGGATTCACCAGAGGCAGAGCGGGGAGCAAAACAGGCAGACTGACTGAAACACACTGCTGAGGGGAGCAGCGGGGAGGCAAGAGAGGTCTTCTATGCCATGTGGGTCCCCTCCCTGGCCGGCAGCAGGGATCGAACTCGTGCTGCAGTGGCTGCGGTCTGCTTCATAGGCGTTGCTTAACCCACTGCGCCACCAGGGAGGCCCTGTTATCACCTTTTGACAGAGGATGTTCAGAGAGGGTTAGTAACTCACCTCAAGTCACATAACCTAGAGGTAGAGCAAGAGCCAAACGGAGGACGGCCGATGCCAGAGCTTGCAGGGGCTCACGCCATGCTGGGGACGAGGGGCTCAGTTCCCAGGGCCTTGTCCCATGAGCCAGGGCACATAGAACATTGTAGTAATGTTTTTGGGAGATGCTCTGCATGCATTGTGGGTGTACTAACAGAATTGAAAGCAGGTATTAATCATGTCACTTTAAAAATTTAACTATGAGCATAGAAAAAACTCAACAAATTTTGGCAACCACGCTTGGCATTTCTTAATTTTTAAAAAAAGATTTATTTATGCATACAAGAACTGGGGTACAGGCTAGAGGTTTGGGGGTGAGAGGATGCACCAGAGACAGAGCGGGGAGCAGAACAGTCAGATCAAGGGAAGTACACTGCTGAGGGGAGCAGCGGGAGACAGGAGAGGTCTGCTGCGCCATGTATGTCCCCTCGCTGGCCAGGAATGGAACTCGTGCTGCAGCGGCTGTGGATGCTACATAGTGCAGTGCTTAGCCCCTTGCGCCACCAGGGAGGCCCCAATTTCTTAATTATTAAATATCCTGCAAAACTGAAAAAAATGGAAGACACCAAGTCTGTCCAGGCTGAGAGCTCCTGGGACACCATCAGACACCCCCCGAGCCCCCCAATGCTGTGTCGCATGTTGCATGGCTTCTCGCAACATGAGCGCGGGTCAGGGACTCGGAAGGGCAGCTGCGGTACTGAGGGGGCAGCCTCGGCTGGCAGAAAGACCGTGCCCTCCTCATGCTGTGCTTTGCACGGATTCACTGTCCACAGGAAGCTGGCGGGTGCTGAGGGAGAAGGGGAAGGGTAGAGACAGGGGCCAGTTTGACCTTTGCCAAGCTGGCTTTCTAAGGGGCTGACACGGGGAAGCAGTTGCTGTGGAGCTGACCTCCAGCTGGCCTCACCCAACAGGCTCTGACTCTGGGGTCTCTGTCAACAGGGGCAGCCCCGTGGGGACAGACCACCATTGGGGAGTGTGGTGCCAGCAGGGCAGGTTCTCAATGATTCTGGCAGACGGGTCAAGGAGGAGTCCTGGAGCCCTCGGCGGCTTTTTCAGGCTTTTATTGCATCGTCACATCAGAGGCGACCAGGTGCATGGCAGGCGGGGGCCAGGGGGCCAGGAGTCTGCAGGCCACAGCCCCCGCCATCTTCACTCTCTGGGCGCTCTGGCCTCTGCTCCTACACCTGCTTTTCCCCGCCTTTCCTTCTCTCTGCTCTCCCTTGGCGTCCTCGTGACACCACCCTTCCACGCCCGTGTCGAGGCCCAGGCGCGCCCTCTCGCGCATGCCTTCTTCTGCGGGCAGGCCCGCAGGTGTCCGTGATTGACACTGATGGCGGAGGGTGGACAGGCCTGACCATTTTCCCTGACCCTACAGGGACTCAAGGATACGAGGGAGGTCTGGCTAGACAAGCGAAGGGCTGACCAGGGAGAGGAAGAGCGAGCAGCACCGGGGGAGCAGGCCACGTCAAGCACTGCCCACTACCCAGCTTTGCGTGGGGACTCTGGGTCCACTGCGGGTCAGTGGCACGGGCTTGCTCTCACGCCAGTCCAGTCTTGAGTCAAGTCGCCAGGACCCACTGGTGGCAACATCTCGGTTCTGAGGTTAACAATGACGCGGGCTAGAGAGGACGGGCTAGAGAGGACTTTCTAGGCGAAATCTGGGTCTTTGTGAGAGGCCCAGGGGACCAGGACATGTGGCAGGACTTGGGGCAGGAACCGGCGAGGACTCACTTGGGGTTCTGGCACCGGGTCTGCTCGTCAACCTGTCCCACCTGTGTGTTCAGGGCAAGGTGTCGCTGGAAGGGGGAGGAACTACCAGGCACAGAAGGGGGTGAAGCTGATCCCACTGTGCCTTGCCACTTTTGAGGACTTTAACAGGAAGCTCCCACACTGCCTTTCACTTGTTATGTAAGTGCTTCCTGTGCAGTGTAAGCTGGGAGAGTGAATCCCTAGCTCTGTCTAAGCAGTTCACCTTTGAGTGAGAACTGGTTCACCCTTTTATCCCAACACCTCTGGGCCATTGGGAATATAGATGTTTCCAAAGGGCTGGGGTGGGGAAGAGTCAAAAGAAATAGAGTTGATTATATTATTATTGTTCAGCTATTTGTGTTAAACCATTTTTAAGATTTATTTAGGCACACAAGAACCAGGATACAGGTCAGAGGTGCGGGGGGGTGAGAGGATGCACCAGAGACAGAGTGGGCAGCAGAACAGGCAGACTGACTGAAACACACTGCTGAGGGGAGCAGCAGGCGAGGCAGGAGAGGTCTGCTACGCCGTGTGGGTCCCCATCCCTGCTGGCCAGCGGCAGGGTTTGAACTCGTGCTGCAGTGGCTGTGGTTTGCTTCATAGTGCGTTGCTTAAACCCATTGTGCCACCAGGGAGGCTCCTAAACTGTTTTTTAAATTTAAGTAACATCACATGAGAACATTACATAAGACTCAGCTGTGCGTCATCATAAAGCAACATGTGTTTCTCAAGTCAACCAGTAAAAGCTGAATTCTATCTGAATTCACTAGGAAGTGACCCCTTTGTACCCCCACTTCCCTCTTTCCTTCTGGTACCCACTAATTTGGTCTTAGAGTTTAGAAGTTTATTCTTGTTGTATTTAGTTCATCTCTTTATCTTGTTTTGTTGTGTATTATGTAGGAGTAAAATCATGCTGGTGTCTCTGGCTTATTTCACTAAGCATAATTCCTCCTTGATTCATCCACGCTATTGCAAATAGCCAGAGCTCTTTATTTTCCTAAAATACAGAAGGGTAGTTTCCATTGTGACTGATTTGTGTCTTGAGGGCGTAGGCTGAGGGGGAGGCTGGGATGTGATTTCCAGGTGAAGGGAGAGATTTGAGTGTAAGGGCAAGTGACCAGTAAGCAAAAGCAGCCGTCTCCACACAGAAGGGAGAAGGGGTACGGAAGAGAAGGGGTACGGAAGGGAGA
Organism: Galemys pyrenaicus; assembly: GCA_019455555.1. Lineage (NCBI taxonomy): Eukaryota > Metazoa > Chordata > Mammalia > Eulipotyphla > Talpidae > Galemys > Galemys pyrenaicus. The sequence goes on along the minus strand of JAGFMF010012163.1, from coordinate 1,082,941 downwards.
AGGGGTTATGGAAGAGAAGGGGTACAGAAGAGAGAAGGGGGTACAGAAGACAGAAGGGGTATGGAAGAGAGAAAGGGTACGGAAGAGAGAAGGGGTATGGAAGACAGAAGGGGTACAGAAGATAAGGGGTACGGAAGAGAAGGGGTATGGAAGAGAGAAGGGGTATGGAAGACAGAAGGGGTACAGAAGATAAGGGGTATGGAAGAGAAGGGGTACGGAAGAGAAGGGGTATGGAAGAGAGAAGGGGTACAGAAGAGAGAAGGAGTACGGAAGAGAAGGGGTACAGAAGAGAAGGGGTACAGAAGAGAAGGGGTACGGAAGAGAGGGGCCCTCAGAGCTGTGCTCCTCCTTGAGTCCGGGCCTGGGCTGTGTGCAGTCTGTTTACCCTGCAGGACCTGTTTGAAGAGCAAAGGCCGTGCGTCTGGAGGAGGCCACAGCGCTGTGGCCAGGGCGTGAGCAGAAACACTTCTAAGTCCCGTCCTTCCTGGTGAGGTCACTCTGTCCAGCCTTTGCCCGAGAGACCCTCATGCCTAATTGTAGCTTTTCTGCAGGCACAGCAGAAGGACAGCTGCTGCTAATTTAATTCCATCCCATTTGGGTGGTATTTATTGAGCCTTATGTGTAAGGAACCTTTTTAACAATGCCCAGCCTTGCATCACACTCACCCCCTCCTCACCCTAAGAAAACCTGCACGAGGACTCCCGGCCCCGGCCGCCATGAGCCCCGGGCCTCTCTGGCTTCCCAGGAAGGGGCCGGCCTCCAGGTGGGAAAGGTGGCCTCAGCCAAGGGCAGCTGCTCTCACACTTTGTTCTCTCCTCCCCATGGGCGCCAACACCCCCCAGGTGCAGAGACCTGCTGGAGAGCAGGTAAGGGCAAGTAGCGCTTCCCGGGCTCTTGCCAGAGGCGGGCGCGGGGCAAGTCGGCCGGGGGGCTGCCGCACTGTGGCTGTGACTGTTCTGTCCAGAGCAGCTGGGACGGCGGTGACGTGCACTGGGCACGCGGCTCAAACGAGTGAAAAAAAGCTTAAAAAAGAAAAAGGCCATTGCCCCCAATCCTGTCAGCCCTGCACAGCACGGAGGGCGGGCGAGGAGACAAAACCGTCCTTGCTCACCTCCAAATGGAAGCTCTCCAGAGATCATTTTCAAGTTTCCCTCCTGGAAATGTGACAGCACCTGACCCCAGAACTCTGAAGCCGCCTTCACACCCCCAGGGAGGTAGGGGTGTGCAGGAGGGAAACCGAGACCCAGGCAGTTTTCCAAGTGAAAAATACGTTACCCCAAAAATGGCTCTGGGGAGAGGAGAGACGTGATGTTTTACAAAAGGGAGATCATTGCTTCAGCAATAAAGGACTCACGCCCAAAGAGGGGGACCTGCGAGGGGCGCCCCACCCGCGCTGTCTGGGTGGGTTCTGGTGGGGGAGGGGCCGAGCAGGGGGAGCACAGCGCTGTGGAGCTGATTCCAGCAGAGGCAGCGAGCAGCAAGGGGCCCTGGCTATGGGGTCCATAATTGGCTAACGAATAATAAAGCCAAAATTGGATATTAACAGCAATTAGTTTCTGTAGAGGCACTGGGGGAAAGAGCTGCGGAAAACCCCACTGGGCCCGAAGCCGAAGCAGTCTGAAATTAAACCAGTGTCTCAATTAAATGGGAATAAATATTGCCACATCAATCTGTAGAAGTCTGGGAGGGGGCTGGGCGGACGCCCCCTCCCCCACCCCCACCCCGTGACTTGCACGTGCGCCTCCCGCGGCCACTGCTTTGTCGGGCTGGCCCGGACCTGTAGCCTCCAGAGACCAGTCGGCCCTTTACAGGGCGCATGACCTTGCGACCCGGCTCTCAAGGTTATTCCGGGGCGCTGACCTGTTCACCCAAAGGAGCCTCACCTGACTGGTCGCACCCGGGGGTGCGGAAAAGGGAGGCACTTAGTTCTCACTGAAACGGTCTGCGCAGCCCAGGGGAGGGCGGCTTCGGGAGGCCGCGCGCCTACTGCAGCTTCCCGGGCGCGTCCCCGCTGGCTGCGCTGCCGCAGGGTCTGGGACGAGCCCTGAGCGGAAAGAGAAAGGTGTCATTTTCCTTCTGGGCTGTGGATTTCGCTGCTGCTGTTTGGGCTTCTCTTGAGCGTGGTGGCCGTGGGGAAGGAGGGTGTTTGGGGTCACCCAGCTGGCGTGGCTGAGAGCTGGGGCGCGCCAGCCAGGTGTGGGGCGTGCAGGCGGCGGCAAGAGGAGCCGGTCAGAGGCATGGCGTCGAAAAATGCCCTCTAGCCTGGCAAATCCAGCTCTAAATCACCTGCGCCTGGCATGGGCGGTCGAGGGCATGGCCAAGAAGTGACTTTTGGGTCGGCTGGGGTCCTATCCCCACCTTCTGCCTGTGGGAACCCCACCCCTAACCCGCCACTCTTTCTCACATGGAGAGACTTCCCCACACTCCCCACACAGAGGAGGCTGTGCAGGGGTCCGTAGGAGAGTGGATGAGGTGGATAGGAAGGCGGAGAAGGAAGGGGAGGGGAAGGGAGGGGAGAGGAGAGGAGGGAGGGGAGGGGTGCGCAGGATTCTGCCCCAGGCCTAAGTGCAGGGAGGGGAGTTTACTATGAGCTCCTGGTGGAGGCCGTGGGCCTGGCCCACCCCGTGCCCACCCGCGCGGGTCTCCACGGTCACTTCTGACATCGGCTCCTTGTGTCGGCCTGGAGGTGCACAGGAAAGGGGGAAGAAGGCGGGTCCCAGCACTGTGCCCTGGCCTCTGCCAGTGCCTGGCTCAGTGCAAGAAACGCAGCTGACGCAGGGGCTCAGAGGGGCGCTTTGCCAGATTCAGGAAATTAAAAAAGAAACGAAAGTGGCGAAACAGCAGCAAAATAGCAGAGAAACCAGCGCCTTCATCCTTGCCTCACTCACTCAGAAAGTCTTGGGTCTTGAGGGGAAAAGAGGAAGCCTCTTGCCAGTCGGAAAGAGGCTCACTTAGAGGGCCAGGGCGCAGGCCTGTGGAGGTGGCTGAGCCCAGCACCCCCGAACCCCAAGAACCACTTGGACCAGGTTATACCAAGTAGCAGAATGAACTTCCCGAGAATGTTGCCTCCTAAGTCTCCATCTTGATATTTCCATGTTTAAAAAAACCAGGATTTTAATTTAAAATGCCCTCCTCCAACTTTAATAGGACAGAGAAACCCCTAGTGATCATAGGTTTATTTTGGGGAGCTTTTGCAACCATGACCCAGGTTCTCGTTTTTTCTTTGGGTACCAGTTCCATTTTAAGACAAAAGGGATGAGAAAATGGAAAGGCGAGCCTATTGAGAGCTGCTGACGTTCCTTTTTTGACCTGGAACATTCCTTGCTCTCCAGAAGACCTGCTTTTTTTCCAGGCCATCTAAATTTGGTGTCTGCTGATGCCGGCAGACCTGCCCAAGGTGGCACAGCGCAACCCACGTCGCCTCAGATGAATCCCGTTTGAAGTGCTTTCCTTGTTCTGGGTCTGCGATTGAGGTCCAATTTAGGACTAAAGATATTTTAAAAACCAACAACAACAACAAAAAAACAAAACATGAAGTCAGATGGAGGAAGCCTTGGCAAAAACACCCAAACGAAAGAACTATAGCTGGGACTTGGAGGAAAAAAAGTCTTTATTAGGTACCATAATTCTCATCGTTGTTGTTACTGACATGCTCATCGCTGAATCAGCCAGGCAAGCCTCAAACACACGGTCTCCCCGCACAGCCTCTGCGGTGTTGACTCATGGACTCTGAAACACCCACAGAGTGGATGAGGAGGGGAGGCGCCATCTGTCCTAGGGAGAAAGCTTTGCAGCTGCCCCCAGAGAACTCCATTCTAAGGTTGGAAGAGGGGTGGGGTATTATGTAAGTTCAGCAGAGGGAAGAGACAATGCTTTCCGGGGGGTGGGGGGGCGGGGCAGTGTAGAAGGGTGCATTTTTGGTGCGGTTACGTGCTCTCCTATAAATACTCGCCATGGGTTTGGTTGCGCCTGCAAGTGTCTATAGGGGTATTTGGGGTGTACAGGGGCATATGTCAGCTGAGGAAATAACCCTCCTCCTAGATAGTCCTCTGCCTAAGGCCCCGCTATGCACCTGTCAAGACTGCCCCCCTCCTCACGCCCCTTGGCAATGGAAGTGGTAGTTTACCTTTGCCTTTGTTATAGGATCAATTTCTTGTTCGGCAAAACAGAGACCAGGGCCTGGGCTGTCTCTGGCATGGGAAAGAGTATTACCGTTTCTAAATCGTCTTAAGTATCTGATGCAGTCACCCTGAGCCCAGCGCCAGCCCTCAGCATCAAGAGGCCCCAGTGATGGTGGTGTGAGAGGATGGGGCCTCCTCTGCCTACCCAGTCAGCAAACCGCCTTCATCCCAGCGTCCATTTCAAAAAAATCATCCCCTTTGTTTAAGCCGTAGGCTGCGATCGAGGGGCTCTGGGACAGGCGGGAGCAAGAGGATGCCGAGTTAAAGGGATGCCTGGCAAGAGCAGAAAGCTTCTGGCTTCTCACATCAAGGCCGAGGGGCCAGCACTGGGTCCAAGTACTGCAGAAGGAAAGCTCAGACAGATCTCGACTCCAATACCTCCCTGAACACAAAGGGGCCTTGCAGGACGCCGGGCAGAGGGTGCATTTGTCTCTTGGCCTTTCTGGTCCTCAAAAGCCCCACATAAAGGTGCATCTCCAAGAGCCCCAGATGAACCCGCCAATCCACACACAGAACCAGCACTCCCAGTACCCAACCCACACACTTCCAAGCTTTCTGCAGCAAGAGTTTACATAAGTGATTAAAAAAAAAAAAAAAAAAAGCCTTCCTGCGGGCACAGATCCCAGGCCCAGGAGCTGACTAGCCTTGTCCATGGTGCCTGAAGGTTAGGCTCACCAAGAGAAGCGAGTTGTTTCCACCTCAAAGGTGCATTACTTGGGGAGGCATCTGGAGATTGTACTGGCTGGCAGGTCCATCAAGGAAAGCTACAGCGTGTCTGATGGAATTATGGGGAAGCAATTATAGAGACGAGGCCAGACTCACTAATGTAGACCGTTGTGGGGCAAAGGGGTTGGCCATCAGAGGCTTAAACCATGCCCCCCAAGACAGGAGAAATGAGGGGTTGCTAGCCCGAGGAGGCACCATCTGGAGGCAGGCCTATTTTGAAGGCAGTGCTAGCAGTCTCTTGGGACAGCCTTGGTGAGGGCTCAGGGGCTAGGGAAGCTGCTGTTTCCGCCCCAAACCAAGTCTCTGGGACCAGAGCAATAGCAGGTACTTGCGGTCTGCATGATGGGGCCGCAGCCTTCTCTCTGCCAGGGTAAACAGATTAAGTCCCATTTTGCAGGCCCAAAGAAGCTTCTGGAAGTGTCTCGGTAAGGTCTAGTACATCTAACATTGCTTGACTCCAAGCCCTATCTTAGCAGGGCAAAGGAAGAGTCTAAGACACAATAATTACCTATTGAATGGCATGTGGCTGGCTCTTAGAAATAATTGGGAGGGAGCGACGCTAGGGGCCCATGGATTCCTGGGATACTGGTTTATTTAGTGAGCTAAATGGCGGCTTTGGTAAGGACCCGAGTAACCATCCGCTCAGCCTCTTTCAGGCCTTGATGACTATGTCAAAATCAAACTAAAATCCTAACCATCCCATATGGCCTTGCAGAGGCAGGGCTGTGCCAAGGGTGGGGGAGAGGGGTGCAGCAGCCTTTCTGGGTAGGAAGATCCAGCTCTTGGCCTCCTTTCTCTGCAGGGGCCTGCCCTCCTCCACTTTCTCCACCTGGAAATATTAATGAGTTTGGGTTTTGCCACCATCTACCGCAGCTCCGGGGGTTAATACAGATCTGGACGGGGATGGGGCAGCGCTGAGGGGGGTCCCAGGGACCAGCTGCTGCACTAGGTCTGGCGATGGGGAGGAAGGCCAGATTTGGGGAGCAGCTTCTTCAGGATGAGGAACGGTTAACCCTTTTCATTTCCTGCCGACTTCTTTCAAAACAGTCTTCCCTCAGACCCCCACCTATGCACAGTCTGTTTTTCCTTCTGCCGGTTTGCAAAGGGAAGCATCCTCCCCTTCTGCACTAGGAGGTTCTTGCGCCTCTCCCTTCCTCTGCATCTCCTGGATCTCTGCCCGAAACTGCAATTACAGGCGGAGGAGCGCGAGCCGCTCCCGGAGCCCGGCTCTCAGCCCCCTCGAGCTGGACAGCCATCCACGAGCTAGCACCTTCTCCCATGGAGCCCAGGACTTCGTGAGCTTGTCTGGTGCCACAGTGCCACAGCAGAGGTGTCAAGTAGCGCTCTCCTCCTCGTATCTGGCTCCCACCCCCCTTCCCAATCTCAGCGGATCTCAATAATACACCCGCAGCCAGTTCTGGTACATACAGTCTGCCAGCCCAGCGGATGCCAGATGATTATTATTTTTCTTTAAAGGGCAAACCAATAGCGAAGGCCAGAACAAAAACACAGCCGGGGGGGTGGGGTGGGGTGGGGGAGAGGTGTGCACGCACATACCAGGCACCCGAAGCCAGAGAGAAAACAGCTCATGGACACGCTCCGCAATGCGCTCACAGCGACCCCCCGCCCCCACCCCCGCCCCCCTCGGCATCTGTGCTGGCACAATCCGCGCTTCTGCTCCAGAATCTGCTCCTGTTTCCCTGTGTCTGTCTGCAGCTCTCGGCCCCTGTCTGTCACCAGCCACACACCTCCCAACCCCGCGGGCTCCGGTTCCGGGCGGTCGGGCAGCCCAGACCGCCGAGCGAGACCCCCTCCCGCCCGAAGCCGCAGCGCCGCGCTCTGCGGGGGACCCTCGGCTCCGTGGCTCCGGCGCGGCGGGCCCGGCGGACCGTCGGTGCTCAGCCAGCCCCATTCTTGGCATTCACCGCGTGCCTTAATTGTATGGACATTTAAATCAAGGTCCGCTGTGAACACGGAGAGAGAGGCCTTTCTCCTGAGGAAGGAAAGGAGGGAGGGAGGCAAGGTGAAAGAAAGGCGGAGGGCGGGGAGAAGGAGAAATGGGAAAACAAGGAAAAAGAAGTAAAAAGCGGCGTGCGAGCGTGCGCACTGACAGCGCCGGGGTGGGGGCGGGGAGCGCAGGGAGAAAGGACCGCAGCATCCTCCCTACCGCAGCTCCCCCAGCCGCGCAGACAATGCGCTAGCAGCGACGTCTTGCAGGGGCTCTTTGTTCTCCCCCATCCTCACGGATCCAGGCTTTTTCCTGCAAAGCGGAGGGGGTGGAGGATGGGGGGTGTGGGTGGAAGTGGGAGACGGAGGGGTGCCTCCCCCATGTTAATTACCCGGACGCCCCTAGCCCCTGCCCCGCGCCTCGCCTCCCCTGCAGCTCCAGACAATGAAAAAACAATACCATCCCCACCGCACCCCAAGAGCCGCCAGCCCTACCCACCCATCTCGCCCTCGGCTTTGCCCAGGCAACTGAGGGGCAGGAGGGGGAAGGAGAGGGCGAGGCGCGAGGCGGCAGGGGCTGGGCAGCTGCAGCCTGGGCAGGGCGCGCCGCAGCTGCTTTACCTCGCTCACTGGTCCTGGCACTGCCAGGCCGGGCGTGCCGCAGGGGCGAGCAGCCGCCGTCCGGGCCGGGATCTGGGGAGACAGCCTTCCGGAACTCGCCTGCTGCAGTCCTCGCGCTCAGGTCCCAAGTGGTGGAAGGGAAAAAGGAAAAGGGGGAAAAAAAAAGAAGGGAAAAAAACCCATAAGAGCGAGGCCCATCTGGCCCCTCGTCAGCTTTGTCAAGTCTTGCATACGCTAAAATGCTAATGACCTAGATAGCTCATGCAAAATGCAGCAGGGAGGGAGGTGGGAGGGAGGAAGAGAATGAGTGGAGGGGGGAGCGAGGGAGGAGGAGACGAAGGGGGGGAAGGGGGGAGGACGGGGGGAGGGAGAGAGAGGGAGAGAGAGAGGGAGAGAGAGAGAGAATGAACATATATACGTCTTTGAAGCACCCTTACCACTCTGCCCACCTCACCCCTCCCCAAACTGTCAGCCGCTTTACCAGGTAAAGGGTGGGTGTAGACTTAAAAGGTCATTCGTGTCTAATGCGGCGGGGTCCCTGGGCCAAAAAAAGGGAGAGGGACAGGGCAGGAGCAACCCCAAAGCCTAAGGGATAATAAGATATTATTTTAAGCTCCCTCCCTCGTGCCCCCCTTCACCTCTTCACTGTTTACACACAAATCCAGACGCCTCCTGATGGGTGTACACGGACATATCAATTTTTCATCAGTTTCTCAGAGCCCCTATGGACACACACCATACTCACCCCAAAGCGACGCATCCTATGAACCGAAGGGGGCCTTGAAAAACAGCCCTTCTCCACACAAACCCCTCTAGCTAGCCGGTCCCCACGCCCCCGTTTGCCTCCGCTGCTACTCCCATCCCCTCCAGCAACCTCTCCGGCTTCTCTTCGCTGAGCCTTTGCGTCCCGGGCTCCCATCCAACACCCGATCCCGAGAAGGTGAGGTTAAGGGGGCAGGGAAGCCAGGTGAGGGCTCTCTCACCTGATCGGCCACGACCCAGTTCCCTTCCCTGACCTCCTCAACAACGACACCGCTTAAGCATGCCACAGGGACAAATAAAATTCAACCCGAATACCCTCAGAAGTCCAAGCCCCGGGCCTGCGCCCTCGGGCACCCGGATCGCTGGGGTCCGGAGCCAGCGCTCCCGCGCGCCCCTTCTCGCCGAACCCAAGGTGCTTTGTCCACTCCAGTCTCGGTCTTTCTGTTCTTTTTAAGAGACGCCAGTCCGCAGCGTTTCTGTCAGTCCAAGGAAAGGCAGTGCATCTACTGAATAAAAGGGATCGAGATAACAGGCATGCAGACGGAGGAGGGAGGGGTGCGGACGCAGAGGAAGCCCGCAGCGAGGGAGCGGTCTCCCGGGTCGAGCCCCCGCGCTTCCGGACAGGGGAAGGGGCGGGCGCGCAGACGCCGGTGGTCGCTCCTCCCGGCAGGAGGAAATGCGACCCATCGTCGGGAGCATGATGACCACGAGCCTGGTGAAAAAACCCCGCTCTCGGGGAAGCAGAGCATGCGTGCTGCCGGCACCGCACTGCCGGCGGCGGCCGCGGAAGAGAGCGCTGGAGGCAAAGGTTGTGGCGGCTGCACCCTCAGATGAATAATAACGCGCAGCGCAAGTTGCGGTTCAGCCTGGAAATCCAGCCCTTCGCGTGAACTCGCGTCGAGTGCGGATTGCAGGGGCTGGGGAGGGGGGAGGGGAGGGGAGGAAGGGGGAGGAGGGGGAGCGGGGCAGAGGGACTTTGGAGCCTTTTAATTTATCCTTACCAAGCCCGATCTCCTCCGCCGTCCTCTTTGGGTGAGGTCGAACTCCTTTTTAAAAATTATTATTCCTTTAACGGATTATTCAGCTAAAAGAAGCCACATCTGCTGACTGTACCGAAAACAAGAGGATTAGGAGCCGTCCACCGAGCCCGGCCCGCAGCCCCACCCCCTCTGCACCAGCACACGTCATTCTCACTGCCCCCGGTACCTCCCTCTCCTTCTAGCTCAGGGAGAGCCGTGCCAAGGAAAATGCGGATTTGAGGAAAGTGAGAAGGGGGAGCGTTCGGAAGAGCGGGAAAGCCAAGGCCGGAGGTGGCGATTCGCACCCCTACACTCACACGCGCTTCCGTTTATCCGTTTCTATCCTGGGAGAAGGGTGCCGTGCCCACACGCGCCGCACCTGCCCTGGGCCGCGTCCTCCGCCCCCTTTAACGCCACCTAGTCTGCGCCAGCGCCTGGCAGGCTCTCCTCCCAGCGGCCGGGGCGTCCGACCTCCACCTGGCTCCCCAAGTCCCCCCTCCGTCGGGGTGGCCGCGGCACGCGCTCCTCGTCCGCTCCCAGGCTCCCCTGCTTTTGCGAATGAAGTGGGGGGCTCGGGACACCGGCACACCCGCTCCTCTTGGTACCCCGGCCCGAGACGCAGGGCTGGGGTTTTCGGGGGCCGCCGCGTGGCCAGGCGGGGTGGGGTTTGGGGTGCTGCGGCGACGCGGTTAACATCACTGCAGAGCGCGCGGCGGTCCAGGGCCGAGCGCTCCTGCGGGCCCCCGCCCCCTCCAGCCCCAGGTTGGCTTCTGGGCGGACCGGCGCGGGGGCGCGAAGAAGAGCTGGAGTGCGGAGGAGAAGGTAGTCCCATTCCCCGCCCCCCTGCAGTCAAGGTGAACGTGAAGGAGAGCGGCGCGCGTGCCCGCGCCTCTGGGTACGTGCGCGCGCCCTGCTCCCCCGCACCCCTCCCCCCGGGCCCGGGCGCCCTCGCGCCCTCCCGCGCCCGCGGGGGCCAGATGGACCGAGATTAGAGAGGCACAGAAGTGCGTCTGCACGTCGGGCCGCCGCCCGTCCCGCGTCCATTCACACTCACTTCGGGGAGGCGCCTTTTGTTGCTGTGGTCGTGGCCGTGCTGTGTGTTTTTCCGGGAGCAGAGGGTCAGCCTGGCCTTTGGGAAAGAGTGACTCTGCCCAGGAGGACAAAACCCGAGACGCCCCTATCCGGCCGACCCCTACCAGCGCGAGCATGGAGACATCGCAGGCCCTTCTGCAGGGCGGTCTCAGTGAACCCCAACCCAGGCCGGGGCAGTGAACCCCAACCCCGGTGGCGACGCGCTGGGCCCATCTGCTCCCCTTACTCCGGCTTTTCTCCTTTGATGACTTAAAAACCAAATTACATGTTCTCAGGCAGCGCTAGATGCGGGGCCACGGAGATGGGAAGGGAGCACCGGGCAGCGCGTCCAGCACAGAGCCCGAGCAGGAGGGCCGGTGACCCCGGCGCTGCCCCGCGCTCTCCGCAGCCATGTCAGTTTGGCCAGTGTTGGGCCGTCTGCCCCAGTCGAAGGGCAGCAACTCATAATTAGCTCTGGCTTTTTTGTGCCTCCAACAATGCACCACGAGAAGCTTAAAAATAAGCAGTATGGGCAAATGCCAAGAAAAGTTTTGCTTCACACTGAGAGAGAGGCAGATAGACAGACACCTAGAGACGGAGAGAGGAGGATAAAAAGAATGTAAAATATCCCTGCGACAGATTTTTAATTTCTGGAGACTGGGAAAGAGCATCCGGCATCTGCGGTGCTGTTGGGGGGGGAAACTCCCCATTCTGGCCACGTCCCCTCAAATCAAAATAGTTTTCTGGTGGAAAAATGATCGTGGCCGGTGGCTTGGTCCGCGACCTCCACCTTTTGGATAGAGGTTTTCGAGTCAGGACTATCTATTTTCTATTCACTGAGCACAGCTACTCGTGAGGCCCTTCTCCGTGGAGGGCCGGGCTCTCCCTGAGGGCCAGGTTGCCTTGACTGCGGGGCAGGGGGCAGTCGGCCGCTGCCAGGCCGCCCAGGCCTGGGTTTCTCGGGCGGTGGGGTTTTGTTTAGCGGGAGGCGGCTCAGTGCAGTCCGGTCTGCCGCTGCTGCAATGCAGGGAATTTGCTCTCTCATCTTGCGGCAGGGGGGAGGGGAGTAGAGCGATGGTTTTGTAACAGACTCGGCAGGCCGAAGTGGGAAAGCCTTCAGTGATGAGCCCCGGGTTGAAATAGAAGAGAGAGAGAGAGAGAGAGAGAGATCAGTGATGAGCCCCGGGTTGAAATAGAAGAGAGAGAGAGAGAGAGAGAGAGAGAGAGAGAGAGAGAGAGAGAGAGAGAGAGAGAGAGAGAGAAGCAGCTGATGCTGAATTAATAGTTAGAGCAGACCCCTGAGGCTTTCTGGAAGAGGGGGTCAGGAGTCCCCTCCCCTCCCCCACGCACAGATTTCATCTGTTTTTACCAGTCTGATCGCAGGCTGGGGCATTTGTGATGGCTTCTTAAAACCGAAACCCTTGGGGTTAAGAACCGGCTATGCTCTTGATCAAACTCACCCCAAATGCTAGCACGTTAAGAAATTACATTGTAAAACCTCCCAAATCCGATTGACTGGGCTGTTTGGGGCCCATATGGCCGCACAGCTGTGCTCCAGTGAAAAGACACCGTTGCCCCTCGGATGGCATAAAGTGGGGTTCCCCAGAGAGCTCAGACATGACCTAAGTATTAGCTTAGCCTGGGGTGAGGACTGAGTTAAATCTTGCTCTTCTTGGAGGTTAAAATAAAGACAACAACAAAAATCAAAAGAGGCACACTTCTGAATTCCTTGTACGGACGAACCTCCCGCTGGCCCCACCAGGGAGGAGAGAGGACTCAAGAAAGAAACTCTGCTCAGCTTACCATGCCCATGACGTCAGGCAAACTGAAGATGCGGAGACTGGCAAGAAATACATTATTTGCCAAACATACCATGTGCTGGTGACATTTGTGGTTCCCTGTCGCAAGGAGCAGGGCTCAGACCTCGGCCGGTGCCTTCGTGTTAACCCTAAAGAGCAGGCATCGCGAGCAGTTTCCATGGTGGGGAGAGGAAACGTGGTGCTTGAAACAGGAAAGCCCATAATGAAATACAGCCAGGTTGAATTTTTAATATGATGGCGGCTCCTGTAACGCATTTCTTTGCTAGTGTTTACGTGCAGCAGGAGTGATTCATTCTGTGGCAGAAATCAAAATAACACTGCAGTACTTTAACACATGGGCTCCTTGTTTTTAAAGGTGTCCCGGAATAGAATATTCTATAAGCTTCAACTTAGCTTGGCCAGAGAGAGAAACTGAACGCCCAGCTCTGTCCCCAGGCAAGTGTTCAGGCTCGATAAGAGCCAGACTTGTTCTTCCTTATCTACCTGCGCATGCTTCAGCCTCCAACTTCTCTGCGGGCCTTAACGGGTGTTTTAACACAAGGGAGAGAAAAAGCAGCATTGCCTTCACAAATCAATCTGGAGAGTGGTGCGGGGGAAAGCGCTGGTTAGAGGGTTAGATTCATCATCTCCGTCAGCCGGTGCTGTTTTGGAGACTATTTCGATAGTGAAACTGCCTCCTCGGAAAGCTTTCCATAGAGCGGCACTTGCCCTAGTGTTCCTTTAGCGTCAGTTCACATCTTGGGAATCAGCTGCAGATAGTGCTGCGGTTACTGGGGCTTAAAAAAAAAATAAACAAAAGCATTTTGGAAGTAGGGTTTGAATGGCTTCACTAATGATAGAACCCTGCAGATGCTTTGGTGAAAAGAGGACATCCAGGCCTAGGGAAAAAGGAAAAGTGCTGCCGGAGATCGGGTGGCTGCCTCGTAGTAGCAGGTTCAGGGGTAAAGTTAAGAAAGAACAAAATCCGTTCTCTTTGTTTCTTGTCCATCTATTTTTCTGAGGCCCTCTATGAACTTGAAGTTTTCATATGATTTTAGTCAATAAAAAAAATAGCTGACCCTAGTGAACAGTATTTGTTCAGCGTTTGGGCTGAATTTTGAAATTCAGGTTTGTTATTTTAAAGCAGCACTTCAGAGCATGTTCAGGGAAACACATCGGCAGCATCTTCAGCCCTGGAGAGGGAGGCTGAGACCCTCCCAGAGCACAGGGCTTCGGCGGCCAAGTCCACCCAGGGCCACCAGGTGTTTAGGACATAGTGTCGGTGTGTCCACCCAAGCGGCCGAGGGGGCCAAAGGGCGAGTGAGCAGATGGCGTGGGGCAAGGAGCTGAATCTCCTTTGCCGCCGAGTCCTTTTCTTTAAGAGGAGGTGCTGGGGCCAGTGACTTCTCACCTCTTTCCACACAAATTGCGTGTGGCTTTATTGTTTCCAAAAACGCCCCGCGTTCTTGAGTGTAGAAGAGATTGTCTCTTTTAAAATCGACCTGGCTGACATTATTCAGGGCCTGAAGTGGAACGCAGAAAGCCTAGAGAAAAGTAGTGTGTGCGTGTGTGCGTGCATGTGTGTGCACATGTGTGTGTTTAAATGGCATTCATCTGAAAGTCCAATCTTCTCTTTCCTTGATTACCCTCTGGGTAGGAAAAGGTCCCTATCAGGTAAAAGCGTTTTCCTGGCACCGCCGCAGCACAACGCGTCTGCCTCCTGCCCTGTGCCTGAGCATCTGACCTGAGCCTGGCCTCAGATCTAAAGCCCCCCCTCAAGCTGCATCCTGGCCCAGATCTTGGATGAAGACGGATGTTCTTTTGCAATGCTTAATATGGGCATGTACTGGCGGCTCTTCCTCCTCCCCTCGCTCAGAAAGAGACCCTGTTACTCTCATCATCTGATATTACACGAGTAAATATTTTTGTTCAATCACTACCCAGGGCGGGAGAATGAATTATCTGTCCGGAGAGAGATCTATAAACTGCCAGAGCTGCAGGCAATTTTTAGCATGCGTTTGCCTTGCTTCGCGGCACTGGGCTCTTGGGGTAGAGTCAGATTTGGTGTTTCTTTTCAGCTTTATGCAGAGAAACGCAACGCAACAAACCTTTACAAAGAGAAAAGCCTTGTTGTGCTCAAGGGCCTGGCGGGAGCAGGCGGTGTTCACGTGTGGGCCTGGGGTGCTGAGGACGCCGCGTTTACCATCGTTTGCAAGACCCTGTCTGATGCAGACTGGACTAGGCTTTCTTCGAGTTTCAGTAGAGGCAGGTCCCGTGTACTATAAATTATGAAATCAGTGCGTTACACGGGGAAAAAAATGGCCTGACTAATAATGAGGTGCCAATTGGTATGTTCATTAAATACGCAGATTTGAAGCAGAATTAGTTGAAATGACTGAAATGGAAATCTTGTCAATCATAAATGAGACAGCTGACAAGTCAGAGGGAAAAAAAGCCCCACATGTGATTCATCTCTTGTAGGATTGTGTCTGAGGATGATTTAAATAAATTTGGACATTAGGTGGTGACAAGATGATAATGAAAAATAGCATCCGACTGGGCAAAGAGGCAGCGGTGGGCCTGGGGGAGTGTAAAACAAACAAAACAGAAAACAAGTAAGAGGGCAAAAGGAGCTCGGAGGGGGTCGTCCGGGGGGATCCTTGTTTGGAATGAATGAGTGAACGGATGAAATCTAGAATATTTATTTCCCAGTAGCCGACACTCAGGGGACATCCAACCATTGTTCATGAAATAAAACCAGTGTCCCTTCTGCGCCAGGCAGCATCAGACGCATTATTGCGCGGAGGTCTCTGCTGGAGAGCCAAGCTCAGGGCAGGAAATGGCTTTCACTGCAAAATGTGGTAAACAGGCATTTAAAAATACTGCCTGCAGAACAGGGAGCCCGGAGAGAGGCGAGGGGGCTCCGCCCACGGGCCTGGGCCTCTGTGTGCTCTCCAAAACCTCCAGGCCTAGCCGACTCCACTCACAGCACAGAAATGACTTCCTCAAGTGCATAGAGGCCGTCGGAATCCAGTTCCGGTCAGCCCCAAAGACGGTTTGCTGCAGCCTTCCCAGAAGGCACAGGCAGAGGTTATAGAACATAAAGCTGTTGTAAAAAAATAAGAAAGATTCGGGAGCGCTTGTCCTGCCTCATGTGCTGGGGGAAGGCGGCAGCGTGAGGCTGACAGGGCAGATGAGAAACACCACTTAAGATAATTTTTCCTGCTAAACTCTGTTGTGCACTATGCAAATATGATTGCGGGAGTGGGGCATTATCAACACTTTCGTGCTAGTTATCTTTCACAGATGATGCTTAGAGTAATCAACATAAACTTAGTCTACTGTACCCTAAATAATAAATGCCGCCGTGCATGATCCTGGCGGTCAGGACCTAGCCGATAGGATGATCTATGGTGATGATAACATTCTGCATTTAAATGGCTTCTTAACAGCACAGAGCTCATCACCTGGGGTGGGCTGGGGGAGGGCAGGGGCTTGAGGGGGACTTGCTGGGCCTGGGGAGGCGCTGCCCCAGGGGGTTCTCAGGCTGGAGGCTGTAAAGCAAGGTGAACACACTTCCATTTTATTCTGGCCCTCTCCTGCTTCCTGGCTTCCCCAAGGCCGGCTGAAGGCAGGACCCCTGCAGGGTGGGGTGTGCCTGTTTTGGGGTACCTGATCAGATACTCCCAGCTGAACAGCAGCCAAAGGAAATGGTGCTTGAAGCAATTCCTAGGAAAGGGAGGCAGGGAAGGAGAGAGGAATGATGCGGCTTGTCTCTGTGCTTGGTGTACATTTTGAAATGATTGAGCTGCCCTCGGACGGGAAAAGGTGGCATTTTATTCCAAAGATCTTCTAGTCCCCGTGAGCAACTGCAATATTACCGGGGCTTCCCTCCCTGTCTGATAAAGGAACCAGCAGGCGGGCAAGACGCTGCCAGCCCCTGTCAGGGGCTGGGCCCCTGTTTTGGTTTGCTATGGGTTGGTCCTCTGCTCCCTCCGAGCCCAGCCCCTGTCCTACTGGGAAGTGGAGGGGTTACCCACAACTCCACTATCTTTGTTCTGTCCTGGTTATCCCATCAAGAGCCTCCCTCCTCATGTGGGCAGGGCAAGTTCACTGTGTTTATTCATCTCAGGGGATCAGAAAAAGGCCCCAGCACCAAGGAGCAGCACTTTGGGGGCCCCTAGGCAGGCGAGGGCTGGTAGTTTGGGGGAGAACAGGGATGCTTCCTGGCACTGCTGAGGTTGTGCTGGCTTGCTTGGGCTGTGTCCTCTTCGGCATGGAGGCCGGACTACACAGGAGGACAAGAGTGGGGCTTGGAGCAAACAGATGGGAGCCTGCACCCAGCTCCTCCGCCTGCTCCTCGGGGCCTCTGCGTGTGGCAAGGGGGCATCGACCACACGGACCTCACAAGGCTAGTGTCTGTGGTGAGAGCATCCAGTCAGTGCAGTTCTGGGCTTCTGTCTTCCTGCCTCCTTTCTCAAAAGGTGAACTGGGGTGCTTCCATCACCCCCTTCCTCTCCTAGGGAAAGAGGGGGCAGAGAAGCCAGCAAGAGCCAGCAAGTGAAGCTCAAGGTCAGGGGCTGAGAAGTCTGGGCCTTAGGGGGACTTGGGGAAGGAATATTTCCCAACAGCTAGTCGCGGACAGCGTCTGATAAACAGGCATCGCGGCAACTGTCTTATGGAAGAGGGAGAAATGTGGCTGTGAACTGGGGCAGGGGTGTTGTGGGTATCAGGAGCTCCCACAGACACGGGAGGGGGCGTGGCCTCCCCCACAGCCTTGAGGTCTTGGCCCCAGTGTAAGGGGAGTGTCAGAGGAGGGAGAGACTAGTAGAGCAGAAGATGAGCATGTGGAGCCCGCAGGGAGTGGAGCCCCCAGGGAGTGGAGCCCCCAGGGGAGTGGACCCCCCAGGGGAGTGGAGCCCCTTACCCGGTGCTGTGCAGTCAGCGGGTGACGGGCACCAGACGAGAGGACTACACAGTGTGTGGGGTCCAGAGAGGGTCCAGCTGAGCAGGGGTAGATTGTTATGTTGGGGAAACCAGTAGCGACTGTCTGGTGCTTTGTGGCTCTGAGCACAACTTGGACCGAACCCCGAGGCTTTGGGGCCTCCCTTAGAGGGGACAGTACATGTAGGGACCCCACATGGCTGTCGGGGTAAATGACACCAGGCCTGGAAACACGGGAGAGGCTGGTTGTCCCTGGGCCCCACCAGCTCTTTGGAGACCCGAATCTTGAAGTCTAGGTCTGTTTTCCAAGAAGCAGCGGCCTGCAGTAGCTACTTTATCATTGTTTCTCTTCTGGAACAATCAACAGGAGTAGGAGGAGACACTGAAGACTTTAGGAGAGGATGGGAAGTTCTTTGGGGATGTCTGGGAAAGACGTGAAGGGATTTAGGGCTCATTTGAGGCGATGACATAGCACAGACGAGGGAGAGAAAGGGCTGGTTTTAACCTCCTAAGGGAGACCTCGTAAAAAGCATCCTTCGAAGTCTTCTTAAATAACAGGGACCTAGACTGCTCATTTCTGGTGATAAGAAACCTGAGAACCTCCTGGAAATCAATACCTAAAATGCTGATTCTTTTTGAATTGCATAGTAGAGCTTGGAGGAAATAAATACAGCTGGAGCAGAAATCAAAACTATCTATGTGCTCTTTATCAAAGGTGCATAAAAAATGTAGGACATAAAACTGAAAGGAAAAGGTTGGGAAAAGTCATGACAGGAAAACACTAACCAGAAGGAAACTGGTCAGAGAAAATAGACTTGGAGAGCAAAAGCTTGACTGGGATGAGGACGAGCCCATGTAGGGGATGATATAAGAGAACAGTCCAGGGAAGAGCAATTCTAAACTTGTGTGCGCCTAGATACGTAGCTTCAAAATACAAAAGCAAGAAATGAACTAATTGTAGAGGGGAATGACAAATTGGGAAAGATGAAACGAGGTTTTAATGTACATCTCTGGGTCGTTGATAAAAATTGTTGGAAAGGACTTAGAAGATTGAACCACACACTCTTCAACTTGACTCTAATAGACAAGCCTAGAAACCTCTTATCAACAATCAGAAAAATCACATTCTTTTTGAGCACATGCGTGGCATTTTAGAGACTGGGTCATTGCTAGCCTACAAAGGACGTCTCCACAAACACTATGGGATGAGGCTGCCCGCCTGAGCTAAGTTAGCTACAGCATAAGTTAGTGAGAAATTGTTAGCAAAATGAATGAATGAACCAATAAATAACCCCCCTGGCTTCTCTCCAGACTATTTTATGGGGATAAGCCATTACTAAATTTCTAAATAATAATAATGATTTCTAAGAAGAAACCATGTTGTAAATTATTAATTAATGAATAAAATACTACATATTAACACTTGGTGTTATGCAGCCACAGTAATACTTAAAGGAGAGCTTATAGTCTTAAAATGCTTGTATTAAAGAAAGAAGGCCAAAGCTTCATGACTTAAGTCTCCCATGGAAGAAGCTAAAAAAAGAAAATCAGAATCAGCTTAAAGAAATGGGAAAGGAAGAAATAATGAAGGCGGGGAAAGAGGACAGGTGGGGAGACTTGGACTCCCCAATCAGGGATGGGGAGTGGCTGTTCCCCCAGTGGCAAGGAGAACTTTCCCCTGCAGAGAGAGACCCCTCCTTCTCAGCAGCCCCAGGCTCTGGCCCCTGCAGGACCTCCTCTGGCACCGAATCGGCGCCCTCCTTGCAGTGGGCAAAAGCCGAGACTGGCTGACTGCGAGGCTGCACCCCAGTATAGGCGCTCAGCTGTTATGGAGAGACATGGATTTCCCCTTTGCACACAGTGGGGCCTCTCCGAGGCGGAAACTCCCTCCATCACTGCTCCCCTGCAGCACGGGACCAGAACCTGTGCAGCGACCTGATGGTTAAATGCCATGGAGTGGGATGGAGGTGGGGGTGTGGCTTTGGCAGGAAGAACAGGAGAAGGACGGTGGAGTGGCTTCTGACTGTTCGGACTTGGGGACCTGATCGCAGTTCAGAAGAGGCCACCCGCTGCCCGGGCAACACAACACAGGGAGGCACTTTCCTGACGTGTGGGTGTGACCATGCGGCTTCTTAAGAAACGGAAGCCGGCCAGTGACCTGGCCTGCAGATGCCCACGCCCTCCGCCGCGAGGGGGCACGTGTCTCTGAGTCCCATCCGTGCTGGGCGTGGGTGAGAGTGGTCAGGGGTAGAAGGTGTTGGGGTTCAGTGCTGCTCAGGTTTGAATTTCCCATTATCTTTTAAATTCTTCTAGTAAATATACAGTTCCATAAAACTTGCCATGGTAACCCGCTTAAATTAAAGTTGTAAACTGGGTGACGTGAAGTACCTTCGAAATGCTGTGCCGGCCGGCCCCCTCACCACCCACTCTCCACGTCCAGAACTTTCTCGTCATTCCAAACAGACTCTGTCCCCACTTCCTCACTGTGCAATTTTGGTCAAGTTGCCTGTTCCTTCATCCATAAATCAGGGCTAATGCTATTATCTACTGAATAGGATTACAGTCTGCATTAAATGACGTAAGGCACGAAAACTGCTTAGCACAGCGCCTGTCCTGCATTTTGGGGAGCAAGTACTCAATGCACGTGATTAAAGCAAAGAGCCCAGGGAGAGGAAAGTCAAGGCATCTAGGATGGGAGGAGACCCCAGGTGAGGGTACCGACTTTGTGCAGCCAGCGTCTCGGCGGGGCTTGCTAGAGGTGAGCCTTTGGCCAACACCCCTTCCAGGCGTGGAGGGCTCGGGCTGGAAGAGGTTGCGTCTGAAACTCCTTGCACCGCAGCCTGGCCTATGGTGTGCCACGGAACTCGAGACAGGCTGGGATAAATGAATGGATCCCTGAGCATTTCAGCGCTTGAGGGGTTGGAGGGAGAACATCTAGTTGTCAGCTTATCAATGAGAAGCCTGAAGTCTGAGACCCGGATCAGCAAAGTGATTTTTCCCGGGTCACACCAGGAGGGGTAGAGCTGGACTGGGCAGCTCCTAAGCATAATGTGCGATCTTAACCTGAAACAGAACCCAGAGAAACGGGAGCAAGCTGGAAGCACCCCTGCATTGCCTAATTTAGGTCAGAGCCTGTGAATATTCCATGCCATTTTCTCTGCCTACACGCTCGCTCTAGAACGTCGCAGACGATGGCTTTCTGTGCAGGAGAAGCGGAACGCTCCCCTCTGCATCAGGGATGGGGTCGTTCTGATAAGGAGGCTCATAGAAAAGAACAATTTTTTTTTAAGCCATGATTCTTGGAAGAGTGAGAAATTTTAAAAGACTCAAGACAGCCCACACACTCGAACCTCATTCGGTTTCAGTTTTACTTGTCAGGTTTGGATAATAATACCTCACGAAGCTGGGGCGAGAATTACGTGAGATGAGGGATGTGGTGAGAGGGGCTTGCGCAGTTCCTGGCATGGGGATGGCACCCAGCACGTATTCGTTCCAAGCGAGGGGGATATTATTGATAAAGTCTGATCTGCAGCCCAATCAACAGCCCGCATGGCCCGCTGGGAAGAGTTGCTGCTGCTGCACGTGGGCACTTTGCAGAGTGACCCAAAGGAGAACCCTGCGGGAGGAGGCAGCCATTAAACGGGCCAATTTATGGCCAACACCGCTGCTGCACCCAGATTGCAGTTAGTCTGAAATGGCTTCCCACATTTGCTGGAAGCATCGAGAAGCGTCTCTGTGACATTAGTGCTGCGGCTGCAGGTTTCAGCCTCCTTCCCAGGGACACGGGTCACTTGGCAGGGACGCTGTCACCTTATACCCAGACACTGGGCTCTAGACCTGCCCACTCATTAGCTCTGCAATCTCAGGCCAGCAGCTTCACTTCTCTGAACCTTGGGGTCCCCTTCTGCGCAGCAAGGGGCTCAGAAAGATGATTTCCCGGACTCCCTGGCTCGACGAGACTGCGTTCTATTTATTTATTCCATGCACAGCTTTCCAAACAGAGCTGCTCTGTGAAAATACAAGTGCCTATAGGTGTGTGCAGTCACACACACACACACACACACTCCCTCTGAGACCCAGAGTCTTCACTCGGGGAAGCAGCACAGAAACCTAAAGCCCCAGCGAACAGTCATTTCACTCACCCTTTGCCGTGACATACCCAGCGGCTGCGGGACGAGGACTCCATCCTCCGTGTGACTCAGTGCTTCTGCTGCCAAATGAGATAGAAATGGTGCAATCTGATTCCACCCCCTAGAACAACTGCTGCTGTGGCTGCTGCAGCGCCCGCCTTTTCCACCATGCATGCTCATCAGCTCAGAAGTGCTGAGCACAGCACAATCCCGAGCGTGGGGAGGCAGCCTGGCTTGCTGCGGGGGCACAGGGGTCTCCGTTCTTGCAGGGGCTGTTTGTGCCCAGGGCGTTTCAGGGGTGGGGAGAAATTTGCTTTTAAACATTGCAACAACCCCCCAAAGGGATGAATCTGATAAAACTTGGCTTTTGCCTCCATCAACCCCGCACCCCTTCTGAGGTCACGTTTAATCGTCTGGGGTTGCACTAGGCTTCCCAATCCAGACTGGTGCCCAAAGTGACATTTGTCTTTGTCAATGGGGACAGAGACAGGGTCTTCAAAGCATCTTGGGGAAACGTCTGGCTTTTATTATTATTATTTTTAATAAAGGGTGATGTTCCTGTGGGCTTCCAGGATCGGGCGACAATGCCGCCTAACAGGGTCGGATGAGGTCTTCATGGCGCAGGGTTCCCTGGGATGCTAGGACGAGAACAGGGCAGAACCTGGCACTCACTAGCTAAAGCAGTAGATTTGCTTTTCACTTCCCCAGTTGCCCCCTGAATTGTTCGCTCAGCTCTTGGGGTTCCAGTGTCATTGGTGGTTCAGCTCCCGCTGGCACGGCTCCCGGTCTCTGGGCCTCTTTCCACTTGGTGTCACTTCCGTACCTGCCACACAGCACCGCTCCTGGGGGGGGGGGGGTCACGGAGGGTTGCTCTGTGACAATGGGTGGCTCGTGACAATGTCACCAAACCTTCTGAGCATGTTCTCCACCAGGACGGATTTGTCTGCACGCACACGCCCTTGTACCTAGGTATTTGTAAATGGCACGGTGTGCTTCTCCGTCGCCAGCATCCAGAGTCACGATACACGCTACCCCGAGCTTCTCAGCAATGCAGTGGGTTCAAGTGATTTTCAAACCATTGTGTTACTTTAAGGCACTTTTGGTCAACTTCTTCTCGGGTCTGAAAAAGACATCCCGGCATTGACCTTGTGGTCCAGCTGCCGCTGTGACGGTGTCACGGCCGAGCCCTCATGAGGGCGGAGTGTCCACTGCACCCCTCTAACTGCTCGAGTTTCTCGTGCTCCCATCACTTGGTTCTTGGCAGGAATCTAAGCTGAGCATTCGCTTTGGGGAGGACAGTGAGTCTAATTAGAACTAGACTGCACAACCTGGAAGCCCACCTGACCGTTTCTCACCCCACGAATGCGCTCAGGGTCACGTGTCTTCTGTGACAGGCCCCCCGGGGCCCTAACAGGCGGACCAGACAAGTCATCAATGTCAGCCATGTAGCAATCGTAAGAAAGGCAGATTATCTCGAGAGCTAAAATAAAACAGGCGCTGGTTTTTCTTTCCCTCACTTGAGTGATGTTTCTGTGTGTTCTTTGCACCGTCTTTTGGGGCCGTGAGTTGATGGGTGTAGATGTGTTTTGCAAGTTGCCGAGACCTGACGAAGTGGAGCCCAGCCTGGTGCGTGTTCAGAGAAGAATGTCTTTGTGGGCAGACCTGGCCAACTGAGGCAGGCTCTGGGGGCTCTGGGTGCGCGGCCAGAAGGGCCAATGCCTGTGCTCACGCTGTGCAGTGTGACAACGCCTCCCTGGTGGCTGCAGGCCCAGGCGCGTTGGGCCGAGACCCTTTGCCTCCATCGATGCTCCCTGCATGACATCGGAAGCACCTTGGTGTGTGGTCTCATCCATCCTGCTCTGGACTGGAGGCCTGAGGGGAGGCGCTCCGAGGAGGCGGTGATTTCACAAGCTGGTGTTGGACGGCAGGCGAGCGGAGCTGTCAGCAGGTTCTAGGATTTCAGAGAAAATATCAGAAATCCTGTTCTGGGTCCTGAAGGATCCAGTCCTTTCTTCAAGAGCAGTTTACAGGATTCTGCAGTGAGCTGGACGGGGTCGGTCAGCGTGGGCGTGGGGCCCGGAGGTGCCGCCTGTGACCAGCCAGACGCAGACAGAGCGAGATGGGCTTTTCACAAAGACGGTCTAAGCAACGCTTTCGCAGGTGCGTCTCTGCACCACCCGGAGAAAGCGCCCAAGGGGGCAGCACCAAGGCCCATCAAGCCTTCCAGGTTTTTCTGAACATGGAGAAGCTGGAGAAGCCAGACTTTTCCAGAGCAGAGCGATAGCCCACAAAAGTCTCTGATAGTTTTCTAGCTGCCACAAGGGAAGGAGGCGAGAGAGGTGCCCTGCCCAGGGGGTTCGTCTGGCTTGACCTTAGTCTTGGAGGGGGTGAGTCTCTCTGGTAGAGATTTGCTTCAGGGAGAATGAGATGACCTGAGTCACCCAGCCTCCAAACGAAGGGAAAACACCGAGCGATCACTCAGACGTACCTGGTGAAAACGAACGGCGGCTTAGGCCTTCTTCCTCAACACACCCGCGCACAGTGGCAGCCTGGGGCCTCCCAGCGTCTCGCGGTAGCCGTGGCCATGTGACTGTGCTTACCGACGGCATCAGACTCAGGTCCCCGCCTGCTACCGAGAGGCTGGTGTGTCTCCACCGTGCTCGCCTCCTCTTTCCCACGAGATGGCCCAGCCATACGGTGCCTCACTCTGTCCTGGGTAACAGCCACTCCAAGGGACGGCTGACCAGCAAGCGGACCCTGAACGGTCATGTGCAGGAAGGCTGCCGGCCCCACTGAAAACCCGGACCCCGGGGGTGGCGGAGGCTGCCTGCATGTCCCCCTCAGGCCTGCAGCTCAGGCCCCCAACTTCTGGGAACGGCAGTTGCTGACGGTCCACATGTGACTTCTTCAGGCATCGCCCTTGGCCAAGAGAGCGGGCTCACCCACAGGGATGGCCACATCCAGTGACTGGCCGATGTTGGTCTTCACACCTCAGTTTTGGACAATTCTAAAGGGGACCCCGGCCACAGAACCCCAGCGGTACGGGTAGACTCTCTTGCCATCGCAACAGCTTGTCTACCGTCATTGTTCCAGAAATCCCTTCCCAGCGAACCACTGTGTGCACACCTCCTCACCCATTGGTCTCCCGGGACATCCAACCCAGTAGTCCACTCATGTCAAGACTGGTGCATGAGCAGGGAAGACCACTCTGCAGAGCTGAGATGATGCAGCCCCTCAGACTTCCCTTTAATTCAGCTCTTGACTGGGGAGGGACCAGCTGGCCTGGCAATTAGAACTGAATCCTACTGCTTCCCTCCACCCCCCACCAAAGGGAGGAACATGCATTTTTGACTTTGAAATTCACCACTTTTGGCCCACGTCATCTCTGTGAACTGAAGGTGCTGGGGTAGATCGTTTTAGAGGTCTCTCCTGACTCTCATCATCTATGGGCATCTTCTCTCGAAACAGCGTCTCTTCAGGGAGCTATGGCGAGGTCCAGATCAGTTGTATTCATTGAAAATTTCCATCCAAGCAAAAGACTTGGAATGTGACCCTTCATCCTGACCTGCCTTGCCTCTCCCTGTCGTGTCTCTTCTCCTTCTGCACACAGCACCTGTCCTCTATTCCTCTCTGACTCATCTCATCCACTAGCCAGAGAGTAGGTCCAGAAAACCTCAGTCATTTCTTTGAGCTCAGCTGCTGCTGTATGCTTCCAGCTGAAATTCCATCTGGAGCTCCTGTTTCAGGCCAACTCCTCCTGTGAGAACCGTCCTTTTTCCATTGCACCTCTCAGCCCTGAGCCCCAGGGGGGCGGGGGCTGGGCAGAACTGGCCACTGAGGACAAAATTACCTTTTTCTTCTTCAAGTTAGACTCTTTGGGAACCAGCATCTTCTTGATAACCCTCTCTGCTCCCATGCTGCTGTCCGAGGTGCTTGGGCCAGCCTGAGGCCCCAGCCTGCCTTCACGTGCTCACAGGCGGGCTGGCTCCACCACTCAGTCAGACAGCGACTGCCTTCTGCTGGCTGGTGCTTTTCAGCCCAGGACCTAGGTCTTCCCATGACACCACTCCATCTCTATGATAGCCGAGCAGGTTTGGTCATCTTCTCATTTTGTGGCTTAAGAAAGAGACACTGACGGTGTTCATAAGATCACGCCATGGTTGTCAGTTAGGAGTGGGGCCTGAGTCTTCTAACCTCAGAACCTGCATTTGCCCCTGCCCCTACCCCCTTTATTGACAAAAGAAGCTCTTTTTCTAAATCGTGCCTAGATTCTCTAGGGAGGTGTTGGGCCCCTTGGCAGTTGGCTCCTGCCTTGGCATATGTGATTAGTTAGCTGCTTGGCATCCATCCCCCCAACAGTTTGTGCCAACGTCTTAGTCATTTCTATATTTCACTTGAATGAATAAATACCCTTGGTTTGTCATACTGATTTTGTCCCACACCACCCAATGCTTCCCTATTGTTGGGTGGGCAGAGTAACGAGGACTGGTCACAGGTAAGAGGGTCTCAGCTGCAGACACTTTTTCCTTCTTCTTTCCTCCCAAATACTTTAAAATGGCAGCATTCCCTTGCACTCCTCGGGATGTTTCCGATGGCACCCCATACTGACTTACCATCACTCTGCTTTATGAGAAGTTCTCCCAGATTCTCCCAAGAATGGGCGAAGGGATCAGGCTGTGCAAGCAACATGCTTGAGACAGGGGACGGGAGAACCCCAGGGGAAGTGAAACACAAAACGTGGATTCCTGGGATAGTAGTGGCTTGACAATTGTGTTGGTACAGATCTTGTAACTTCAAAAATCCCTTTGTCTTCGAGGAGCTGGTGTGAGTGGTGGGAGCGAAGGCAAGGGTGGCGATTTAAGTCCCTTTGCTCCAATTCTGAAAATGGAACTGCTGAATTTCAGGGTCAGAAACCCACAGCTAAATCAGAAGAGGAGCAGGCGCCGTCTGGCGATGTCCTAGCTGCCTCTGCACGCTGGGGGCGCCAGGCTGTGCTATTTCAGCACCGAAGACAGCGCCTCTCGGAAACAGAGCTGGGGCTTGGGCTGTTTACACCAGGAACTGGCACATTTGCTCCCATGTCCTTGGCAAGCTGGAGATTGAACCCAGAGTGTTAAGGAAGTTCAGCTTCCAGGGGTCAAACCCAGATCCCTTCGGGTTTTACTTCAGCCTAAAAATTATTTCAACTGTGTCTATTCTTTGTGCTGTCCCTCCCCTAAGTGTCCCCAGTGGCTCGAGGTTTTGTCTAATCCTTTCTGCTCCAGAAAGAGGATGGAATCCTGTGGCGTGTCTTCCCCCTCCCATGACTAATGTCATTCATTTTGGCCTCTTTCTGTTCTTCTTTGCTAGACCTCTGGCTCTCTGTTTTTTCTGCATGAACACGGACATTCAATTGACAGAGAATCAATGCTTGTTCCTTTTTCTGCTTTCCCAGAAAATACACGGACCTTTTGGAGACATGGTGCCTTAGTTCGACGGGCATATTCTCAATGGTAGGAATTTTTAGGCCCAGGTGGAAGACAGCCTCTAAGAGCCTGCAGAACCTTAAGGACATCACACGTGTTGCAATAAAAGACAAAGCAATATTCTACCTTTACGAAAGGCCACCTGGGGTAGTGCTAACTCCCCAGCCCTGATGATCAGAGCAGGGTGCGTAACGTCCTCGAGTCTTGGTCGCATCCTCTGTAAGGGGGGGAGCAACACACACCTCCCTTAGGTAAAAATAATGGGCTCACATACAAGGAATTGTTCTGTTGGCTGCAATGTGCTACCCAATAATTGGTACAAGCCCAGCGAAGCCTCTGATGGGAAGAACTTGGCATTTATGGCTTCCTAGCCATGTGGGCTATGAGAATGTCAAGTCATGTCCATCAGCCAGGCACAGAGAGTGATGTCAGGACAATTCAGAGGGAAACATCATCATGCTTTGAGTTGGCTGTTGCTTATGAGCTTGGCTTTGGTCCCCTGCTGTATGTGAAAGAAATCAGTTTTCTTCCACTAACTTAATAAGCCAGGGACACTCATACTGGCATCCTTGACTTATCAGGCAGTGGCAGGGCTGCTGGAGGAGCCGGTATCCCCTCCCCCAACTTGTTTCCCTCCGGCAGACATCTCAGCGCCTCGTAGAAGCCTGTGGGTCTTTGTAAGTCATGCCGCACGTGCTCCCATCCATCCCTCAGTTACATTCACATCACCTCCACTCATTGCTGCCACATCTTTCAGATGAGTTGAGCTTTCTTTAGGGTTTCTAAGAGAGCTGCTTGTAGTGCCTCTGAGGGAGGGTAGATCCCATCATCCTCAGGTCTGTGGACAATGGACTTGCTGTTTCTGTGCTCTTAGCAGTTAGCCCTTGCCAGCCATCCAGATAAGTGCTCGATACCTTCTGTAATGCTCACACTGGCTCCCTGCACAGCCCTCCCCTCCCCTCCCTTCTTTCCCAAGAGAGCTCCAGCTATCTTCATGGACTTTGCCTCAGCTCCATGCTCCCTGCTGCCGTGTGCCTGTGGGAAGCGGAGCTCTCTCCAGCTCCCACACAGCCTGCTCAGAGACAGGTGTCCCTCTCCCCATGGCCAGCAGTGAATGTTGCAAGGTTTCTGGGAAGGTTTCCTTGCCCTGAGACACAAAGTACCTGGATGGGATGCTGAGCACTGTCGCGGCCACGTGACTGCCAGCCTTGCATGAAAGCAGCAGCCCATGCCAGGGCAGAGGGCAGAAGGGAGTGGGGTCCTCGGTGACATTGCCAAGTCACCAAATCAATCAATTCTGAAACCTGCACTTCTTCCGGCCTCCCTGGTATGTGAGATGATCAAGTTCTTTATTGATTGAGCAGGGACTTCTGTAACTTGCTGCGGAAGTCTTACACATGCGGTAGCTGGTGAGGAAATGGGTCTAGGTCATTTGTCAGCGGTGCAGCCTACACTTGACCTGCTACTGGGTGCACAGGCAGCCCCCCTGAATCCAGAACCCTCATATCTGCTGAACCCCTTGAGTCAGCAGGCTTTTGCTCAGCCCTGCCGCTCCTAGCCACGTGTGGCGGAGGCTGTCAGGCAGTGGTAATTGGGAGACAGCTCCGCCAGGCTGGATCCCGGTTTGGTAGGTGTTCGGACCCACTCTCAGCCATCACCAGTTGTGTTTCCCCAGGTGCCAGGCCCGCTGGCTGACACAATTGCTTGATTCGCATTGTCTTCGTTTCGGTAGCAGGATGTCCTTCGGGTCACACAGAGCTAGGAGTCTGCCAGGAAAGGAGGGGTTGCCAAGTAGGAAACCCCACTGCTCCTCGGGGGTCATCTCTGGGGTCTAAGACTCTCCATATAAAAGGTCGGGGGCCACATTTAAGAATCTTCCTCCAAGAAACGTGATGTGGGGTTATCATGCCCACACTTTTGTGGGAGTCTCTCTTGAGGACTGGATCGGTGATCTCTTCCTTCCAGTTCTAGGGTATTTTCTGCCTCACAAAAATGGAAGCCAAAAGTCAAAAGTGGAAGAAGCCATGTTTAGAGACTGACTCTTCACACTCACTGATAGGGAAGGTGGATGGGGGACTGAGGGGCAAAAGCAGCAGTAAGGAGATTAATTTTATGCTCGCAACAAACAGACCCAATAATAAAATCTAGTCCAGAAATCATATGGGCCCCCCAAGCCTCAATCCCCCACCCCAAGCACAAGTCTTTATGGGTGGGGCCCTGAACTGCTCTCTCTGCCCTTGGGGTTTCACAGTTTTCTTGAAAGATGATACAAACAAGCAAACAGTTATGTTAACTATGAGACTAGCTGAACAGAAGGTTCTGGACAAGAAGAGAAGAGCCGTCACAACAGGATAGGTGAGGAATTTTTGAAATTTACAAACACACTGAATCATAATAACCCAGAGAAGAAAGGAAACTTGGGGCTTCCATGGACGAAGGCACCTGGCAGGTGGGAGCGACTCCGCCACCCCATTTGCTGCTGCCGGCTCTCTTGGACAGCCTGCTCCCCCACTTCTCTGCCCAAGCAGCTGGTGTGAACTGGACACCTGGTGTGAACAGGGCTGGCCCATCAGGACAGCCCTCGGATCTCAAATGGCATTTAAAGGCATCACATGCCCATTTTGAAATAATGGAACTGAGAACCGGCTGAGAACATAGCTTTCCTGAGGTATGTTCCTGCATCACACCGTTTGCCCATCTACAGCACACAATCCAGTGGTTTTCAGTATATGCACAGCTGTTGACTTTCAGTTTCCACTTTTGACTTTTTTTTTTTTAAAGATTTATTTATTTATGCATACAAGCACTGGGGTACAGGCCAGAGGTGTGGGGGGGTGAGAGGATTCACCACAGAGAGC
>JAGFMF010012163.1:951763-1053388 GCA_019455555.1 Galemys pyrenaicus | reverse complement strand
ACACTGCTGAGGGGAGCAGCAGGCACAGCAGGAGAGGTCTGCCACGCCATGTGGGTCCCCACCCTGGCCGGCAGCAGGGATCGAACTCGTGCTGCAGTGGTTGCGGCTTGCTTCATAGTGCGTTGCTTAACCCACTGCGCCACCAGGGAGGCCCCACTTTTGACTTTTGGCTTCCATTTTTGTGAGGCAGAAAATACCCTAGAACCGGAAGGAAGAGATTACTGATCCAGTCCTCAGTGCAACCACAATCTATTTTCAACACCCACCCTCTCCAAAGGAAACTCAAGCCTGTTAGCTCCACTTATCCCTGCATCCTCAAGATCTTTGCTGCGGCTGCGTCTTCATTTTCTAAACTCACATTGGACATTGCAAGATTTGGAGGGCATGAAAACTTACAAGTCCTGAGTCCTTAGAATGTTGTTTAGCCCCGTAAGTGCTACCTCCTCTGAGACTACTTCTGATAAGGCTGGTGGGTAGATGGTTCCGTCTAAATCCGAGGAGGAACTCCTGGGTGACTTCTAAAACAATGTCTGCTGTGCTCAACTTTTACATACAATGATTGGGATGAATGTTCTAGAACTGCATTCTTCTGCTTGCCTTCTTCTATGTTGATGTGGTACCCCAGGCATAGACTGTTGTAAACTTCCTTCTGTATAAAAAATTAATTATTTTTCATGAAGTACCATGTTTTACATCCTCGTTAATCTTTCGAGGACACAGGTCTCCCCCTCGGCTGTGGTCATCAAAGCAGCCTCAGTCCTCCCATAGCCCACGGGGCTGGCCCTCCCCTCCCTCTCTCCCCATCCCCTTCCTGGATGGCTCAGATCTGCAGTCAGTGTTTGAGGTGGTCAGTGTTTGAGGGTTGGTTTTAAAGACTGTGGACTGAGAGAATAGTAAGTAACTTGCCTAAAATCACACAGCAGCGGAAGAGCTGAGCCTTAAAGCCAAATCTGCCTGACCCCAAAGGGCATTTTCTTTTGCTGTATCAACGCATAGGAGTAAGCAGAGCCATGGAGGACACCGAAGCCACGAGGGGGATGGGCTGTTTCCAGGGCGAGTGGAAATTGCTTCTTGCAAATAGCAGGAGGGTCGTCTCAGCAGCTGGTGATGCTTTGAAGGGTGGGGGGGCACAGAAACGCCTTCCCTTCAGTTCGACCCATCTCTTGGGGCTTCGTTGTTCTTCTGGAGGACCAGACCGTGCGGGTTGGGGAGCAGGGTTAGGTGTGAGGAGGTGCTCTCAGCATTTGGGGTCTGTCCACCTCACTGTCCACTTATTTCCTGTCGAGGCACCGGTCTCTCCCTTTTGCTCCAACTTCTTCCCTCCTGGTCTCTGATGCCCTGCTGCATCCATTTGGGAGAATAGGAGTGAGAACAGGCATTTAAATGTCAGGCTTATGTAAATGGGGAGGAATTTGGCAAAATCTGCCTGAATTTTCTCTGCCTGTGTGGCTCTTCTCTGCTTGAAATGATGACAACGAACAGAAGAGAAAATTTGCAGGCCACAGGAAACCTCACAGAGCCCCTGGCGCAGTCACTTCCTCTCAGGGGCTGGGCGTCTGCTTTCTCCTGTGGGTTTGGAAGTTCTTTGGAAAGAGCACTTAGGGTTTGGGCAAGGTTATCTTCCTCTGCAAAACAGCTTTCTAGTCAGCTCCCTGAGGTCTGAAACCCTCCAGTCAGAGCCTCCTCTCCTGCAGACACCCATCCGGGGCTCTGCCTGCTGGTTCAATGCAGTCGCTGCGTGAAGCAGTGAGGACACCATGGCGCCGGAAGGCGGGGAAACAGAGCTGGCAGGAGGGAGCCGCTGGACCCAGAAAGCCCGTGCAGCAATCCCGTGCAGCTTCTGCCTTCTGGCACTTTGCCAAGGTGGGCCTCGGGCCCCCTCCCACCGAGCCCCGCCACAAGGTGCCTCCGGAGAGATCGTGGAGGATGGAGGAGCTCGCGTGCGCCGTGGGAAAGTCGCTCCATCTGACTGGGTCCAGAGTCCATGTGGGTGAAGTAAAAAGGCTGAACTCTTTCCGCTCTGCACTTCTGACTGGGGTTCCCTGGGGGCTGCTGGCGTGAGTGCAAGTGCAGGACTTGGTGGGGTGGGCAGGTGGCAGCAGCCAGGGATTTGCGAGGAGCAGTCAGCGGGTCTCTGCTCCCAGAGGCTGCTCAGATGCAGAGGACCATCATGGCTATGCAGAGGCCCCTTTGCTTCTCTCCATGGTCCTGGATGAGCTAGAGGGCTACAGGGGAGAGGAATTCTGCAGCACTTGGGCGGGCGCGGCGGAAGGAAACAGCCCTCCCGTCATGCTTAGTACCGTCTTATTATTTCAACAAATATTTTCCGCACATTTATGGTACATTAGGTACTTGTCCCATCAGCGTCCAACACACACGAATCCCTGTTTCTGGCAAGTGTACGTATGCTCTGGTGTAGGCAGACAATGAAGAGAAATAGACACTCACGTCTCCAGCATCTTACTGGGTGATTGGCACAAGACAGAATCAGGGGTGTGACTGGCGTTCGGACGGGGGTGGTGATGTTTGTAATTAGAGTAGGTGACTTTTGAACCAACACTGCAGCGATTGGCTGGCTGAAGGGAGAACACTATTTAGAATCTAACTGCATATTATCGTTCACAAAATGCCCTTTAACGATGCTATTCATTAGCGCTACTTGTTTGTTAATAATTAATAAACGAGCTGTCATCTGTTCATTCATTTCTTTTTTTCTTCTTTTCTTTTATAAAGGCTGAAACGCCTGGCATGTCCCCTCGCTGTCCGACTTTTCTGTCTCCTTCTTCTTCGATGCTCCTGTTTCTGCCCTATTTCTGCCCAGTCACCTGGGGTTTTCCGGCCGCTCCATGCCAGCTCCCCTGCCAGCCTGTCAGTTCCAGTCGGCTGCGGGCGGACGGACCGGAACAGCCGGGCAGACTCGAGGGGGCCGGGGACGCAACCCCGGTGCAGGCAGAGGCGTGGCGGGTGCTCAGCCCGCAGTCCCAAGCGGCAGGCGCAGGGGACAGGGCTGGGGGGGGGCAAACTGAGTGGAGGGGTAGCCTGGCACCCAGCAGCACCAGTTGAGGGCTCTGCCAGGTTGGGTTACAGAGACAGGGGGCCGTGAGCGCGCTTTGGGAGTGCCGGGAGCGCACGGAGGCGCTAGGCCGTGGGTTGTCACCGATGCCTCTGCCCTGTGTTTCTCTTGGGGGAGAGAGGCATGCGTGACCGCAGACCAAGGGCCAGCCTCCCCTGTGGGCGACCACCACCTGCTGACACTGGCCTGAAGAGGGCGCGGGCCGGGCTTCCCTTTCACATCCGCACTCTGAGGCCTGGAGCCTGGGCGGTGACCGCGATGCTGAGCCTGGAGTGGGGAAGGCCAAGGGCCCAGTGGCCAGGCTGCTGCAGAGGCCCGTCCCTGCCTGGGGACCACTGCCCAGGACCACGCGAGGGACAGCACAGGCCCAGCTATGGACGGGCTGGTGTATCTTACCTCCTGTTGAGGCAGAACAATGTTTTTTCCAATTTATTCTTTTTAAAAAAATTATTATTAATTATATTTGACATCATTTGTATTCTTCAGAGAGTTCCCACCACCATTCCACCCGTGCACCATCACCTCCGTCCCTTGTGCTCTTTCCACCCTCATCCCCATCTTTGCCCTCCCCTCCTCCCCCTCCCCCCCATAGTCCCTTTGGTTTATCTTGGCTTTTTGGTCTTGTTGAGTTTTTGTTTGCTGTTGGTTATAATTGCCCATTTCCTTGAGCTAATTCTTTGTTGTTGCTGTTGTTCTTTCATATTCCTCCTAAGAGTGAAGCCATCCGATATTTTTCTCTTGGCTTCGAGGCAGAACAATTCTACGCAGACCTTTTTACTGTCTGTCTTTGTGTCTGAGTGACCGGCTGGTGCCCTCTACCCAGTTCTTGGTGCTTTGCATGGGCTCTTAACTGATTTGTTGGGCGCATTTAATATGCTCTGAGTAGTACCCTTTACGGGCTGGCTGCCAGCGGTTTTTCCAGTTTGTGTCTTCAGTTTCTTCTTCTCTTTTTTTAATATTTATTTTATTTATGCACCCAAGAGCTGGGGTACGGGTCAGAGTCCCCGGAGGTGAAAGGACTCACCAGAGACAGGGTGGGGAGCAGAACAGGTGGATCCACTGAAACACACTGCTGGAGGATCAGCGGGGAGACAGGAGAGGTCTGCTGCGCCCTGCGGGTACCCCCGCCCCGGCCGGGGATCCAATTCGCGCTGCTCTGCCAGATGCTTCACAGTGTGACTCAAGCCGCTGCGCCCCGGGGGGGCCCCTGTCTTCCTTTTCTTTCCAGAACTTTCCGCACCGCCGTGGAGGGGCCGTGGAGGGGCGTGGTGCATTCGGTGGGGACTGTGCTCAGTAAAGCTCAAGGAACACGGGGCCTCTTTCACGGGGGCGCCAGGCCCATTCCCGAGGGCTGCAGCTCACCTGACCCCTTCCAGAGGCCCCACCTCCAAGCCCGGCACACCCGGCGTCCCTGTGATTGCCGGGGCAGACACTTGCTCATGGCGCAAGGAGGGCTCCGCGGTCTTCTCTCCGGCTGGTGCGTGCTTCTGGTGGCCCCCCAGCGCAGACTCGCTGGCACTTACTGCCTTGGCCTTGCTGCAGGCGCGGTTCTTTGAAGGCGAACCGGCACGGTCCCAGCTCCACACGGAGAGGGAGGCGCTCCAGAGGGGTCCAGGGAGCCGAGAAGAGGCCGTAGGGCTAGGGTTGGGGGCCAGCTGCCCGGCTGGGCGCGTGGTGGCTCCAGGGTGCCGCCTGCGCTGGAAGGAGCCGAGCCCCGTGGGGACAGCTGTCCCTGCTCTCCCGGCGCCTTTGCAGAGTTCAGGGTTAGGAGACTGTGGACGAGCGACTTGAACGACCTAACCCGTGTCGCTGACCTCCTGGGTTCTTGGGACCCCCGCTCCGGGCCTGCCTCCGCGGAGGCCTCGGTCTCCCAGCGAAGCACAGAGGGGAGCCCGTCCCGTCCCCTCCCCCCACCCCTCCCTCGCTTACTGTCCCCCAGAGCCGCTGGCATGGCTGAGCCAGTCAGACACGCGCTCAGCCCTTGCGGAGCTCCTGGAGCCGCGGCCTGGACAAGCGACTCCCGGGGGAGGGTCAGGCGTCAAAGCGGGCCCAGGGGCCTGACCGGCGCAGACCCAGCCCCTCTCCAGCTCCTGGAACGAGGCCTCTGGTTCTCGCGCCTGACAAGCGGAGGTGGCGGTGCCGGCTGCGGGTGGAGGCCCAGAGACGGGCAGCTGCCCGCGGGGGCGCGAGTCCCGCGCGCAAGCAGGAGCGGCTCTGTTCTCCATTTGGCCGTTCTCCTCAAACGTGCTCGCGTGCAGATCTGAGATACACTGAGGGAAAGGCAAGCTCTGCGCGCCGGTGCTGATGACAGGCGGTTCTGCTTGCCGTGGTGGAGGGCAGCCCCGAGCAGAGCTAGAGAGAACAACCGCTCCGCCAGGCTCAAGGACACGGCTTGCGGCTGCACCCCTCCCCCCCTTGTGGCTGAGCCCGGCGAGCACGTGGGGAGGAGCCGGGAGACCGGGTCCCTGTGTCGCGGCTGCTGAGCCGAGCACTTGGATGCTGAACGATTATTTGCTTGACCTTTCTCTGGAAAACGTCTTAGACGGAGAAGGGCGCATGGGGGCGGAGCGCACGTGCGGCAGCAACGTCCAATGAAAACCCCGACAGCTGCTCTGGGCAGGGCGAGGGCCGGCACCCCTGGGCAGACCCCGCAGCCCCGACCTCAGGGAACCGGGTCCTGGGGGCTGGCAGATAGAGAGCTGGAAGACTTGGCCCCGCGACAGATCCCGCCGCTGTGTGGCACCAGCAGGGCCCTTGGCAGAGCGATGGGGTCCGAGGGGGAGACAGATCAAAGGGGCAGGCGTGAG
The DNA here is from genome assembly GCA_019455555.1 of Galemys pyrenaicus. Lineage (NCBI taxonomy): Eukaryota > Metazoa > Chordata > Mammalia > Eulipotyphla > Talpidae > Galemys > Galemys pyrenaicus. The sequence goes on along the minus strand of JAGFMF010012163.1, from coordinate 1,047,508 downwards.
GAAGGGCTGTGAAGCTCTGGCTTAGCAGGGAGTTACCCTCTGTCCTTCTACTTCAGACCCCGCGGAGGCCCAGCCCTGAAGGTGCAGCCCCGCAGACCCGAGGGCCCGGGAGAGGGCCGGGGCAGCCGGAGCCAGGGCTCAGCGAGTGAGTCTGTCTCCAGCAGTCGTCAAGGAGCGGTGCTGGAACTTGGGGCTGCCTGTGGTGCCTGTCCCTGTCACTCGGGTGAATCAGGGCATCTCCTTAGCCCAGAAGGAGACACCAGCGGGCCCTGGAGCCCCGGGGCCCCTTCCCCACAGCCATGGGACCCCAGAGAGGGCGAGGCCAGTGAGTGTCCTCGGTTCTGGGTGAAAACCAGTTAGCTTCAGTTATGACGTCAACAAGAATCAGGCCGAGGGCAGCCAGGGCAGCTCGGGACCCTCCGGGCGGCCATGCCTGTCCTCGGGCCACAGGGAGCACTGGCTGCAGAGGCTCGAGCTGGCTCGGCTGGCTCTGGGCAGTGGGTGGCACCACCGGGGTGCAGCCTGCTGGTGACTGGTTGACCCTGGGGGGCGAGGCCCGACTGGCCAGCCCGGTCCGAGGGCCTCTGCGGGATCGAGCCAGGTCTCAGGCGCAGGGCCTCCTGCTCCGCCCGGGAGACGGAGGGGAGATGGACGGGGAGCCCGGCGAGGAGCCCAGCCCATTGTTCCAGGATGGGGACTCTGTGGAGGAAGATGCCTGCCGGCCACGCATGGCTCAGAGCGCAGCCCTTTCTCCTTGCCTCCTCACAGCGGGCCCTCCTGTGCGTGGGGGATGGTCCACGCGGCCCCCAGTGCAGAGGGTTCAAAGGACAGTTCAGCGCATCCGGTGGCAGGTGGGCCCGGAGGTCCAGGCGGGCCCGCCCCGCCCCGATGTGCTCGGCCTCGCTGCCCTCTGGTTCCTGGCTGCTGGCGGCCAGGAGCCCAGCTGCTTCCCTGCCCCTCCTTCCTGCTCCGCCATCTGTCCCAGCCTCCTCAAAGCGAGGGCCAGGATTTGGCAAGGCCTCCTCCGTCTGCCGGGCGGTGGTGGCCTCTACCCGCTGCCCCGCGTGGCCTGATGCACCCATGAGGCTGCGTTTGGGTCTTTTGTGGCCTTGGGCCACAGGTGTGGCACGTGGTCCCCCAGTGCGTCAGAGGCGCAGATAGAGATCAGGGAGTAGAGGCGGTGAGCCCGCCACACTCGGAGACAGGACGGACCCGCTGTAAAGGGCTCCCCTTTGCTCCCTGCGGGCTGGTCCAGCGCCCTGAATCCAGAGGGTCTCTCTGGAGCTCAGCGACGGGCTGTGCTGTTCTTGGAGCTGTGGCTGCAGGCGGCGCCCACCGTGGTCTACCTTGAACCCCCACCTCCTCCTCTCGGGGGGCCGTGGCTGTGCTGCAGGTTGGCATCTGATACCCACTCAGACTGCCGTCTGCGGGGCTTGGAGCAAGGGTGGCTGGGAGCTTTCGTGTACCTTATTTATTTACTTTTAAAGATTGATCTATCTTTTGCCCCTGGTTTTAGCACTGTCAATGGGTCCTCCTATAGCCAACCTCTGGTCCCCAAATCCCCAACCTGGAATAAGCACAACCCAGGGACCACTCACTCAGCTGCAGTTAATAAAAGGCCTTATTCTTTAGACCTGTTTTAGGTTCATAGCAAAATTAAGCTGAAGGAACAGAGATTTTCCATATCATCTACCCCCGCCCTGCACGGCTTCTCCCACTATTAACATCCCCCTCCGGAAGGGGCCTCGATGTGACAAGGAATCTGTGTCACCACGGTGTGGAGGCCGTGCTCTGCGTGCAGGCCATTCTGGATGTTGCCCAGGCCAAGGATTTGAACAAATGTAGGGTGGCATGAATCCACCACAGTTTCACTGCTCTAAAACCCTCTGTCCAGCAGCAGTTTTTAAAGTTTCTAAGCAGAGGTGTTTGGGGGAGTAGAGGGACACCACCTTGCTCGCAGCATCCAGAAAAAACCCAGGGGAGGGCTCAGCCTCACGGAGAACACAGTGTGGGCCCTGTGTGCAGGCTCCGAGGCCCAGCTCCTGGTCCGCCTCCCGACCTGGTCCAGCTGCGTGGCTTCCTCCTCTCACATCCTCTTTGTTTCCCTGTTCCGTTGGTAGCATGTGCGCATGTCAGTCTGGTTCTTGAGTCGAGCACTCCCTGATTAAATGACTTCTAAAGGCCGTGATCTCTTGGCGCTGTCGAAACAGAGGTCGCCCCAACCCAGCCCGCTCACTGTCTTCTTGGGAGTCAAGTTTGATTTCTTTTGGGTGCGCAGATTCCTGCTCTCAGCAACCAAGAGCTGAGCCTGAGGCCGGGCTAAGGAGACTGGATCTCACTGAGCTTAGACTCACAAGGAGGTGACACTCACCAGAGCGAGAATATTGATTCTCGATTGTGAAATAAGAAAAACATTTGTTTTGCGTCGTTTCAGTGGAAATGATTCATGGGAAGTTGCCCTCTAAACTGTAAAGTGCCCGTGATTGTCGTTGTAGCTGAAAAAGGGTCGCCCACAGGGAGGAGGCGCCATCTATCCATTTGGTTCACAGAAACCTACTGTATCCGTGGTAGTTTATTGAAGAAAAATGCAGCAAGCAGAACCCGAGTTTAAAGACTGCATTTGCCCTGTGTCCGCCCGGCCCGCAGGCTCTAGAGCTGTAACCAGATACGGAGCTGAGGCTGTGCCAGAACGAGGGGAGAACGGTCAATTTAGTCGATCCAATAAGAGCGTCCAAAGATTTGGAGCCCAGACCTCTAGCCGAGCTTTCTGATTCAACGGATAGACTGAATCAGGCTGTGTAGACACTACTTAAGAGATCAAAGGTCAAGCAGCAAATGGAGAATCTGATTGGGCTGCAAACTTGGCGTCTCCGCATGGGGCCAGGCTGAGCTCACCACTGGCTCCTGGAAGGGACTCAGGCGTGTGGGTGGAGGCAGGGAGCCAGACAGAGGGGCGGGGCCGGCACTGTCGCTTTTGTGGCTATTAGTCAGGGGGCACCTTTCTGGTGGGCTCTGTCCTCTGCTTCCGAGCACCGCTCGCCGTGTCACGAGTGATGGATGGATGGCTTCCTGAGGGATGCCCCTTCGGTAATGCCCCTGCTCTCCGGGGGGCTGTTCTCCCTCGCTCTTCTTCCTGCGCTTCCGTTTGGGTCAAGGCACTGACCCGCATCGCTCTGGGGCTCAGCTTATCAAGACCGACCTCTCCTTTTTCTCAGAAACCGTTTTATGAACGGAGACCAGAAGCAGCTCAGAGGCCCCACACAGAAGGCAGGAAACTCAGGGGACTGAAGCCTGATGACTAGAGGCAAATTCAGAAGGGGAAGAGAAAAATCAAGACGCCTCTCGCTGGCACGTGGCTCGGTGCTCATGCCAGCACGGCACGCACAGACCCTCAAGGGTGCGAGATACCGTGAATGTCACTGTCACCTGGATTTCTCATGACTGTTGATTCCTTTTCACCTTGCAATCCTGACCTCTTAAACCCTAAGGAGCTGATGGAGGCAAAGCTCCTCGCGCTGGACTTGACCCAAAGTTGTTGCTCCGTGACAGTTTCCTAGATGCATCTCTGCATCTCCCGCAGTGCCTGCCATGGAGGTGATGCTGGCTCAGTCTCTTGGCTGAATAAAGAAGTTTCATTCTTTGTCATGTCCAGCAAACAGGGTTTTCAGCGAGCACTGTGGCTGAGGAAGGGACCAGGCCACTGCTCTTGCAGCTGGAAGGGAAGCGTGGGCGGCCAGTAAGACAAGGATGGCCCTCTTCTCCTTATGGGGAAAACCAGGGTGCATTTCGTCTTCTTGGATTTCTCAGCCGTATTGCTAGCTGCTCTCTGCACCACATTTCCATCTCCCTCCCCCTCATAAGTGGCTGCCCCAAAGGTATGGACCCTGAATTTCACTCAGAGACCTCATAGCTCCCAGTGGCGGAGAAGGTCCTGTCTCCTCCTTGCTTCCTGCCTCTCCAGGGAAGTGGCCCTGCAGCTCATGCAGTTAACAGACTTACCCGGTCAACAGTTGCTGGAGACGTGTGAGTGCAGCCAGAACGCAGGGCTCCAGACTCCTGGCCTGGTGTCTTTCCAATAAATCTAATCTAGCCCCCACTTGCCCTCAAGATGAGCAACCCACATGAGATCCCATTTCCTTTGGTTCTCAGCTGATTGTCTATTAAAAAGGGGATGGACCAAGTTCATTTCTAATGAACTCTGATATGAATAACATCTCCTGGAGATGTGACCTCTTTTCAAGGCACTTCTTTGTGTTTCCAGCTGCTGCAATAAGTGTGTCTTTTAGTGAGAAAGCGTCTGCCTCTGAGAGTGAGAAGGACCTGTGGGGCATCTGGGGAGCTGACCCTGGACTGGCGAAGGGTAGATGGGCACTGGATCATTTGTTTGCAGGTGGTGGGCAAGGGGGGTGTCAAAACTTTTGCTGCTCATTGTTTATGCTGACCGTCTTTCCCCTCAGCTGATCTGCAGTCATCTCACCTACTTATTTAAAGGACAGGCCCCAGAACAAGTCTGCTCAAATATTCTTTTTGATCATTCTTTGGGTTCCATTTACGGATGGTGGGGAGCACCACTTGGAGTGGAGCAGGAGGAGCTTGGAGTGGAGCAGGAGGAGCTTGGGAACCAGACAGCCCTGGGTTCCCTGCCCTACCAGCCAGACCAGCTTAGCAGGATGCTCACCATGCAGGGCTGTGAGATTAAACTTAATGTTTGCACAAACTAGGTGTGCCACAAATGGCAACTGCTGTCGTGAAGATTATTAACTGCACAGTCTTGGGCAAATAATGAAACTCTCTGGGCCCCAGGTCCTCCCCTGTAAATTAGAGATAATTTAAACTTTAACATAATCAAATTTATTAGCCTTTTCAAAAAAAAATGGCTGTATACTTTGAAGCCAGGAAGATTCAAGCTCCTGATTACTTTTATATAGCTGTGAACCTTTCTTGCCTCAAAAGTTCTTTATAAACATTAGCATCACAGAGTTTTGTGCACACACCTATGGCTGTGGACTGTCCAACACCTGTCCCGGGACCCCTGCCCTGTGGGAACTATGCCATGAGCTTCATATACTCTCTAAGAACCAGGCACTACAGTTACCCCATTTTATAGATGATGAAGCAGCTGCACAGTGGTTACAATTTTTCCTGATGTGGACATGTTTGCTGATTATGTTAACACCCTTCTCCTTCGCACCTTTGACTACAAAGGCTGGGGGAGCTGAGTTTTCATTCTCTTATCCTCTTTTGCAGCTAAAAGTTGTCACCTAACAGTCCTGTGGCCCATGTGGTCTAAATGGGAATCTCAGGGAAAACGTCCTAATAAAATAGACAGATAATTCTGGGGTGCCTTTCCCTGTCCCTTCTCTCTTCCTTGAATGTGGACGTGATACTGGAGCAGGGGCAGCCACCCTGAGACCACTAGGTGGCAAGACCTCAACAGACTCAGGATGACAGAATGGAAAAGGAGAAAGGTCTAGAATTCCTGGAGTCGTCCTGAGGTCTGAAGCAGTAACAATAACCACATACCTTCAGATGCCTGGCGCAAATAAAGCGCTGCATAGACGACTGGGGGTGTGGGGCGATGTCTACGGAGGGGAATCCCCTCCCTAAGCCAAGGGTGGGGTGTCACATCTTGGTTCCGTCTCAGGGCGGAGTGAAAGGGGACTGAATAGACAGCTAGTGAGTTAGCTTTCCTCCCTTTGCTCACAGCGGGCTCTGGGATGAGCTGTCCACCAGGGTGGTGCTGATTTGCCCTTTGTACTACCTGCCTGTTTCCCACGGGAGCCGTGTTTGCAAATGCGCAGCAAACCAGGAGCAAGTAGAAGACCCGTACTGGGTGAGGGTGAATGCGTGTGTGACAAAGAAATGTGATTCCCTCTCCCATTCCAGTGAGAGTAATGGAGGGTCATGCAGAGAGTTCATTTACCATGGCCTTTCACTAAGAGTGTGAATCTGGTTGGATTGGGGCTGAGGGGCTAGACTTCATGTGGGTAACCCCCTTCCACTGTAAGAGAGCCTGATTGATTTCCCCGACCTGTTAGTTTGATGTGGGACTAAAGGGGGTGTTTGGAAAGGACTCACCTGGTTTGGGGCTGATTTTCAGGTAGGTGAGTAGGACAGTTATAAAAAGCCCTGCCAGAGACCTCCTGGGACAAACTGCCCCCAACCCTGTCTGACTTCCAGGGCAGACGTCAGGCCTGCATTTATCTTTTGAGCACTTCAAAGATTTTTGAGTACAAAAGTGCAAAGGTGCATTTTTTTAATATATCTCTTTTTTCTGTCCAATCTTGTCACAACCTTTCCAAACAGGACAGAACATATAATTTTTACTCCTGGTCCCCCCTCCCATATATGCACAAGCCTAAGCATTTTTTGTTGATAGTAACTACAGAGAAATTGACATGGATAAAAACAAAACAAAAAACAAACATAGGTCAGTTGCTAAGTTACATGAAGTCTTAAAAGCTTTTGAGAAATAGCCGGTGCTGATCTTGGTTGAAATCTAAATGGAGCTTCTCTTGACCCTACTTAACTCCATTCTCACTCTTTCACTGACCCATCTTGTAGGTTTTTTTCATCTCTTGAGTTTTCTTTCAATTTCCTGTATGGTGTTTCTATATCTCCCAAACTCTGTCACTCAGCCTGGGGCTTAGGAAGGGGTTATGCTCTTTCATGGAGAGTGTGAGGCATTGAGAAGAATCTGATGACCCGTAGGTGACTCTTGGCCCTATCTCTTCTTGGAGTCCCATGCCAACTTAAGGATATATCTTATTTGGCTTGTGGTTGGTAATTTAAAGAGAGTCTTAAATTGCTATTCCCGTGGATTTAATTCCAATATCTCTTTCCTCCCTCCTTTTCCAAATTGCCAAAATTTCCCCATATTTCTCATTAATGGTCCATCTTTTCTGTGAAGCCATTCCAAGAAATCCAGCACAGAAAGATGTCTCCTTTTTGCACTTAGAGTCAAGAGATGCAAGATCACTTGATTAACACTAAATTACTTGTATATTACATTGCTCCCAACCAGAATGTCTCTCTAGCTAGTTAAGAGCTCACAGATGCCCCTCAGGTAATTGAATTCACAATATTTTGAAACATTCTGGATGCCAGCACTAGAAATCCCGACATGAGTAAAGAATGACTTAATCATAGTTTAGGTACAGTTTCCAGATTTTTTTGGTGGTTGTTCTTTCTTCTGCACGCCTGTGGTGTGGTGTCCACTACTCTTCTGTCCTTCTAACCGGCCCTCCACCTGCTTCACTCATGTTCTCTCCTACTCACCAAGCTACGTATTCTTCCATCTGCCTAGCTGCTCAGCTTTCCGAAAGGCAAGCCTGTTTCCTTCCAAGGGTGGGTTCCCTTGTCGCTGGACTCTCTTTACAGAACTCGGTTCTCTGGAACACAGACAGAATGCGTCTGCCAGATATCTGTGGGGTGAACTTCCAATCACATTCTGTTTGGGAACTTCAGCTTTGTAGAATTCCAGCTTTAACAAAAGCTTCATTAGTGGGTGATTATCCACTTTACAAAGGATTCCTTTAAATAGCAAATTCCCAGAATGGGCTTAAAATAGGTTTAATTTAACCTCAGTTCAATTTGTACACCCTGTTCAATAACATGCTGATTGTTAAAGATGAGGGACACTTCTGCTTATTTATAGACTAATTGCTTGTTTGTCCTTTCAGACTCCCTACTTCTTACTTAGTAGATCACACTCCCTTCAAATTCTTCAAGGTTCACTTCTCTGAAAAGGGTATTTTTCTGCTGATAAGAAGTGCCTCTGGATAGCCCCAGCTCGGTCCAGTCATCACTGTCGCCTATGATCAAAGAGATGGGTTTATCTCCACCAAAGACTCCCCTCAAGACACAGCCTCCCCATCTCTCTCAGGCTCTCTAGCTTTGCTCTGTCTTCATCTCTCTGTCTCCTTTTCAACACACCAAATCATCACTGGTGGAGCTCACAGATGATTTTAATCTGGGCCATGTATTCCCACTACCAAGATAGTGTTGACTGACACATGGTTTTCGAGCTCACAGGAGCGGAAGACCACGGTCTCACTGTCCATACTCACTGTCAAAACCAGACAGAAGGCTCTCTAGTCCTCTATCCCTTCTGGGGAAACCTTGTCTGAAACTGCACAGCAGATCCCCTGCACATTCCGGTGCACGTGACCTGCAGTTCTCATGCTCTAGTTGTGTCTGCAGGATTCTGCTGAATCTGGTGGAAAATGAAGCAACTTCCTCCGCCGCCCCCCTACTTAACAATTGGGTATTTTGGGAGACAGTCTATACACGGTCTACCCTGGTTAGAGGGAGGGGTTAGCAAATTGTTATCTTAGTCTCCTAAAGTCTCACCTCTCTTTCTCATGAAAATTTCTCCTCTTTAACTGTGGATCTCAAATGTTGATGTGCCTGTGAATCATCTGGGGAACTTGTTAAAATGCAGATTCTAATTTAGTACCGTTGCGATGGGGCCTGAAATTTTTTTTTAAATCTTTAACACGCTCCTGTGTGAGACTGATGATGTTGGTCTATAGACCACGCCTCGAGTAAGACGTCTTTCTGGACTGCTAGGGTATTCATTCTAAGGTGAGTCGGACCTGGCTGACTTTCTGCTCAAATCCAAAATAACCCCCATGGCTTCCAAGGTTAAAGCCAAACTCTTCAGATGGCTTGCGAAGACCCAGCCTTCTAGCTTCACCTGTCACTGTTGTCCCAGAACTGGGGGTGCTCTTCCCCCCCCCCCGGCACAGACTTCGACCTAGCTGGCACCATCCACACTGCTGGACTCAGCTCCTGTCCTGCAGCCTCTGACTACCCTTACCACCTGGTCCAGGCCTCTGGCTTCCTCCTGGCGCTTCCGCAGGCCCTGCCCCACCCCTGGACTTCGCATGGCTGGAGAGTTCTGCTTGCCTTTCTTCTTCTCCACTGACAGTTCTGTGGGGGACCACTGTATTTTCAGGCTCTCCAGTGCCTCCCGCAATCGGGAGCTGGAAGGGCAAAGCTCCAAGCTCCTAGCAGAGTCTGTTCCTTGCAGTTCCTTGCGCGTGTGTGTCAAGCCCAAGGCACATCTCCAGGATCTGTGTTCCACGCCCCAGGCGCTCCCTCTCTGGCCGACAGCATGAGGCCCAGGAGTCGTGACAAATGCTGTGGCCTGGACATTAGCAGCAGTTAATTCATTGCTGTTGTTTGGAAAATGCTAATTAATCAACATGATTTGTCTGGTGCTCAAGGGAGAATGTCAAACTGTTTTAAAAGCAGCGTTTACCTCTTCAGGGGATGAACCATTACGGCAGGCAGCGGTTCTCAGCCCAGGCTGCTCATTAGAACCACCGGGCATCTTATGGAAAATAGTCGTGCCTGGGCCCAAGCCCTGGAGTTTGGATTTAATCGGTCTGGGGACAGAGTATGGAGTCAATACTCAAGAGCCGCTCCGAGTATGTCTGCGTGAAGTTGGGCATCTAATGCTGCCCTCCGCCGCTGTAGCTTCTCTGGCCATGCCCCCCATGACAGCTCTTGGCTTCCGTGTCTTCTGACGTCTCTGCTGAAGCTGGCGATGTTCTTAGCGTGATGGACTCGCTGGCTTTCCTTGACAGTTGCACGTCTACGCAGCCTGCAGTTTTAGTAAGAGGCCTTTGGAATGAAACAGCCGATAGCTCCAGCGGGGTTTGAGTTGGAGAGGGGAACATCGGTCTGGGGTTCTCTCCATCGGCCTCGGAGGCATTGGCCGCTCGGCTCTGGAATGACTCAGGTCTACTGCTCTTCGCTTGCCCTGGGCCGGTTTGCATGGAGTGATTTCCTTGATGCATGTGTCGTCTTAGAGACCCCGGGTTTGACCGGGAAATCATTTTGGAAACAAGGCGCTAATGCCGTCTCTTCTCGTGCAGAGACCGGCACTGTGCTTGCACGCTGGGGCCGGGAGCCTGGCACAGCTAGAGCCTCGACTCTGTGCTGGTTGTCCCACCTGTGCCAGGTAAGGCCCGCAGGGTCCGGGGAGCCATCCCACTGAGGGGACCTGGAGAGACCCACAAACAGCCCTCTGTCTCTCACACCACGGTGCTCCCGCCACCGAACCCATCAGGGCGAGGGCTCAGAGCAGGCAGTGAACCACCTGGTGAGCTTCTGCCGACAGCAGGCAGCTCACCGCCGCTCACAGGGCCCAGTTGGTTCAAGGGGGCTAGTATTTGGTTCATCCATTCCCCAGTGGATTTTCCACCTCCAGCTTTTGAAAGTATTTTCTGAATAAGGTTAAGAGTTTTAATGTGTCTCAGGCTGTAATACCCTGATAATCCTCGAAGAAAATTGGGAATGTTTTTCCTGGTACGTCGATAGGAAAGCTCTAAAAGCAGCACTGCTAGAACTGACCTCAGCAAAGGGAGGGGCTGTTGGCTCATTTGAAAAAAAAGATTTATCTATTTATACATACAAGAACTGGGGTACAGGCTAGAGGGGCGAGAGGATTCCTCAGAGACAGAGTGGGGAGCAGAACAGGCAGAGTGACTGAAACACACTGCTGAGGGGAGCAGCGGGTGAGGCAGGAGAGGTCTGCTGCGCCCTGGGGTCCCTCCCTGGCCAGTGTCAGAGATCGAACTCGTGCTGCAGTGGCTGCGTTTGCCTCATAGTGCGTTGCTCAACACACTGTGTGCCACGAGGGAGGCCCCGTGTTAGTCATTCTTTATATCAAGCTGGCGTCTGCCTCTGGCATCTCAGGCCTGCTCAGGCATTTGTGATGAAAGTCCTTAAAAGAATTTCCAATGTCACTGTGAACTGATACTTCTATAAAGTATGGTCCCATTGAATAACTGGATAAGTGGAATAAAAGAACAGACACACAGAATTAAAGCTCCAATGCTTTATCACTAGACTCAGTGGTTAGAGTACAATATCAGAGTGCTCTGAGTGTTTTGAAACTATAACTTCCAGCCTCTGTGCCTCCCACCATGAGGGAGCAGCCTGGGGCCGCCCCATCTCAGACCCCCAGCCACCCCACGTTCAGTCCTGCACACTGACCTTGCCTTGTTCTGCACAAAGGAAGATCAGAGACATCTGTTGGGGGCCTCAGAAAATTGCCTTTCACCCGCTACAAAAATAAATTATTTTAAAACAAATGAAATACACATGGATTATCATGCGTCAACAGTTTCCTGTTTCTTTTTTAATTCAAGAAATACCTTCTGGGGCAGAGAGAAATGCTCCCCCACATTCATCACGGCATCATTCACAAGGGTCAGGATTTGGAACAGCCTCGGTGCCCGGCCCAGCAGCCCAGCAAGCCCACGTTCACGTGGTCAGATTTATGTCAGATGGTGGTTTGGTAGTTCAGAGCTTCTTCTGGGAAGGCCGACCAGCTATTCACTACTGATCTACTGTTCAAGCTTGCCATAGTCCAGGTTCAGAACAACTGAAGCGCCCCGTGCTGGAGCAGTGGGTAAGAAGGTGTCCGATGCACCCAAAGTATTCCTGCTCAGCCATGCAAAGAAGACTGAGTCTTGGCATTCGCAGAACGTGGGTGACCGGGAAGGGACGAGGTTATATGTCACAAAGGAAATGTGGGCACGGGCTGATAAGAGGTTAAATGTACTGGTGCCTACTCAGGGGGTTCATATCCCAAAGCTGACCCCCTTTGTAGGAAGCCAGGGGTTCATACAGACTTACGGTTTCCACGAGGTTCTGGCGGGTTTGCGTGGGCAGCTGTGCATGCTCGGATGTGACAGGCCACAGAGTGAGAGGTGATCGTGTGGTTGCGCACCAAGGAGCGAGCAGGGGTCAGTGGTCACGGCCCCTCAGCTCCACGCTGCTCATGGCCGCGCATGGTGCACTGGGACGAAGCTGCCCACCAGGGACCGAGCAAAGCCTGTTTCTGAGGCCCCGGGCTGCTTCACTCAGGGGCCCCCGCTTCAGTGTGATTACTTATTTTTAAATTAAATCTGGTGTTTATTTTTAAACTTTCATGTTCACACAAGAGTAGGGGTCAGAGCCTCTGTCCATCCCATGTGAAATGACTGTTTTAAGTTTTAACAGTTCCACGGGGAAAAAGATCACAAAGGCCCTTTGAATTTTAGCCTAAAAATAGTCAATCTATTGACTCTGGATTAACGTGCCATTTCTGGAAAGCCCCGAGAGACGAATTTTCATCACCATCCTCTCTGAAAGAAGGAACATGTCAGTTTCTGCCTGTCGGAATCTGCCTTCAAAGCTTCATGCTTGCCACAGCCTCGGACGCGGCGGGCGGCGTCACAGGTCACTGGGCCGAGCAGGGCTTGTGTGGGCAGCAGGGGCTGCTCCCCCGCCACCGCAGCCCCACTGCTCCCCGTGCCCCGAACACCCACACATGTCCACACACGCCCACAGATCGCCCACGGCCACATTCAGAGACACACAGAGACACAAGGCGGGTCACCCACTGGCTCACACGGCCACACGCCCCCTGCTCCCTGCACATGCCCTGCGCGTGGGCAGGGCAGGAACAGAGAGGTGGTGAATGCAGCCTCAGCTCCACTAGGAGATGATACCTCAAAAGTATCCAACAGAAAACACGCCCAAAGAACAGTGCCGTCCAGAAAACCGGCAAGAGGGCTAAATGGGGAGGGAGATCCATCCAGTCGTGGGCTGCAGACTGGGCTGAGGCCCTCAAGCCTTGCTTGGGGCTTCTGGACAGTGATCCAGTGATCCGGTGATCTGGTGATCCGGTGGTCCAATGATCTGGTGGTGCAGTGATCTGGAAGTGCAGTGATCCAGTGGTCCGGTGATCTGGTGGCGCGGTGACCTCGTGGTCCGGTGATCTGATGGTCCGGTGATGGGGCGCTGAGTGTCTTATCTGGGCAGTAGAAGGTCAGGGTGTAAAGTCTTGTGTGACTTTGGGTGGTCCCTGCACACTGTGTGAAAGGCAATACTGGAAGAGCAAGGAGCTTCTCCAGTCTTGGCTTCCCTCAGAATCATCTAGAAGGTGCGTGCGTTAGCACAGCTCCTCGGTTCCAAGCCAGAGAGGGGGTGCGGCTGACTGTGGGGTGTGGCTGGATCACTTGCATTTCCAATAAGCTCCTGCTCTTGGTTTGAGGAGCCCCTAGGAGAAGAGATGCCCCACTCTATGGGGTGGGAAGTGCTTTTGCTCTGGGGGATTTCAGGACCAAGCAGAACCGAAGTGGCTGCGGTTCGGTTCTTAACCAGCTGCTCTGCCCGGTCTGGCAGAGCACTTCCCTGCAGGAAGCATCTGGCAGCATCCGGGACTTTTTTTTTTTTTGATGGTTACAAGCCTGTGGGGGGCGTGTTGCTGGGGCAAGTAGGCTGCTGAGCAGTGAGGCTGAGGCTGTTAAGCCCCTGCAGCCCGCAGGACAGCTCAGCAAAGAATGTCCTCTGAATGTCAGCGCAGAGGCTGAGGCCGGGCTCCCAGGGAAGCCACTGTCGGTGCCTGTGTGCAGGGCGGTCTTGCAGTATGTGAGCGGCGAGGCTGAGTGAGTTTTCATTTCTTGAAAGGAAAAGACCCAGAAAAACTTGCAGGGTCTGAGCTAGACCAGGCGGTGCCATCTCAGTTCCTGAGCAGCCCCAGCCGGCAAAGGGGGGCTCCCAGCGGGGCGCATTCCCAAAGCAGCATCCATCCAGGCCCTGGGGGTTCTGGGAGCCCCGCTTAGGTCATGCTGAGAGAGCAGGAGATGCCGATGCCATTATGTTTCCTGTTTTTGCTTCCAATCCCCGAGGTAGAGAGCAAGAGCAAGGGCAGCCCTTGTGGGCTCTGATTAGAAGCTTCACATATCAAGTCCCTGCATTTGCAGGATGCTGTGAGCCAGAAAGCCCGTGTGTGTGTGTGTGTGTGCGCGCGCGTGCATATGTGTGTGCGCACGCGTGCGTGTGTGGTGAGAACCACATATTCAAGCCATTCCCTATTTCTGCACCTCACCCTGCCAATTACAATCTGCTTGGTGGTGTGAAACTGACAGGCAGCAGCAGTGATGGAGACAGGAGAACGATGAACAAGGGCTTTGTGCATTCTCAGCTTTAGAGAGAATGCTCAGTGGGGCGGACAGGCATGTAACTGGCAGGTTTAGGAATCAGTAAAAACCAAGAACTGGAAGTCCTAATTTATCGTCTGTTTCAATACAAGGCTAGACACAGGCTATTTAATATAATGCATTGTTTACAAGTGGAGGAGAGTGGAAGTTATTGATGCATTACAAATGCAGGCAAATGCATCTCATGAGCCAAGGGGTAGGTAATAACAATTGCAGAAGACTAAATTTGACTTTAATCCCCCAAAGAATGGCATGCATATAGCTTAAAATGATAAAAGCTGGAGGAGGGGGGGGGAGAGGGGAAGAAGGGAGGGAGAGGAGACAGAGGGAGACAGAGGGGAGAGAGAGACTGAGAGATAGAGAAATGAGAGCTGATTTTCTCCTGGGATTATGTATTTCTCGATTAGGAAATTGAGTGGAAATTGAAAGAAAAGATTTTGTAAACCTTGTTTTGATAAACCGCATCGGTTTGACTGGGGGCTTTCGGGGGCAGGTCTGGCACTGTGGTCAAGCAGCTTGGAGCGATTTAAAGAGCTGCCAATCCCTGAGATAATCCCAAAGGCAGAAAATAGAAAACAAGTTCTCATTTGATTAGTGCAAGCCTGCTCTGTGTCCCCTTCCTGGCCATGGCCACGGGCTGGTGTAAGCAAGCCGGCCTCACCTTTGTGGGTAAGGTTCCCCATGGCCAGCCCTTGGCTGGGACACGCTGGGCATTGCAGGTGTTCCAAGAAGGAACATGGGAGATGCAGGGCTGGTGCAGAAACCATGTCGCTGAGCCCCTATTTCCAAGGCTCTGCAGAGAGAAGCTTTGGAATAAGCAAAATAGGGCCCCTCCCCACCCATGCAGAAAATTCTGCTGTGTTATTGACAAAGATTCCCACACTCTGAGTGAAAACCCTTATGATGGGGCACCCTTACCCCTGCAGCTGCTGCTCCTTCATGGAATGGGGCTTACGTACAGTTGGCATTTACTGGGTGCATGCTGTGTGGCTGAATCCCCATGTGTCCTGTATCCAGTCTGGGAGAAGATGCAGAAACTGAGGCGCAGTGGGAGACAGGTGGAGGAGGTTGGCTCTGATGACTGAGGACAGCACCCTGAGCCACCAGCCCCCCGCTGGCCGTCCCCACTCAGATTTCCATTATCAACATGGCTCACATTTGCCTGGGTCAGGGCTGTGTTTGCAGTGCGCCATCTGCCCTCTCTGGTGATCCGGTGGCAAACAGAGGGAGAAAGAAGACTGGCACCGGGAGATCTTTCTCTAACAGCTTTCTAGCACTGACAGCCAAGTGCCTCCCGCCCAGGTCTCAGAGCAGAGCCTCTGGTCAGCCCCGCAGGACGCCACAGTGGGGGGTCTCTCTGGGATAAACACAAATGAACTTACTGGGAAAGACAAACAGAATCCTGGTGACCCCATCTGTGTGCTGGAGCTGGCTGAGTCTAAGGGGAACCCATCATTTCACCTCTCAGGCTCCTTCCAACATGCTGGGCCCTCATTAAACATTTGCTGGCTATCTGATCTGACAGCATCCTGGCAGATGTGGGTGCCACCAGCCCGTGGCCCCAGAAGGGGTGAGCCCTGAGAGGAAGCATTTCTTTATTTGGAAGAATGAGCTTGACCGTTTGCCGATGGCTTTGGGGTGAGCAGACAGCACAGCCTGGGGTCTGTCCCTCTGTCATTGGTGCATATTTCTGTGCTTGGTGTCTTGGGGCACTGTGAGGTCTTTGCTCGCTCCTGGGTTCCTGTGGGACCCAGGCACGGCCTCTCTAGAGCAAGTCAGTGTTTCTTCTGCAGCTTCAGAGAAAGAGGCTAAACTAGTCTGCAAATACCCAGGCCCTCTGGCTGTCTCCTCCCCTTCCTGAGAACTGTCCCTATGTGACTCTTCCACCCTTGCAGGGACACAGCTGGAAAACCAGAGGTTCCTTGGTCCTTTCTCCTGACGCTCACGCCCATGGGCTGCCCATCCTCGTGACTTATCGTGGAAGTGCCTCCAAGGTCAGTTCAGGTTTTCACTCTTACTTGAGCAACTGCAGGGAACTGGTTTTCTTGCCCCCAGCCCTCAATCTGCTCTGCTCCTGCACACAGGCTGAGCGATCCCTAAGGCAGGGTTTTTCAAACTGCCCCAGGAGCCCTAGGGTTTCCCAAACCTTGGAAGGCTTTTCAACAAGTCAGGGGTCACGGGCCAAGCTGGGGGTCCCTCTAGGCCCCTCGCTGGAGTCAACTCATTCCATTCAACATTTTTTGAGATCTGAAAAATAGAGACTTAAAGAGCCATAAAGAAGGAGCTCTTCCTTTTAATCTGTTGTAGGACTTTGGCCAGAGATTTCACTTAAATCTATTGCAAAGATGTTCTGAAAGCCTCATCTCAAACACAAGGCCTTTCGAAGAACAACCAAGTGGAGACTTAGACCAGAAGTAGGGCTCCAGGTTGGTCACCCACTTTACTTCCGTGGTCCCCCATGCTGTGGGGCCTGGGGATGTTTGTGTTTCTTACAAAGCGGGGGGTGGGGTGGGCAATGGGAGCCCAAGGAGAGGATGGATGAGCTGATGGTCAAATCACTGAAAAGGTGACTCTGTAAATGGTCTGTGCTGATGCTGAAATCTACCAGATTGACTCAGTCACTTAAAATTTAAAATGGTCCAGGTAGGCAGGTATGAACTAGGGAGGGGAGCCTGAAAGAGGACATAAGGCAAGGAGGGCAGGAGCCCCCTTGGGACTCCCAGGCTCCCAGACACCCACCACATTCTTGGCCTCCAAAGAAAGAAGAAGAAAGAAGCATCCAGAACCTGACCTCTGAAGAGAAGCCGAAGAGCTTCGCAGTGACGGCAGCTGCACCACCTCCAGTCCAGCTGCTCCGCTGCCTGGAAGGGGCGCCAGGCATGGGCCTGGCATTTCATTAAGCTGCTGCCAGGTGGGCCGAGAACTCACACACAGCTGGGACACAGTATTTCAAACACCACCCCTGGTGACCAGCCGCGCTGGCCAGTGCTGCCCAGCTCTGCTGCTGGGTGAGTGGCACTCTGTCTCCGGGCCACCTCAAAGAGCTTTTGACCACCTCTGGACATCTGGCACTACCTCCCAGGGCTGCTGCCTCAGTTTCCCTCTGGTCCATCATCCAGCGCTCTTCACCCTGACCTTCAACCCTCAGCTGGGCTGCTTTGGCCTCATCTCGGCAGCCATGCTTGCGAGCGCCTCTGTGGTGAGCTGGACTCACCCACTGCTTGCTGACCATGTGCTCCAGGCCCTCGTTGGTGGGATGGCGCCATCATGAATCAGCAGCTTCTGTTTGGGTTTTTGGACACTGTGGACACTTTGGGGTGGGGTAGCCGACCGCCTGTGGCCTTAGGAACGCCTTGTTTCCAGTTTCTTAAACAGACGCAGTGCTGTTCTTCCCTGAGGCTGAGTGTTCCTGCAACTGTGCACGTGGATGAGCACCCACAGTGACCCGTCCTCTTCCTGACTACTGCGCTGCAGACCTGCGATAGCTCCCCACAGCTGTTTCAGCACCAAGGACAGGGCACGCTCGCGGGCCAGCTCCACATAAAGCGCGTCAGGCTGTAGCAGCCTGGAAAAGCGGTGACCTTGATTCAGGACCCTGCTGCTTCTGTTTGTCCAATGCATGACCGGCACCGGGCTGGCGTGGATTCTTGGGGTGAATGAGTCAGTGAGGGGGATGTGGCCTCTGCACAGCAGCTGGGTCTGATGGTGACCCTGTGTTCTGTCTCCATAGCCACTGAGCTAACTTAGAAACCACAAATTGCTGTTCTAGTGTGAAGCATTATTATTATTATTTTTCTCTTCGTGTTTGAAAGAGCATGAAACTGCAGGTCTCGGAGAGGAATGAGGCTATATTTTAAAAGTGATTTTACTACGTTTTCTCCAAAAGAGGCTTAAATTGATTCAGAAGAAAAGACTTAGCACTAGTAAAACTTAAATCATTCAAACAAGGGCAAGATAACAAGAGTCAAGTAATCACAGGGAGTCAGAGCACACTCCTCCATCCGAGGTGCTGACAGCTGGCTGCGTGGCCTGACTGCTGCTCAGGTGTGACCACGTCTTCCAACCCCGTGCTCGGCCATGTCACCTTGGCAGTAGCAAGGTGGAGCATTTAGACCTCAGAACATGGCAAGCTTGTCACGCCAGGGGGTATTTTCCTCTAGAAGCGATGCTGCTGCTATCGCCCAGTGCCCTGTGCTAAGGAGGCTGCAGCAAGCCCGTGTGGTGTCATCTGGGCCCTGGGGCGAGGTCCCTGGGGGCTGACTCCTGCATCCATCTGGAGGAGTGGTTCCCTGTGACTGCTGCTGGCAGTGACGATGGCATTTTCAAGTGGGGTGAGGGCTTTAGGGGAGAGTCTTTGTCTCAGGAACCCTTTGTTTTCAAGGAACAAGCCCACTCAACCTGCTTATGCAGAGAGAAAGTCATCCAGGTGTGTCTCAAAGAAGCGAGGACAGCAGACACCTGAGTTTCACAGAGGGCTGGACCCAAGAGTCAGGAAGCCCTGGGGTGTGTGGGGGAGGGCCCTGGGGGTCGGGAGGGTCCACACTGCCTCTTCCCCTCTCTCCCCCTCCCCCACATGCACATTCTCATTCCGCTTCTCTCTGGGCATCTGCTCCTTTCTGTCTCTGCAGACCTCTTTTCTCAATCCTGCTTCCATATGGACCCAACACACTCTACTTCATCTTGATATGTAGGGGAGCAAAATTCTGCTCCCCTGAAATATGCCTTTTGCAAAGAGGTTGATCTCATGGGAAGGCCCTGAAAGCTGGTGGAGTTTGCTTTGAAAAAAGACATTTACGTATAAACTCCTCTAAGGGCTGTGTCCGAGACCTTATCTCTTTTCAGTGGAGAAAACAGCTTTGTCTGCATCTCTCGCCCACCCCCCTTCCTCATGACCCCCTACCAACCTTCGCTTTCTGCCCATCAAAGCCCTTTGGCTTGAGCTGAGCGACTTAAGAGGCCACGTGGGCAAGCCCTTCAGTCCTGCTGGGCGTCTCTGGAGGAGAGGATGCGTATGTGTTGCTACTAGGCTGCTTATTGGCTTTCTTCCTTTAGCAGCCTGCCTCATGCTCGTTTGATTACTTAACCAACCTAGAGGAACCCTGAGGGGCACAGATGACTTCCTTTGCACCCCAACAATGACATTCAAGTTTCAGCACTCAGCAGAGGCGAGCTAGATTTCCTGAAACCATGATTGCTTCTTGGAAGAGAGACTCTGATGGGCACAGTTGGATGGGGGCAAGGGCACCCGCTGTTGCTTACTCAGCTGCAACCATGGGAGAAGAATCTCTGACCAGGGCAAAGCAGGACAGGAAGAGGGTGACTAATGAGCTTGTCATGGCGTGCACCCGTGTCTCTGGGTGTCTGTTCCAGCACTGAGGGAGAGGAATGCCAAGCCCAGGCCACAGCTATACCCCCACGTGCAAGACTCCCTTTGAACATGCATAGTCACCCACAGGACAGAACCCACTGTGTTCATATTTCAGGTGAATCATTCTGCGTGGCAGAGGACAGTGGGGGACAGTAGTGCAAAGAGACCAGAGTGGGGAGAACTGGGGCAGCGGGGACCAGTGTCGAGCTGTGGCCTGGGTTGACTCTCCTCTAGACGGCGAGCCAGCCTTTCTCCCAAGACAGAAGATGTGAGGTCACCGTAAGCCTTGAGTGGGAAAGCCCGATGCAGCACTTATGGAGAAGAAATCCTTACTGTCTTGTGATAGTCCCACTGACAAAGTGAGCAGCAGCAGAGGGAGAAGGGACCCCGGTAAGCCTCCTGGGACAAGTGGGGCACCTGTGGGAGCGAGGCCAGGCCCCATCCCGAGGCCGGTCGGCACATGACAATGCCCTCTGTGTGTGAGAGGCAGATGCCACGAGCCTCGCTCCAGGTCGCTGGGCATATACTGCGTGCCAGACACTGCTTCACTTGTGCTTCATCCGTAGTTCTAATGCTTGCTACCACTGGCAGTGTAGACGTCTACACTCTCAGCCTATTTTGAGACTACACAGCTGGGGTTCTGGAAAGAGCCAGAGCTGCAGAGTTGGTGCGTGGCAGGGCCAGGAATGGATCCCTTCTTCTGGCTTGAAAGCGCTCCCCGTCCTGTGCCCACCCTGCCACATCCTCCTCTTCAAGAAACAGGCCGAGATAGGGAAGGGAATCAGGTGCAGAGTCATCTCAGTTGCTGACAAAAGCCAGGGTGAAGACTTATGTCTATTTTAAGGACTTCTTTTCACTAGGAATTAATTTGGCATTTATTTTCATTTCGGCTTCCATGTGGTGATGTATACGTACCTTATCTGAAGTTGATGTCATCCAGGGTTCTGTAAGGCAGGTACCGTGGCCCCTCGGAGAGCTTGCTTCGAAAATGGAAAAGCAGGCACCTTTGCATTTTGAGTTTCTTTGGGTCCCGGTGTGGACATTCCCTCGTGGCCGTTCCGAGAGCCGAACGTGCCCAGGACGGAGGGAATGGACAGGCGCGGGCCTGGTGGACCCGGTGTGGGGCACTGACTTCAAGCCTGAAAACGGCCTTCCTGCTGATTTGAGAACTCCCTGCCGGGAGTTGTTCTGTTGGCTGTGTCTTCTCCCAGAGACAAGGAAAACACACCTTTTGAATTCTGAAGAACGGAAAGGCCTGGCAGGAGAGTTGTCCTGAAAGCCAAAAAAAGCACCTGTGATTTCTTGCTCAGAACTTGCAAATCTTTGCAGGTGGGTGTCACGAGTTCCCGTGCTCACAGGCCCCGAGTCTTCATCTATTGTTAAGGTCACAGGACAGCTGATTCGGGTCATGTGGGAATCATGTCACCCACCGAGCCAGATATTTTGGGGACTACTAAAAATTCTCATTTGGAAACAGAAAATGTAGATCCTACTTTTAAAAACCGTGAACTCTCTGTAACAGCAGATTCTACCATTTGGGCCATTTTAACTGTATATTTCAGTGACATTAGTAAATTCCCAGCGAGATACAACCATCACCACCTTCCATCTCTAGAACTTTTTATCTTGTCAGCCAAACTGAAACTCTGTTCCCATTAAATGCATGCCCAAAGCCCCTCCCCCAACCCCTGGCCACCTGCCTTGTTCTGCTTTCTGGCTCTGTAAATCTGACGGGTCTAGGGTTCTCATGTACTAGTCCTTTAGCAACTGGCTTATGTCACTCGGCATCATGTCCTCAAGGCTCACCCAGGCTTTTTGTAGAAGATGCCAGAATATCCTTTTTAAAGGCTGAATAATATTCCACCATAATGGCAGGAACACATTTTGTTTATCCACTCATCTGTTAAGAGCAGAGTGCCTTCACCTGGAAATGAATTTTAAAATACTTTTAAAAATGTAATTAATAATAATTATAAATCCATATAAATACACACACACAAAACCAAAACAAACAAACCAGTTTTAGCTTCAAAGAAATACTGACTGTGGACTCAGGGACAACTGCTTTAAGTGCCCTTGATAAAAACACTGTTGTAAAGGGTCAGGGTTCAGACGCCTCATCTTGCTCTCTAACCAGCCTCTCATATCCAGATCCAAAGCAAGTCAGGGGCAAAACGTGCCGATGTCCCAGCTCCCAGTGTGCAAACGCTTTTGGTGCCCACTGCAGACTGTGCTTCGGGAGCCCATCCTTGCCCAGTCCCTGGAAGGTAAGCTATGGACCGAGGCAAAATATACGGTCTGCTTTCTAGAGTCATGTGCCTTTGCGCCTCTTCTGGTCTTATTTCGGTGTGGCGGCAGTGCACGGAATTACCAGTCAGGATGCAAGGAGGGTCGGCTCTGCCCAGGGACAAGCTTTTGGGTTTATTTGAACCCAGAAGAGGCTGTGAAATGGTTCAATCATGAAATCTAGGGCTGTGGCAGCAGCAGAAGAGGGCAGGTTTTGCAGAGGTGGGGGAGGGAAAGATCTCTGTTTGCATCTGCAGGTTCACCTCCCTGCGGAGTGGTCAGCTGATGAGTCAACCACGTTGCCCAGGACTTTGGGGAGACCCAGAGGTTTCAGGTGGAGGTATTTGGGGAGTGACCAAAACCGTAGTCAGGCAGGAGAAAAAGCTCTTGTTGAGGAGACAAATGACTAGCAAATGGGCATCGCCAAAGAGAAGGAGAGAACGGGCCGCTCAGCAGCCCCTGATGACGATACCTGAAGATTTTCTAAAGTGTGAGGCTACGAGGCAGATATTTTCTGAAATTAACAATAATGACACTCGTCTCGGGAAGTAGCCACTCTGGCACGGACTGGCATGGAGCAAGAACAGCCCAGGACGCAGAGGATCGGCTAGCTTGGGTCATGTGAGGCAAAGAAATCCCCGTGGCCCAGACAAAGGCAGTCGCCTGCCGCATCTGATGGGCTTTTCAGCAGTTTCCTGGCAGATGGGAGTTAAAAATCAGAACTTGCTGGGTATCTCGCCACGTTGTCGTTTGTGTCGTGATGCTCCGGCAGCTGTAAGTTAACTGTGGGTCGTTCTCCTTCCACAAGCTGATGCATCGGTTTCAACCCGTCCCTCTGTGGCTCCGAGGTAGACAGCATCTTCCGGTGCTCTCAGGGGCTGACTGTGAACTAGCTGGAAGCTTCTGGCTTTGGGAGGCAAAATTCTGGTCCTGGGCATCGGCCTTTTGGAAAACAGGCTTAGCCTGGAGAGATCCCATGTGAGCGCTCAGGGCTACCTCCTGTTGTCAGGGACTTAGCGTGGAGCTTCCCTTGACTGCCTGGGCCCATTTCTGCCTCTGCCATAGTTTTTGTGTTTTCTGGATTATTCTTGATGCTCCCGATGATTCCAGGAATGAGGAGACACACACATATGGGTACCAAGATGCCTCTGGCACCACTGTTCAATAGAAAACAAGAAGAGAGAAGGGGAACTAGCCTGGTCAGCACTGGACTGGCCCTGGGGGGTGGGGCGGAGGCCAACTGCAATGAGAGGCAGTGGCCTGGCCGGAGCAGGTCAGCAGCTGCCTCTTGAGGTACAGCCCTTAAAGCTTATTAAAGCAATTAGTCTTTTGTGCTGTCTAACCCCTCCAATGCCTCTTTGCACACCCACGTGGAGAGCAGGTGCTCAGCTAAGGTCTCGGCTAAGGTGTGCATCCCGCTGGCTGGGAGGCTGGGCGCCCACAGTCTCAAGAGTCGGCAGGCCAGCTGGGCTGACGTGGATGGAGACATGAAGATTACTTTTTCTCCCAATTCTTTCATCCAGGAAGGTTTGGAGGGGTAGGAAAAGGGGAGACAGTTTAGGATTGGCTTATTGTCTATGGAGTTCAAGCCAACAGCGTGTATTTTCAGCTGGCCGCTGGGGGCCTGGCTTCTGGGCTGCAGGGAGGTCTTTGCTCGCCCATTCTGAGTCACCACTGGGATTTCTGGCTCACCTCAGATGGGGCCTCTCTTGTCATCTCTGCTTTGGCATTTGTGAGCTGGAAAATTCTAGGTCATTTCTCTGTAGACTTCCTAGGGATATACATCAACCAGAACTGTGTTCTGTACACCAGGTATTTTTAGAGGAGAGTTTAGACTCAGTTTTCTGGAAGGATCTTGCAGACGTAGAAGGCAAGGGAGGGTTTACGCTTTCGCACCTTCCCTCGGGGAGGACGCACAACAGTCTGGAGGGCATTTGAGGGACGAGGGCCGTAGAGGGGCCTGGTGGCAGAGCTGGTCCGTCTCAGGGCTGACTGCACAGCCGCCCCCTGCGGCCGTAGCCTCTGCTCCTTCTGATGCCTTTGTTCAATGTCTCTTGTCAGTCCTGAAATCCTAGACCTTTAGGTTCCTGTGCACACACTCAGAAGTGAGTCTATGTAGATTTGAATATAATTAAACTTGCTTTTCCTTAACAATGTAGCAAGATTGACATTTTAGCAGCTTAAGTCCTTTTTTCCCTCACTGACAGATTATTTTCTTTATTCAGATAAAGCCTGGGTTCTATTTTGAATGCTGGGAGAATGTAGATTTTTTTTCACTTAGAGTTTGAGGCAATTAGAGCCACAAATTAATTTCTTACATTAAGAGGAATGTTTTGTCTTCCGTTCTGCACCTGCTCAACTCCATTTCCAGTGACTTGTAGGCTGGAGCACTGAAGGGGAAGAGGAAATACTTAGGCCAGGTCAGAGGGAGTCACTAATGGCTGATCAATGACTGCAGGGGAGTTCACAACTCCGAAGAGACAGGGCATAGTGTTATGAGTAACAGTAGGGACACTTAGCTGTGGTTTCACTGGTATGGGGTTACCGGAAAGATCCAGAATTGCCTATCAAGTGCCAAACATTTCCACCTACATGTCTTATAATTACTTCAAAGGCAATGGTGAATTCCTGTGTCCCTCTTGTCTCTCTAACTCCCAAACCTGTTTCTTCTCTCATGTTTCTGTCTCAAGGGTGTGGTGTCTACAGCGGCTAGGTCGGCCATTGTGGTGCTGTCCATGGTCCTATGTCCAGCTTTTCTTGTCCTGCATTATGGACAATGTCCCTCTGTGAAACAGTCCTTTGGGGGATCACTATGCTCCCCACTGTTACTTGTTTGCTCTATGGTTTGGGGGGGATTTACCCTGTCCTGAGCCCAAACCCAAGTGGTGGGCCCTGATCAGGCTGTATCAAGCAGCGAGTCCCCTTCTGTCCCGCAGAGATGGGCTGGGAGGCCCAAGCCATCCACAGCATGAGCCTCACCTGGGTGGGGCCACAGACAGGTTCAGGCTGATCCAAAGAGTAGACGGAGAAGTTGCGTAAGTTGAGGAAGGGAAAGCTCCTTTGTGTTTTGAAGGAGGTGTACCCGGCTGTGCGATCTGGATAAGCTGGGTTCTTTTGCTACCATGGAGAGTCCATGTAAGCACAGCACCTCCACCCAAGAGAGCAGAGGCCAGTGGGAGTGGGGGAAGCAAGGGTCTTGCTCACCACGCATGCCTGCAGCCCTCGCTAGGGCGGGATCCTTTCAATGGCACAACCAGCCTATTTCTTCTCACGTTCATGCCAGTTTGTATACAATGTCCTAGCAATCTGAAGTAGCCTCAGCTAACATGCTGTCCTTCAATCAGTCACTGCTCCCCATTTTGCTTCCTTCATGTCATTCAAACCCAGACTCCCCTTTACTCTGTGTGTGTCACTGGATAATCCACCAGATTGTCCCTATCTGAGGAATGGGGACCCAGCTTCATTTTTGAAGTGACCCTTTTCCTGTTGAACAACTTTCCAGAATTCTGAAGCCCAGGATTGAGAAGTTAGAAAGCTGTGATGACCCCAGAGCTATCAGCTATGAGACGTGTTTTATATTCCATGCTGGGTCTCGCTTTAATAAGGCCTTGCACCATTTCCCAGCCTCCACTCACACACCGGTCCACGTGCCTCACGCTGCTGCCACACCGTGTTCTAAGCACCTGTTCACATGCTGTGGGCCATGGGCACGTATGTTCTGTCCTCCTGTTCAGAGCAATGTCCCTCCCTTTCTGAGGGAAGCCAGCCACTCATCCTCAGTCCCGATGGACCTACAGGTGTCCCACCAGCGGGCCTTGGGGTGGTCTGGCTGGCCAGAGCAGAGAGGAGAGTAAGCTGACTCCAGGCTCTTGAGTCAGATTGCCCAGGGATGGAAGGCACTCAGGTGGCCCTCACAGATGCAGACAGGCCGTGGTCACGGCCAGAGGACCCAGCAGAACCAGGGGGGCCAGACCATGGTGCAGCCGAACAGGAAGTTGAAAGAGAGGGTGGACCCCACGTCTTCAGGCTGTGTGTGGGTAGCCCCCGGCCGGCAAGGTCAGTCCTCACCAGAGGGGGTCAGATGATGGGGCGGGCGCCGCCCTTGGTTAGGGAGCCCGGAGGAAGGCCAGAAATGACCCACCAGCCCTGCTCGGCTGCGGGACGGGGAGGGGCGCAGGCCCTGAGGGGTCGCAGCCCTGTGAGGTTCACTGCAGCACCGTTCACAGCCACTGGGGTTTGTCAGCAGCCCAGCGCCGCTGACAGACCGGGTCGGGAGGACGCGGCCTGGCCATGCTGTGGCGCACTGCTCGGCAGAGGAAGCGGAAGACGGCACGAGCCCTGGGGAACGGTGTGAACAAAGCCAGGGAAGGACAGACCGACCCAGTACCGGGTGATTTCATGTACTGAGCACAGCGAGGACTCAAAGAGGATGAACCGATGGAGCAACGCAGCGATAGACCAGGGCACAGCGGTGCCTGAGTGAGGGTTCCCGAGAGAGAGGGGCCGGGAGGAAGGGTCAGAGGTGGAAAAAAGTACCTGGGAATTTCAGACTCCAATAAAGAAACAAACAGAAAAAATGTTTCTTTACAGTAAAAGAGAACATCGGGGTTGTATGGGCGAAGAGCACCCAATTTCCTTTTTCTTAAAGGGATTTGTGGGACCCCTGAGAAGCCCATGCCCCCCCCCCCCCAGGAAGATGAGGACCAGGGGTGGGGAGCTGTGTGTATTTTTTTTTTTTTTTTGGTTAACTTAAAAAATATATACATTTCTCACATTGTTGTTGATTTCTGGACGGTATGTGTTTTCTCCCCTCGGCGGGGTCACGGCCAAAGCCCCACAGTCCATCGGCACAGCCCTGCGCGCTTCGCCCCAGCCCCTCCTGGGCGCCGCGGGCCTATGGACAGCCTTCAAGATCCATCTTGTCCACCCCTTTGTCTGCTGCTCCACACAGGAGTGACACCAGCGCCGTCTGTCCTTCTCCTCTGACTCACTGCCGAGCCACAGTCCTTCCAGCTCATCCATGTCGCCCCAAACAGTGCATCTGCTTTGCTCACTGGGTGTGTTTTGGAGGAAGCCGTCAAGTACTTCTGACGCCCCCACCTGCACCCGGTACCCGAGGTGGCTCCTGCATCCCTTGGTGCATTCCTCCTTCCACCTCCACTGCCTGCCTGTACTCTGATTAGGCTGGTCTCTGCCTTTGCTTGTGTTGTTCCAGAACGTTTTTTCCCATCTTGCACTTGCATCCCATCGCAGCTCATCCTGTTCACATCCAGCATCTCTAAATCCTTTGCTCTCCCAATCACAGCTGCTCCACTTTCCAACTCACCCCTGGCCTAACCCTTGTGCGCTAACCTCTGTCCCACCACGGTGGACTCCGTGTCTTTCCATCTGTAGAGTCAGAGCTTGCTGGGCACACAGTGGCCAGTCCCTGTGTGCACAAGGATGGGAATGGACGCCGTGAGGGTGCCGTGCCAGCCGCGAAGCCCAGTGCACACGGACAAGTGTCCTTGCCGCAACTGGCGCAGCTCAAAGACCCCGTGTCTCACACCTGCCTCCCCTGGTGTGTGCATTTCCCCAGGACGGAATCAAAGACCTCTTCCTTGGAATTCTCTCGTAGGCTGTGCTAGGCGTTTTATTTGTTTGCTTTGTTTTTTTGCAGGATGCTTAAGGCAAATGACCAATTCATGCCCTGTCTCCCTCCGTAGATAGAAAAGTCCTTCAAGAGAGAAGGTGATGCCTTCATCCTGAGGTTCTCCCTGGGGCCAACCTTGGGGCTTTGAACATTAATACTGGTGGCTTCCTGTCCCCTCCCCAGAGCACAGATCCGCCCGCCCCCCCATCTCAGAGGAAGCAGCAGAACTCTCCTCTGATATCCCCTGACCCCTGGGAGTCCTGTGTGGATCTAGAGCTTTCTTCAATCCCTGACAGCTGCTGTGTTTGTGTGATGGATAAACAAGAGCCTGCTGTGTGCCCGAAGACCTTTATCCTCACAACTGTTGTAACAGGGGAGTGAAGAGAAACCAGGCACCAGGGCTGGGCAGAAGTAGGGAAGAGAAACCGGTCTGTGCTGAGAGCTTGGAGGATGTAGAATTCCTGAGCGGCTGAGGGAGGTGAAGGCACCTGCTGGGCCTGCGGCGCCAGAAGCATCCTTGATGGAGAAAGGGTCGGCCAGGGATTGACTGGGCTTAATCAGATCTCGCAAAGCCTTGCAGTCTGTGCTGACCTCTGTGTCCAGCTCGAGAGCTGGTGCTCTCTGGGGCTTAACATAAATAGCGTTACCCTGTTTATCGACCCAGTGTGCCGGAGGGCGGTGGCTGGCTCTCCCACAGAGGGAGGCCCCCGTGGATGACGGCCAGCCCAGGAGGAGGCAGGAGAGGGACAGGAACTAAGTCACAGAGGAGCTTTGGGGATGGCAGATGGAGCCAGCCAGGGCGCAGGCAGATGGGATTCTGGGGCAGGAGGGCCCTTGGAGCTAGTGTGGGATGTGGTTGAACAGGCGAAGACATTTATGGGCGAGGCCAGAGGAGCAGAGAGTGGGCCCGGTTGTTCTGATGAGCAGTCTCGCAAAGGCAGGTCTCGCTCGCAGCGGGCAGGCCTCGACCTGCTTACGGGACGTAGATGGGCGTCTGTGCAGACAACACGGCTTCGTGGCGGTCCAGCCGAGGACAAGGACTGAGAGTCATGGAGGCTCCGGAGAGAAGCAGGCGTGGGCCCTGGGGATGCTGAGATGGGCAGGGGGGTGGCCACGTCCCGGTGGCCCTTGGAGCCAGAGCTTGTCTGTTCACCCAGGTGGCTCCCGAGCCCACGGCTGTCGCTGGAACTGCTTCTCTGTCGCCAGAGCTGCTTGTCTGCTCATGACAAATTGGGCCGGCCGCCTCCTGTCCTCTGCTCTCCCCTCCTCCTCTCCCTTCCTCCCTTCCTGCCTCCTCTCTTCTTCCCTGGCATCACCTTTGCATATTGCAGCCATCACCCCTTCCTGCCCCCCAGAAACGCGCAGCATAGAGGGGCACCAGGCTGAGGGGTGCATTCTGCAGGGGATTAAGCTTTCCCTTGGGGGCTCCTTCCATGGAAAGAGGAAAGGAGAACTTCTGAGATAGTTGGGCCTGACTGGATGCTCTTAGAGGCCCTCCCACAGCTCCCGTGAGGACCCCTGGCCCAGGGCGCCTGCCTCTCCCCTGCTACCTGGGGAGCTGATTTATTCATATTTGACCTTCGTGGAACTTCGCCTCTTTTCCTACATTTTTACAAGCAAGTAGTAGCGAGTGCCAGGCCATGCACGCAAGGTGAGTGCACAGGGCACGCCCTCCCGCAGTCTGGCTTCTCCTTGGCCCCGAGCTGAGCTCGGTGGACGCAGAAACACTGCAGAGCCGTTGCGGTGGTTTGGAGGGACGAAAGACAGCCCCGCGCAGCGTGAAAACGACAGTGAAGGCAGCAGAAACCAAGCCTAAGGAATGTGGCCATGTTTCGTGCGATTACCACTTGGGGAGTCTCTGTGCTTGCTCAGGGGGACGTGGTGGGGAAGCTGGGGTCCCTTGGGACTGCGGGGGGAAACTGCCTTGGCCTGGCGTGGAACCTGCCTTGGCCTGGGGTGGGGTAAGGTTCCAGCGCGCAGCTTCCCGTCCCTCGCCACTTTGCTGGGACCCGGGGCCCTGGCCTGTGCCGTTCGCGAGGTTTCTTCCTCCACCGGCTGCTGGCTGGAGTTCCCTCCGCTGACCCGGCGCCCCATCTTCTCGGGGCTGACCCGCTGGCTACAGCGCCTGATCCACAGGGAAGATTCTTGGAAAGACGATCAGAAAAACGTGTCAGCTCAGAAACGACCCGCTCGCCAGTGCTCGCTTGCACCCCGGACAGACGACCCCAGGCGTGGGGTCAGCCTCAGCGCCTAGGGAGGACGCACCCAGGAAGAGGCGGCCGCTCCCAACGAGCACTGCCGCACGTAGGCAGCGGCCTCGGCAAAGCCTAGCTTAGTAGGCAGGCACGCTAATTACCTCACAGATCGCATTTGAAATCGAGAAGTTCTTTTAAAATTAGGAACAAAATAAGGAAACCAAATAAGTGACCAAGGAAAATAATAATAAGAAAACACAACAAAAACAAAAAGACAAGGACAAATCGGGGACACTTTGTGGGGAGGAGGGAGGGACTGGGTTGAGGGCAGAAAGAGCACAAGGGACTGAGGTGGCGGTGCACTGGTGACATGGTGGTGGGAACTCCATGGGGACCACAATTGATGTCAAATATAGATAAATAAAGAAAAAAAATTAGGAACAGCTCAACTCTGACCAGCAGGAAGTCACCATCCTCCCCTCTGCTTGATGTCTTCCAGCTATTGATGAAAATTCTTCACCTCTTCTCCCATCCTCTTGGTTTTTGTGGGTTTATGCCTTTCACATTATTCTGCTATCTTTGCGGGAGCTCATGGGAAAAGAGGAGATACCTTGTAAAGCGGATGCCGCCTCCTGAGCTGTCCGCCCTTTCGCTGATGTTAACTTCGTGCGAAGATGATGGTTTTCTGGGTTTTCAGTTGATTATGGATGTGAAGAGTCTCTGAGTTTACTTTAGAACCTTTTATGTAGTCTAGGGTCAGAAGGAACTTGAACTTTAGTAAAGAAGGCCCGCCCGCCTCTTACTTTCTTTCTCGGTCATGGCTTCAAAGAACATGGCCACTGGTACTCATGTTTTTAGGAACTGGACCCTTAGTCTCTTTAGGACTGCTGTTTTGGGTTCATCCTTTCCTGCAGGGTGGGCAGGAAAGAGAGAGGTAAGCAGGGGAGAGTCAGGACAAGATGGCGCCCTTCCATGGAAAAGATCATGAGCTGGAGTCCTGAGGGTGGACTCGCGTCCCTGTTGGTTCCCGTGCCCTTGACCTGGATGGCATGGGTGCTTGATGGAGCTGCTGGTGCCAGTTATCGCACAGCTGAGTGTGCCTCTGGCCCCATGGACAAGCTGAGGAAGGTTGTAGGGGCTAGTGGAACAGCGTCAGGGCTGACTGCTGCCCAGCTAACAAGCTGAGTGGCCACAGAAATGACCCATCAGTGAAATGTGGAGCAAACAATATGGCAGCCGCCGTACTGTCGCCCTCCCAGTTTGGAGGACCTGCCCCAGCTGGGAAGTCACAGGGGAAGGAATCTGAGAGACCGTATCATTCTCTTCAAGGTGAGACACTGCAAAGACACACTCTCAGCTTCAAACAACTAGGTTCAGAGAGATGATACAAATGATCTGAAACGCAGCAATATTTTCAGTGGCAGAACCTGGACTAGAAATCAGGTTTCTTGATTTGCAATTCAAATATCTTTAAAAAATTCCCCCCCCTTGTATTAAAGTTCAAGTTCCTTCTGATCCTAGACTACATAAAAGGTTCTAAAGTAAACTCAGTCTCTTCACATCCATAATCAACTGAAAACCCAGAAAACCATCATCTTCGCACGAAGTTAACACATTCGTACTAAAGAAAATTCGTAATTAGGAAGCTGGAGTAAGGTAACAAATCACCCATATTTCCACCATTATTATTAATATGTTGGTGATTCCTTTTAATTTTTCTATGCCCACCTACCTACGTTTCCATAATTATATCACATAAGCAGACATATGTATTTTCTTATGCACTAAAATATCAACCTCGCGAATATTATTTTACTATTTATCTAAAAATAGATATTAAAATATTTAAAATTTTCTTGTTAATATAAATAATGCTGAGCAACACAATAATAGAGTATCCTTGTGTTACTTTTTATTTATAAATGTGTTACCTTTTTATTTCATTTTATCCTTATGATAGGATTTAAAATTGGAAGAAAATACTCAGAAATTGTAATCACCAATGATCATACCAATTTAACGTCCCAAGAGACATGAATAAATGGTGACACCCCCTCTCTTGTTTCTTTTTCTTGAGGTGACGTTGTTTACAGCCCCGTGTAGGGTCTAGAGGTAGTTTCTACCCTCCGCAACTGCATCTGTCTCACCACACCCGCCACAAAGGTCCAGCCTCCACCCACCACCCCCTGTGGCTCCCTCTGCCCTTCCCTCCACCCTCCTTCCCCTGGAAGCCCACATTTTCTGTGGTCTGTGACTGAACCTTTTGGTAGAAGCTCCAAGACTGAACCTCCTGTATCTTTGTTCATAAAGGTTCAAGTTCATTTTTAGACTTAAAATTTAAAAAGCATTGAAAGCAATTCCAAAAGTTTTAATTACATGTGGTTAAGAAGGATTAGAAAGGAGAAGATTCTCTATTATCTTAAGTTAAAAAGCACGGCTATTAATCTGAGTTTTGGCTTCAACTTTGGCCTCCAGAAAAGTAAGATAAGACTGTATAGAACCTTGTGCTGGCAAGAGCCTCTGGTGTCCCATTTCGTGCCCTGTGTTTTCCCTTCTGTTTCCTTTAAGGGCACTCATTTCTGCCCTTCTCTGTTCCAATGGTGAACTCCTATGCATACTCCAAGGGCCAACTCAGCGTCACCTGCTCTGTGCAGGCTCCAGCTCACGCAGCAGAACATACAGCTGTCAATCATGTCGGTCATTGATAGTTTCTAAGGGATTACAAATTCCCAGAGGCCTCATTCGCCTCTACATTCTCAGCACCGAGCCCAGAGCCTGCCCAGAATACATTCGGGACTAAAGCACAGAGACCACAAAGACCCTTATGGGGGTTGCTTCTGTTTCTATGTGTCTACATGGAGGGACTTAGAGTCAAACTTCTGGCCTCTCCTCACTGCTCCTAGGGGAGAAGGACCAGCCTCCCTGGAGGAGAAGACCAGCCTCCCTAGAAAGCTGGGCTCCTTCGTCAGCCTGTCTCCAGCTCACATGAAATCAGCCTTGACTGGAAGGGGCGGTTACAGCCAATCCTGGGGTGACGTCAGAGGAAGCACACCTGAACCGAATCGGCTGTTCTCAGTAAAAGCCTGACCCCTGCGTCTCTCCAACTGGCCCCTGACTCAGGAAGGGAAGCGGTGCATTGCCTCTGCCCCCCGGGCCCTGACATTCGTGCAGTGCTCTTCAGTTTACAAAGCACCCATGCATGCTTCCTTTCAAGTGCTGTAAATCAGGTAACAGGGCTGTGGGGGGTCTGGGAAGTCTGTGAGGAATTCCTGAGGGGAACCACAGAACACCAGGCGGAGGTGAGCTGTTGGCGGGTCTTGTTCTGTGCAGGTGTGGGGCTGGCAGTCTCTGCATTGTGTCCCCTCCTGAAAATAGGGAGCCAGCAGAGGCCACTGGCTCACTTCTAGAACTTGCCTCCTTTGGTTTGCGCTCCCAACCCACCACACGTCTGCACGCCCCTCGGGTCTCTGTCTCCCGCTCTGTGCTGATTTTCCCAGTTCTACCTCCAGGAGGTCCTGGCTTTGTCAACCTCTTTGGACAAGCTTCTGTGACACGGCCTTGTGTCCTTCCTGGAACAGGACCTGATGGTCGCTGGCCAGCTCAAGCTCTGTCGCAGGGACTCCTTCCCCAGCCCTGGGGCCATAGACTCAGCTGGCACAGCTGGAGCGCCAACAATTGACATGGTCAGTGATGGCTCATAGCTTGGGACGCCGCTGGGCTTCCTTGCTTAGTCACTGCGGGGGGCTCGTGACGTCAGCGTTGCTGAGTCGCCCAAGGCCCCTGGGTGGCTGGTGCCCTCCACCCGTTTTCCAGGAGGTGGGTCCTCCAGACTGGCCCTGTGTCGATGTGCATGTGCTAAAAGGCATTTGGGAACAAACAGATCCTTCAAACCTGCCAAATTCTGGTGACATTGTTTTTCAAAGCGTTGGACTAGAAATTGAATTTCAAGGCAAAGGGAAAATATTAGAATTGGAAGTAAAGAAAGTGAATTTACAAGCAGAAACGAAAAGCGTCAATCTAATTTCAAAGCCTGTCCCCAACCAAGGGTAAAATAACAAACAGGGTTTGTGAAAAGAGAGAATCTAATATTTATAAGGGGCTCAGCTTCTAAGGGATGATAAATTGCACTTGAGAGGAAATGCTGCATTAGATAAATTTTATCTTGACACTGAACCTTTCACGTGCCTGGAGAGCTTGTCTGTGCATCTGCTGTACCCACATACCAGCCTGTCCCTGGTAGAAACCGAGGGATGATTTTGCTGAGAAAAAATCTGTTTGACTTAGAAGCTAGAAGAAAGAAGAGGGAAGCTCAGAGATTGGAATCTAAATGAGTAATACAAAAATTTCAAATGCCACCATGGCAGCGAGAGGATGAACTGTCTATGGTAATTGACACCTCTCCTTACACTCAGTTCCATTCTATATGCTCTCCAAACATATCCGCAGCCTGGTTTAACATCATTTGAGTCTGTTCAGAATCACAATAGAGAAGGTGACAAAGGAAATCGAATCACCGAAGTGCATTGCTGGGTGAAATTACCTATGGTGATACCAGTTCTCAGAGATGTGACACTGGGGGGTCTTGTCTGGGGTGGCCCCTGGGGCACCTGTGGTCCTTCTCTGATAACAGACCGGTGGGGAGGGAAAGACAGGGCACCAGGTTGGGAATGCATAGGTTTGGGTGGGCAGGAAGTGAGAGAGTGTGTGTGTGTGTGTTTGTGTGTGAGAGAGACAGACAGACAGACAGACAGACAGAAACTGCTGCACAGGTAGAATGAAAATTTGGATCCAATGGGTCAGGTGAGTGGTTCCGGTCGGGGCAGTTCTGGCGCTCCTTTGGCTGTGGAATCTCCTTTCCTGGCTTCATGATTCTGCTCTTTTAGCTGGTGATTTACCTCGTTCTCCAGACTTCAGCAGGGCCAGTTGTAAGACGTGTAATGACAAACAACTCAGACGCTGCTTCTTGAATAATCTAGGAAAAGGGTGGACACTAATTAGGGTTGGGTTAATGTCAAATACAATGTTTTTTTATAAGTGCATTTTATTTTACAGATAATGAGATGATTGTGATTTCTTTGTATCTTATAAATATTTATTGATGTTTCATTTGACACTATAAAATCTTGCTCTTTGTGACAACGTGGATGGAGTTGGAGGTGATTATGCTAAGTGAGATAAGTCAGAAGAGACAAATGCCAGATGGTTGCACTCCTGTGTGGATTAGAAAGAAACAAAGCAAACAAACGCACGCAAGGCAACACAACACAAGCTATTCCTCTGATGGGGACTGGCGTCACCAGCGGGTGGGCAGCTGGTCAAGGGGTCGCTTCGATGGTGGTGAATGGTGCTAGAATTTTTTGTTGTTCGAGTACTAATTTAATTTGATTTATTGTTACTGAAGCCCTGCTGTTTCGCATCCCTGCTAGTGTTTTGATGGTACAGGGTGCCCCAGAGGGGCGGTCATTGTGGCTCTCCCACCACTGAGCACCCACAGTCCTGACCATAGTCCACGGTGCTCCCCTCCTCACCCCCCTCCAAAAGCTGCAGAACTGTGAACTTTCAAGGTTTGATTTTTAAAAAAAATTCTTAAAAAGTTTTTACTTATTTATGCACACAAGAGCTGGGGTACCGGCCCGAGGCATGGAGGGTGAGAGGACTCACCAGAGACAGAGTGGGGAGCAGAGCAGGCAGATCCACTGAAATCCATTGCTGAGGGGAGCAGCGGGAGGCAGGAGAGGTCTGCTGCGCCATGTGGATCCCTTCCCTGGCCAGGGATCGAACTTGTGCTGCAGTGGCTGCAGAAGCCCCACAGTGTGGCGCTCAACCCCTTGCACCACCAGGGAGGCCCTCAAGGTTTGATTTTAAAGTTTGTCTTTGTCTCACCTTGGTTTGTTTTTTCTATATTCTACCTATAAGGGACACTGGCTGTATTTTCCTCTTTCTGGCTAGTGTGGTGAGGTGTGGTATGCAATTTTATTGAAGTTCAACATTGCCCTTCTGAAGTTTACACAGTGTTGCGAGTCCATGGGAAATAATAATAAGATTTAAAAAGCAAGCTAATTGGGGCCTCCCTGGTGGCGCAGTGGGTTAAGCAACACACTATGAAGCAAGCCGCAGCCACTGTAACACGAGTTCGATCCCTGCTGCCGGCCAGGGAGGGGACCCACATGGCGCGGCAGACCTCTCCTGCCGTGCCCGCTGCTCCCCTCAGCAGTGTACTTCTGTTGATCTGCCTGTTCTGCTCCCCACTCTGTCTGGTGGATTCTCTCGCCCCCTGTACCTCTGACCTGTACCCCAGTGCTTGTATGCATAAATAAATAAATCTTTAAAAAAAAAAAAAGCAAACTAATTAGTCTTGAATTCAAATCCAGTTTCTATCACTCACCTTAGAAACTTTGAACTCTTTGGGTCTGGTTTGTTCGGAAAAATGGTAGTAGACTATCTCCTTGAACGTTTGGACCTGGGACGCATTAGTGCTCATTAAATCCCCTTCTTTGTTCCTGCATGCTGGATAAATCAAACTTCATTTTTTTTAATAAAAGAGAAAAGTATTATGCTAGATTTTTGTTTCAAAAAGCAGTTTCTTCTTAGAGAAATATTTGACCAAGGCATTAATTCCCCAATCTGACAACTAAAAATGACCAAAAATACCATATTGTTCTTTTGGGAAAAACTGGAAATTTAAAGAAAAGTTGCAAGAAAAGTATCAGTACAAAGGAAACCTATACATGACCTCCCGCAGGCCCGCATATTTAAGATTCAGCTCCAATTTATTTTTAATATCCTCACCGATCTCATTATATTCTCCACCCTCGAACCCACCACACAACACGGTCCTGCATTCATCAAAGATTTCGTAATACCAGATGCATGAACTCTTAGGACACTAAAACTTGGGGGCTCCAAGAAGACCCCAGAAGCAGAGAGCCTCCCCCATAAAGAGGAGAGGCCACGACCACTCTGAGTAGCCCGTGCCCCGCCCTACCCCGCCCCGCAGGGGGCATTCAGCCTCGTGCCTGGCACAGGTCAGTGTGTGGCTCTGCTTCACAGACGGGAAATGCTGGTGCAAGGTCCCCAAAGCAGAGAAGAGCAGAACTGGATTTTGAAGCCAAGCTCAGGCCCATTCTTCCTTTAATTCTGGGTTACCTCCTGTGCTGGAACCTATGTTAAAAAATACTGATTTTTGAACCTATGTTAAAAAATACTGAGTCACGGGGGACAAGTACTCGTTAAGCTCAGGAGAAACTACGATGGTGGTGGAGAAGGCACAGCTCAGCTCCTGCTCGGCATAAATGAGCTTCGAGCCCCGGAGAAGAGGTGGGGCAGCAGCCTGCAGGTGACTCAGCACCTCTCCGACGATAGCTGCGCATGGCTCTGAGGGCGAACCGTGGACTGACACTTCAAGAACCTTTTACATGCAAAGACTGAGTAATTTCCCATTTTTAGAGTGAGCTTGCGTGATCAGGAGGGACTGAGGAGGAGGGCTTCGGGGTGACACCCGGGCCAAGGCCCCGTGGCGCTGCCCGTGGGTTTAACCAGCCCAGCACACCTGCAGACTGGGGAGCAGCCTGGAGCAGGTCAGTGGCCGCTGCTTTGGACTATTGCACTAGAGTTTTGGGGGCACGTTCCCGGCTGGTATGTCTGTGGAGCAGAGACTGTGTGTCACCTCCCAGTAGTCTCCATGGCACTGGCTGCAGAGCAGGAGCACCTAGTAGGTGCTCAGTGAGCGCTGCCTGGTGGATTATTGAAGACCCTGTAACTACAGATGTTTGTCATCCACGGCACTTACAGTTGGTGTGGTCAATAGAGCATGATGAATTATGGACCCTTAAAAGCTGTTTTTGAATGAGTTGGGTGGACTCCTGAGGGAAGGCCCCCAGACAGCACTTACTGTTTTTTTAAGATTTATTTTATTTACTTATGCACACAAGATCTGGGGCACAGGCCAGAGGTGTGGGGGGTGAGAGGAGTCACCAGAGACAGAGCGGGGAGCAGAACAGGCAGATGGACTGAAACACACTGCTGAGGGCGCAGCGGGAGAGGCAGGAGAGGTCTCCTGCGCCATGTGGTCCTCTCCCCGGCCAGGGATCGAACTCGTGCTGCAGTGGCTGTGGTTCTTCACAGTGATGAGACTTTAACCCCTGTGCCACCAGGGAGACCCCAGCATTTACTGCTTTAGAGATGAGAAGTCACATTGTTGGTGCTATGGGTGGACTTGAGAAAATGAACAGGTCTGATCCTAATTTTGGTCTCAACCCCGATGATGTATGATATGACACGTGCCTGCCTTTGCTCCTGATAAGGGGTTTCTTTGGTTAGAAACATTGGTTAGTGTTTCTCAGCATCAAAACTTTAATAGTTGGAACTATGGGGGACGTGTTTGTAAAAAAGGCAGTGAAACTGGATCATAGACTCTCACTGCCACAATACCTAATGAAAAGAACAGCAGTAAGAAGTGAAAATAAAATAACAAAAATTACTAGCAGCTTTTAAATAAGAAAAAGTGTTTTCAATATGCTGCAAAGTGGTTCTGTACATCAAAATAAGCCCACATCTGGAGATAATCTAGTTGGGACAATGTCTTAATGTTTTCTGTTGGAATCAGGGACAGGGATAGAGAGAGGAAGTGAGCAAGTCGGGAAAACTGTCAGAACTGAAGCCTCAGTGGCTCTTTTATACCAGAGTTAGGGACAAGGGCAGGAGGATTTATCCCATATTAGCAAAGAAGGAATTCATCGAAGGTTTCCTAGAAGAAACAGAATCCCTCAACCCTGCCCCTCCCTGTTGGGCAAGAGCAACGGAGACAACAACAAAGTGCCCAGACTGAGGCTGGTAGGAGAAAACAGGACACTCAGGCTGGGCTACTCCAGTCCTAATAGGGGACCTTTTGCAATGTAGAGAAATTAGAAGATTTGGAGAGGTCTGTGTTAAGCCTGAGGGAGGCGGGAGGGGCGTGAACACCATACGAACATATTAAAATGAAGACAACAGAACAAAAATATAATCAAAAAATAAAACGAAGAAACTGTAATGCATAAACCTCAAGGGCAGAATTAATTTGTTAATTACTCTTCAATTATAGAGGAACTTAAGAATATGACAAAAGGAGAACTCAAAAGAAAACAGGAAGATGAAAGGGAGAGTATGAGAACTGAGAAAACAGCTGATGACTAAGACAGAATCATGACAAAACAAATAAAATCAGTAAATGGAATAGAGTTGCTAAAGGTTTATGCGACTGATACAGGGGAAACCAAGGTCCTACAAAGAAAATCAGAAGTTGGGGTAACAGAGAAAAGACAATAGACAGAGGGACAAAGACTCCCCAGGAATCAGCATATGACTCCACCAAACCAACAAATGGAACATAGGAAATGTTTGAAGATATAATACCAGAAAAACGTAAATATGTGGGTTCATTTTGATTGGTTTCAAACATTATTTTTAGAAGTGTATCATTCCATTATGGGGTTATACAGTAATTTATCTACTCTTTGTTGATGGGCTTTCAGCTGTTTCTTATTTTTGTTACTATAAACAGTGTTAGGAAACAGTTTCTCTGGGATATATATACCCAATAGTGAAATCGCTGGGTTGTAGGATAGAAATACACTCAAGTTTAGAAGGTAATGCCAGTTTTCCTGCAAATGGTTGTACCAGTTTACACTTCCCATATATCACATATGAGCTCCTTTGCTGCACAGCCTTATCA
Source organism: Galemys pyrenaicus (assembly GCA_019455555.1). Lineage (NCBI taxonomy): Eukaryota > Metazoa > Chordata > Mammalia > Eulipotyphla > Talpidae > Galemys > Galemys pyrenaicus. The sequence continues at coordinate 1,008,312 of JAGFMF010012163.1, read as the reverse complement.
ACACAGGCGTTTTTAGTTTTCTTAATTTTTGCCATTCTAGCACCTGCAAATGGTCTCCTATGGTCTTAATATGCATTTATCGGATTAGCAATGAAACTGAATATCTTTTCACATTTAAATGGATTTCAGTTTCCTTTTTGTGTGTGAAATCCCAGTTTCTGTATTTTGTCCTTTTGAGAATTGAGCTGTTTGTCTTTTCCTGGACTTGTAGGATTTTTAAAAATCAATTCTGGATATTAATTCCTCCTTGATTATATAAAGTACAAATACTTTCTCCCAGCTTATAGCTTCTCTTTTCACTTAACTTATGGCCCCTTTCGATTACCAGGAGTTCCAAATTTTAGTGTAGTTAAATTAATCAATCTTTTATTTTATGGTTAGCAACTTTTACATTTTCTTTAAGCAATGTTTACCTTCCCAAAGTTTATAAAAATAATTGTCTGTATTTTATTCTAGAGTATTAATTGCCTTCCACATGTAAGTTAAACCATCATCAATAGAATGTAGCATATAATATGTGAAATAGTAATTCAACTCCGTTTTTTCTTATATTCACAGCTGATTCTCCTATAATCATTACTGAAGAGCCCATTATTTTCCCAGTTGGTCTATAATACTACCTCGATAGTATTTCAAATATGCATATATGTAAAGTGTAGTCACTAGGTTCTTTTCATGTATTTCATTTTTAAATTGGCTACACCCATGCCATTACCCCATGCAATTATCAGGTTCATCGTGGGTGACAATATCGTTAGGACTGGTCCTGCACCTCACTCATCTTCCAGTGTCTTGCTTATTTTAGGGATTGTTCTTTCATATACATTTTTGGAATCAGGTTGGCAAATATGAAATGTGTTGGGATTTTTGACTGGAATTTCATTGGATTGATATGTCCTGGGGGGAGAACTGAAGGTTTTTCAATATCGACTCTTCTTAACTATCAACATATCGTATCTCTATATTTAGTTGGTACAATTTCTTTAATTTTTTATTTATTCTTACAATGTTTGCTTTCTTTTCTGGGTGTAGTCCCCATAGAATTTCCACCACCAACTCACCCGTGGACCATCATTAGTTGGCATATTTTCTTGATAAAGCTTTTATATATTTCTTGATAGCTTCATAGATGCTATTTTGTTACTACTGTGAATGGTACTTTTATATTGTATATACATGGAGAAAGAACTACCTAGAATGATGTACACTTTGATTTAATAATGAATTATTTCACATGGTAGTGTTTGGGTTAAATATAAGATTTACTGCTATATATCCCTGTTAACCGACTTTTTTCCCTTTAAGCTAGGACCGCTTAGGCATGTGTCTAAAATATAGAAATCAGTATCTGCAAGGGATTTCCAGGCTCGCACAGGACAGCTGCTGAGGGTTCAAGTGCAAGACGCCTTGCCTACTTCAGAGAGGCAGTCCCAGAAGGCTTACGAACGGCAGGCAGCGCAGGCGCCGGGTGCTGCTGTGCCAGAGTGAAGGAGGTCGGATGTCTAGCGCTTTGTGCAGTGCTTTCCCCACTGAGCTCGAGTGACCCCAGGATGCTTTGCAAACTTCTCCTGAACCCATCCTCAACGTCTGGGAAAGTCATCGTCCTAAGAACCAGCCTGTGTTTCTTCTGGAGGCAAGGAGGGCATCCCCTTACTCTCCTCACACGCAGTCCAAATGAACGTTACTGTGCAAAGACACACCCATTCAGAGCATGAACGAAAGGTGATCTTCCCACACAGAAAAGCAAGATTGCTTTCCTTTCCCTCTTGGAGTCTCTATTATGCATATGTGTTTTAAGAGTGACTATATTGTTTTTAATGCGGCAGCATGGCAGGGCATTGCAAATCCAAAAACTCACTCCTTGTTGTCTCCTGTTTCTATGGTCTTAACCATCAGCTTCATCTCTTCACACTACAGATCCATTGCTGGCTATAGACTTTCTCGTGCTTGGAGTTCTCCCTGTGGCCTTACGTGGGCTGAACACTGGCAGGTGACCCGCTCCCTCACTGGCCCCCACCCCCACACTCAAGCCACCAATATGGTGGTGCTCGGGAGACCTTTGGGAGGTGATTAGGCCATGAGGGTGGAGCCTCCATGAATGGCATTGAGGACCTTATAGATGAACCCCCGGGGAGCTTTGCCCCCTTCTGCCATGTGAGGACCAGTTGAGAAGATGCTGTCTGTGAAGCAGGACCAACCTGGCCCTCGCTGGACACCGAACATGCTAGCACATTCGTTGATCTCTGACTTTGCAGGCTCTGGAAATGGGACAAACAGTGTCTATTGTCTATCAGCTGCCCGGATGTGGTGTTTCTGTGACGGTCACTTGAGTGCATTGGAAAGGTCTCTGATCTGCTCCGAGGTGGCCTCCGGCTGCCTTTCTCTCAGCACTGGGATTTCGCACGGTCTGCACCAAGGGTGGCAAGTTCAACCTGCCCTCTGTGCTCTTCTGCGTAAATCTTGGCTCACAACGTTGATTTTTTTTGTAAGGCTAAAATGTTAGAGGTAGGGTTCAAAGGATAAGACTTTTTTTAAAGACTCATGATTTCATGTAGCCAAATTGATTTAGAAACAGGCGATACTAATTGGTGTTTTCACTAGAGGTTTCACAGAAGTGCCTCTGCCATAACTCTGGCCAGCATAGTCATTTGTTTGACATTTATACCCATTTGATAAGCAAAATGATATTTAATTGCTTTTTAATTAGTATTTTTATTATTAGTAGGGTTGAATGTTTTTCATAGGATGATCTTGTTTTTAAAATTTCAGTGCAGTTTTATAAGTGAATTATCCTATTTATTTTTCTGAAGTGCCACTTGGGCAAGGAGGACCTCCAGCGGGGAGCCTGGGGTGGGTGGTGGGGCAAGTGTATTGCAGCTCCACCTCCAACTCCCTCCCTGGCCTCCTGATTCGCTGTCCAGTTTCTCACTTTGAAAAATTAGCATAGTAATAACTCTCTGACCCAATTAATCGCATGGTGTTCCTAATCTATTTAAATTTAGGGGAGATTTTATAATTCTCCTGAGACATCAGTTTTTACGCTTTCCCATTAGAGAATCAATAATTCAGAAAGGGATTCAGCTGCAAGATGACAAAGTTTTTTCTCCTATGGCCCCTACATCAGGAAATGTAGAAATGGATTCTATGGATCCACATACACTGAGGAAATACACGCACCTGTGCCTGCCTTTTGCTAGAATTGGTTAGTCTCTTGGCTTTTACCTGAAAGTCCTTCTGTGTTATATTTTTTAAATACAAAAAGGAAGCCTGCACTGTCCAGTTTTCGCTGATGAAAACGATGACTGGCCTTCTGTAATTCTGAGCTGAATTGTAATTCTTTGTTCTCTGTAGACTTCAGATAAAAGCATTTGTGTGGGATGGCAGATAGGCTGGTTTTAATTTGGATCAACTGGACTTACTGCTGGATTTTACACCCGCCCCGCTGTGAGGCAAGCTCTTTGTTTTCAGCAATTATCAAACTAAGCCTAATTAAACTTGCTTTGCTTTGATGTACTGTAATGGTTTCCATAATTTTATATTCTGAACCATTTTCCTAAGTCCTTGTTTGAAATCAAGGATGGACGGTGGATTGTTTCTTATCTGTCATGCCGTGATTTAGTAGGTATCTAATCGGGGTTTCCGGTGCTGACTTTGGGCTGATAAAATTCAACACTCTTATTATCATTCTTGTGTTTTTTCAATTCTGCCTATTAAATATAGATCTTAGCAGTTAGAACGCTCTTCCATCTTAGGATATTCAGTGGGTTTTGCTTTTGGTTGTGCGGTTCCTTAACAGGATTTCTGTTTGTTTTGTTTTCTTAAACTCATTTGGTCCAGTTGATTCCATGTGCATTTCTCTGTGTCGCTGCGTTAAACAAGGCACTTGGTTGTCTTTTTTGTATTCACAAGTTGTTCATTTCCCACTCAGTGGTGTGTCCATTAGATCTTTCCTGCTTTATGGGTGTTAGAATAGAAGATGTGAGTGTTTTTTAAAGAGCATTTTTCTTCACCATCAAATAGAAATAATTTTAAAACACATTTACTTCATTCAGCTAGTCCCTTACTTGGGGTTCTTGTTAACCACGTGCCCTTTGCTGCCTTTAAAAACTGGACTGAACTGATTGTGTGATTTTAGCCTAATTTCCTGGGGCTTTTTGCCTACCAGTCAGAATGGCAAAGGAGACAAACCTATATCAATTGTGTTGCACAGATTTCTCTTTCAGGCCACATGTGAAGGGTGTTTTGCTATGAAGACCCTTTTAAGTGTTTTGAACAAAGTAATGCCTCGCTATTCGAGATTTATCGATTTGAAGTATTATTCTTACCTCTATTGAAATCAGAAAAACTTGGAGCTAAATTATTACCAATTTTAAGATAAATTTGTATTGCTGGGCACATTTTGATGGTTTTTTAAAGAATCTTTGTGTGGAAGCATAATGCACATTGAGAAAAGCATGCAGCTGAGTGAAATATCACAAGCTGAACACACCTTGTCACCAGTACAGAGAAAGAAAACACGGCCAGCACCCCAGAAGTTAGACCCCCCCCAAGCTCCTAACTGGTCACTCCTCCTACTTCCCCTGCCTCCAGAGTACCCACTTTCCTGACTCCCAATAGCACAGCTCATTTATCTTGTTCTTGTGCCTTATATTCACAATGTACAGTGTAACGTCCCTCTCCTACCCCCTGCACCCCACATCTGGCTTCTTCCATTCTACATATGTGTGACCCTCACACAGAGAGAAATACACCAAAACACACTAAAAGCTTGAAACCTTAAAATCACAGTACAGGTTCTCTTTGCTTTGCGGTTTTCCCTTGTATGACCATACCACCAGGTATTTACCCATTTTACTGTTGGGGTTGGGGGTGGGAAAGTGCTGGAAGGATAGGGTCAAATGACTTCACATTTAAATCTTGCCCCAGTCTTCTGTTGGCAGGAGTTGTAACTGAGCTAAAAAGGTTTGGTTCTAGGACTCCCTGGTGGCAAAGCAGGTTGAGTGCCGCACTGTGAAGCATCTGTGGCACAGCGGCGTGAGTTCGATCCCCAGCCAGGGAGGGGACCCACATGGCGCAGCAGACCTCTCCTGCCTCGCCTGCTGCTCCCCTCAGCAGTGTGTTTCAGTGGATCTGCCTGTTCTGCTCCCCACTCTGTCTCTGGTGGATCCTCTCACCCCCCACACCTCTGGCCTATACGCCAGTTCTTGTATGCATAAATAAATAAATCTTTTTAAAAAAATAGGTTTGGTTCTAACCTCTAAGTGCTTGTCCTTCTAGATTATAAAGACTTTGAGGACAGGGCTTGGGTTCATCGTCCCTCTCCCCCTAACTCAGGACCTCCTACAATGACACTAAGTGACAGTTGATACGAATTGAAAGAGCTTGTCCAGGGCCCTCCCTGGTGGCACAGTGGGTTAAGCAACGCACTATGAAGCAGACCTCAGCCACTGCAGCACGAGTTCGATCCCTGCCCCCGGCTGGGGAGGGGACCCACATGGCGCAGCAGACCTCTCCTCCTGTGCCCGCTGCTCCCCTCAGCAGTGTACTTCTGTTGATCTGCCTGTTCTGCTCCCCACTCTGTCTGGTGGATTCTCTCGCCCCCTGTACCTCTGACCTGTACCCCAGTGCTTGTATGCATAAATAAATAAATCTTTAAAAAAAAAAAAAAAAGAAAGAGCTTGTCCAAATGGAGATACAATAAAATGCAATTGAACAGACATAAAATTTAAGACTTAAAAAAAATAGAAGAAGTGGCTACTACAAGCAGTGGAGCTGGCTAAAGGATAGAGAAAGGGAAGAAGAAATAATTCAGGACAGCAGAAAATGTATTTTCCTTGCTCTCATGTAAATGAGCCTGATTAAATAGAGTTTGTAGGGCACTTCTAAATCCTCTGATAAAACATATAAATAAACCAGTGCTTTGGTTTGCTATTTTCTTGTTTGCTGCATAGTAACTTCCCTTGGTCTCCCATCTTTGATCATTTTAAATGTATTTTGCTCAATTCGAATGATTTTTTTCGATCCCCAAAGCAGCCACTGAACTGAATAAACCAATAATTGTATAAAGTTGACATTCATCTCAGCTATGTAAATGTTTGGTATTTCAGGCAATTTTGCCTTTCTAGCTTTTTTTTTTTTTTTTGCATTAGGCTTCACTGTGGATTCTACAAATTCTAGGTTTTTTTTTTTTGTAGAACTCATTATAAGTTCTATTATTTTTTCATTTCTTTTATTCACTTGATTGAAGTTGCTCTACAATCTCAATAATCAGTGTGCTAATATGTGAATAATTGTTGCTATGTCCCAGCAAGTGGTACTAAGATAATTGTAGAGCTAATACCAGAGCAATACATAAATTATTCATTAAAACATATAGTGCCTATTTGAATATATTGCTGCATTCTACTCGCTAAGGCATCTAATGCCTTACTGGAGACTCTCTCTTTGATTAAAAAAATTACAAAGGCCCATTAATATTCTGGTAGATTCAGAGAGTTAATAATTTGGCTGCTCTAGGAATTGATCTCAAGGGATTATGAGCAAGTGATAGACGTGAAAGGAAGTCAGGTGGAATTTGGTTTGGTTGATTTCTGATTTGCCCTGGTGTATGAGTTTGCTAGCGCCTCCATAACAAAATGCCTCCATAGCCTGCAGGGCGTCTACAATAGGCACGTATTTTTTCGGAGCCCTGGCAACTGGAAGTTCAAGATCAAGGCGTGGGCAGGGTTGGCTTCTTCTGAGGCCTCTTGCTGTGGCCTGCAGGGGGCTGTCTTCCTGTTGTCTGAGCCTGCCTCATCTCTTCTAAGGACCCAGTCCCAGGCTCGGGGCACACCGATAACCTCATTTTACTGTGGCGATCTCTTTAAAGACTCCAGCTCCAACACAGTCATTTTCTGAGGTTCTGGGAATTGGAGCATGAACACAGGAAGTTTTGGGGAGACACACAGCCCATGTCCCCCTGTCAAAAACAATATTTGAAACTTGATGTGAAACACTCAGGTCAGACACATTCTACACCCCTACCGAGATTCCGTCAATGTTGTCACCCCATTATTTAAGAGTTTAGAAATCATGAGTGATGGTGATAATACATAATGGATCCTTTTCCTGTGATGGTGTTATACAGAGGTTTTCTATACAGAAAAATCTAGCCCATGTAATCAATGACTGATCATATTAACTGATCTATTATGAAGATTATGTACTTCAGTAATATGTAGAAATGATGTTTAGCTGATATAAACATTTGATAGTAGAAAATACTAAAAAAGGACCGTTATCACCAAATCAATGCAAATTATTTGAAAATTTGAGAAATACCACATATGCTTATTATTTAAAAGATGCCATTCTCAAATGAAAGTGTCAAAGTACACTACATATTAAAATCCTCACCCCCACCTCACTCCCACTCCACCCCCACCTCACCCCACCGTCACCCCACCCCACCCACCCCCACCTCTGGTAAACCACCAATTGTTCTCTTTCACTGTTTGTCTTTTTTTGTTGTTGTTTTCTCAGATTATACATAGAAATAAGCTCCTACAATGTGTGTGGGTGACACCCTCAAGAGCCACCTTTGTTGTCATACCTGGCAGGCCACATACCCTCTGTGCTGGGGACCCAATTTGAGTCCATCCTGGGAAGCAGACACACCCAGACACATCCAGAGGCTGGTAGGGTGGGCCAACCAGAGGCCAATTTTTTTGGGGGGAGGGGTTAATTTTTTTATAATTTAGCATATTAGATATATAATATATACATATACTAAGAGCATCCTTATATACTTTACATTTTATTTTTACTGTACCTAAATATGCAATAATATAATGCTTACCATTTTTAAGTATAGAGTTTGGGGGCAGTAGAAACAGCTTCAGTGCTGTATAACCAGCAGTGCTATGCATCCCTGGGGCATTCTTATCTTTCCAATTGAGACTCAGTACCCATCAAATACCAATTCCCCATCCCCTCTCCCTTCAGTCCTTGGCTACCACCATTCTGCTTTCTGTCTGCGGGATTGGACTATTTTAGGGACTCCATATTAGAGGAATCACTTTTGTGTTTGCTCATTTCAGTTGGCACAAAGTTTTCAGGGTTCATGCATGCCAAAGCATGTTTAACTGAGGTCAGTTTGGTAAAGGCCTTAATAAACTCTCTGGCAGGAAGCCTCCCTAAAGGAAGGCAGGGACCCTGGCTGGGTCTTGGAACTACACTTGGTGTCTAGTATGGAAATGCTTGTGAGTGCAGCTAGGACCCGCTCCTAAGAGTTGCTTCTGTGGGCTCAGAGTGCTGTGGCGAGTAGGTGCTAAACAGAGAACATAAGAGGGTGTTGATTCTGTGGCACAGAAACTTCTGTGACATTGTAGTGATGGTGTCAGGAAAGGGATCTGCCTTCTGTGAGCACATGGTGTGCACATGGAACTTACCTCCATTCTCTCTTAGTGGCCCCAGTGATCTGTTAACTTCATGTGGACCTGTGAGCCACCGAGTCTGATTCAGAAGAGCAGGGCCTGGGAGGTAACCCACTGATTGTTGTGAATTTTCTCATTTACATAATGAGATATCTTCTGGAAATTCTTAGGAATCACCAAGGAGGTTTGGAGAGGCATGGGAGGTTTTATAATAGAGCATGAGAGACATAATGGCATTACTGTGAATGTGGTCACTGATCACCTCCAAGAGGATTTACTTGAGAAAATAGGTGTTGCCATAGCAACATGTGACTCAGAAACTGAAAAGAACAAAATTATGCCTAGTAAGTGATGGCAAACAAGACTCTCCTTGCGTTTTTCTCACAGAAGACTTTAATCAGTTAGTAGCTGACCATTTCCATGCTGTCACGTGTGCTGGGTATAGAAAATCTAGGAGTCAAATGATAGTTCTTATATGGCCAAAAGTATCTATTGCTTAAGTGTTTGAGATGAGACTAGCAGTATTATGAGTCAGTAAAAGAAATCTATGTCAACCTTGAGAGACTTCTTAGACAAGACTACAAAATACTGGGAAATATTTAACTACGATTTTGGTTCAACTTCTCAAGAGTTAATGCACATCAAGGATTATTCTGAACATATGCTGGCATATTCTCTACCCCCTGACTTCATTATAATTATTTCCAGCTATGCTGTCTATGGTGTAAACAAGATCATGGGGACTGTTTAGAGGAATGAGTGTGATTGTCTCAAATAAGATATTTGGTTGGGAAGTCATGTTGACATCTTGTGTATGGTTTTAGTTTCCTTAAGTCTTCGCATAAGACATTCATCAATATATTATTCCTTCCCATTAATCCTTCATCAACCTGAAGAGCAAAATGACAGAGGTGATACTAGGGTATTAATTATAGATGACTCAAGCCACCCCTAGTCATATCACTTCAGACAAACATAAGATCTAAGAATGAAACAAGTACCCCAACCTGCATGTGTGGCATGCATGTGGGAAAAGGCATGATGGAGTGATGGGTTAAACCCCATGGGGCAGGAGGTCAATGCTTTGAATTCTTGCTTCAGGGGAGGAAGAACATGTGGGTGGTGAGTGAAGAAACCTCACAGTGGGAGACAGGGCGTGATCATGAAAAATGGCTGCTTCCTGGTAGGGGATCGCTCAGGCTACACTCAGAGTGAAAGACCATCACAAGCAGGGCTGGGAGCTGTGCAGAGTGAGAGGAGGGCAGGTACCATGGTCTTTGGCACTGGAAGGGAATCATCTCCACAGCATTTACTACATTTCTTCGTTTTGTGGCAAATAGCAGAACTCTCTAGAGCAATAAAAACATTCTTCATGTTTTTGAGGCACAAGCAGGGAGAGTGAATTCTAAGCAATTGCAGAGCAAGACTGGGCACTTGACACCTGACAGCACGTGGACTCTTATGGGGCAACAGGGAACCAGCTACAAGGTACTTCTGCCCAGCCAGCTACCCACTCCAGGCCAGAAAGTCAGCTCCATTAGCCCTGCCATCCATCCTCTCTCGTTCATTTCTTCCCTCTCCTTCCCCACCCCTCTTCTTCACCCTCATCTGTTCCTTCCTTCCCTCCCTCCTACTCTCCCCCTCCCTCCCTCCTTCCCTTTCTCCCTTCCTCCCTTCCTCCTTTCCTTTCTCCATCCACCTATTCATCATTCTTTATTATGGTAAATAACACATAACCTGATTCTGTCCTCTTAGCAATCTGTCCAGTGTTCAGTATAGACTTGCTGACTATTAACCCAAAGTGCTGCATGTCTCGAGAACATTGTCATAACACATGTGGAATCTAGACCCTTTGAACATTACTTCCCCGCTTCCCTCCTCTCAGCCCTGCACAACCACCATTTACTTTCTGTCTTCTGGGTGCACTTTCTTGTCCTTCTGGCTGCATTTTGTCCCAAGTGACCTGGGACTGTGGCCCTGCTTGTCTTCTTCTCACTAAAGATGTTCTTCCCAGGGTGACCTCATCATAGTATCATTTCTAATAGCAAAAGCATGATTCTGAAATGACTCAAGGCTTCAGTGATACAGAATTGGATAAGTATGTGCTTTAAGTGGGTACTATGCACCATTTGATGAAAACTGTGCTGTAAAAGTACATTTATTGACATAGAGATATGGTCATGGTAGCGCTCAGTTAATAAACCATGTGATAATGGTGCACGTATAATGTGATCCCATTTGTGTAAAAAATAGATAAATATACAGTGACATGTGAATGGACACTCACCAAAATATTAAGGGTATTTATCTCTGGGTGGTAGGATTATGTGTGATTTAAGTATTATTTCTGCTTGTCAGCAATTTCTAGTTTTTCTCCAAGGAACATATATTTGCAATGTAATAAAAAAGAAATATTTGTTCGATGAAAAAAATCCTCTTAGGATATGAATCCCAGTCAGCCAGTTGACTGTATAAAACCCTGCAATAAATATTGAACCAATCATTTCAGGGCTCTGTCAGCTCTGTTATTTACTGGTCCTTCGTAAAGACAGATTTTTCTTATTTTAATAGAAGCCCACCTCTTTTGTTTTTTGCTAAGTCGTCTTGCAGTGATGAACAGACAAGGAGCACCAGGGTTTGAACAGGGTGTTATTTAATTGTTTCAACCACAGTGAAACCCAGGTCCCCACCCAGTTTAATTTAGGGGGATGCAAAGATATTGGGGTGCTCTCTCTGTACCCTGTCCTGTCCTGCCCTGGACATAAGTTATGGGTGCCAGAGCTTCTGCCTCCAGGTTGTGTTTTTGATGCTGTATTTTGAATGCTGCTACTGAGATTCAGAACTCTTTGGGGAAACCTTTCATGATCGATAGTGTGGCTGTTGGTTGTGAGGTAGTGGCCCTTCAGCGCCTGCTGGACACGGCTGCTCTCACTTTGGCCTCACAGCCCGCCACGGGATTCTGGGCACAGCACACAGGCTCGCAGGCCCACGCCACTGGATCGAGACCCTCCTTAAAGACAGTAAGTGGCGAAGTAGGCTTCAGACCCTCTCTGCTTGGCTCCTGTTCCACCTCGGGACCCCCCCCCCCCATGTGACTCTGGGTCAACCCTGAAAATCTGTCCTGAAACTAGACAGCCATCTGCGTTTGTGACCTCAGTCCCCCTTCACCCCCTGCCTCATTCTCCACGCTCGACTCAGAAAGACTCCATGGCTGCAGACCCACCAGCAGAGGTCATTCTTTGAGATGATTCCTCAGGCTCCAAAGACCCGCAATGGCCCAGGTTGCTCCCCAAATGAAAGAAGTGACAGCAAGTGCCCAGAACCACAGGGGGCCTCCGGGGCACACCCTGTGCATGGAGAGAAGATCCCTTAGGCGTCTTGTGAAGAGCAGTTAGCTGTTTTCTTTAAAACCCAGCGTCTTTGAAAACCCATGGTTGAGAGGGGCTCTGCCACCCTCCCAGTCCCGAGTCTCAGTCTCCCCATCTTCAAAGTGGGTCTGACGCCAACACCACAAGTTGGGCCCTCAGCTGGCTGATCAGCTCACAGAGGCGGTGTCTTCTAATGCAAGTTTGATACATGAATCAAGGCGCCAAGTTAACAGCCCAGGAAAACAGAAGGCTCTTGTTTTTCTGCATAATAAACTGTGAAGAGATGAGTCGGGCCTGCCTTCCAGCTCCGTGTGCCCATAAAACACACAACATACTCACAAATCTTCTTTGACACACGGTTGTGCTCTGTCTGAGGCATGGAATGCTAAGAAGGATCCAGAAATCATCTCAAGCCTCTGGCTAAATTCTGGAGCAGCCGGTCTGTTCAGATTAGCCCTCGGTCCTCATATGTACCAGGCACTGGGTATTGGGGGTTCAGAAATAAGTGAGACCCCCCCACCTCAAAAGGGACCTCTCTTTGTCCTCAAGCTGCCACCATCACGGTTTGATTGCTGCAGGTGTATGTGGGGGCAAGGTAACTGCAAAAGTGATTTGAAACAAGTCAGAAGGCAAGGGAAAAATATCGGATGGCTTCACTCTTAGGAGGAATATGAAAGAACAACAGCAACAACAAAGAATAAGCTCAAGAAAATGGGCAATTATAACCAAAAGCAAACAAAAAACTCAACAAGACCAAAAAGCCAAGATAAATCAAAGGGACCATGGGGGGGAGGGGGAAGAAGGGAGGGCAAAGATGGGGATGAGGGCAGAAAGTGCACAAGGGACTGAGGTGATGGTGCATGGGTGGAATGGTGGTGGATACTCCCTGGGGAATACAAATGATGTCAAATATAATTAATAAAAAAATAAAATCATTTAGAACCATCAAAAAAAGAGAAAATGATAAAAAAAAAAGTGATTTGAATCCACCTGTAATAATAATAATGTGTGTTTGCTGTAAAGGCTGGTTGTCTTTTAACTGATGAATAAACAGAGTTGAGAAGAGAGCCCTTTCCAGGTTCAGCTTCTCCACCCAGCCAGTTCCAGACTATATTTACTATGTTCCTTGGGATAGAATCACAGTCATTAGAATAGAGACTGCCTGAAATCCAGACACTTCACTTGTGATTCTTCACTCTTACTGCAAAGTCAGATACCCTGTTCTAGAAGGAAATTGGATGGATCTGGTGGGCTCTGTTCATCCAAATTCCACATTTGCAGTCACCACACTGTGATTCTGCAGGTGTTTTCCTAAAACAACCAGAATATAACTTATAAGATGAGCAGTTTCTTTTTAACAAGAGACAAGGGCCACATTTTGCTCTATTTTCTTTGACTTAAAAAAATGCCATCATAAAAATACTCCAGTTCCTTAGCATACAGGTAAATGCAACCCTCTGGCTTGAACTGTCGGACACTTCTTAAGCTCAGCAAGCTCTTGTAAAAGGATAACGAACTCAGGATCTACGTAGACTTACTTGAAGAAAATGCTCAAATTCACCAAAGCCGGAAAAGAAAAAAACTGGAACGAGTGGAGAGACTGCTCCCTTTGTGAGCAGAAAGACTATAAATGGCTGTTTTCTCCAGTTCACAACACAGTGTATAAAAGATTGTAGTCAAAACCCCAGAGGATTTGGGGGGCGGGCAATTGACAAGCCGTTCAAAATCCATGGGAGAGTGAACAGGAAAGAAGAACCAAGATCCCTTTGAAGAAGACTATTAACAAAGGAACGCTTACTTCACTGGACGTCAAAGCATTTTCTAGATTGTGCTTGATCTTTATGAGAAGTCCTTACGTTTTGTTGATCCTGCCACCTGGGGTTTGTGAAGACAATAGTGAGTGTTCGAGCAGAATGTGGTAGAAAAGGGATGTGACTTTTACCTTCACATTTTAACAAGGGGGAACTGAAGCACAGCCAGCTCTGGATAGGGCTTTATTTCCACAAGGATCATTTCACTGCGACAGGGTCCTATGCGATCCCACACCTTCCTTTAGGGTGGTCACGCCTGGCTGTCCCTTTGAAAGGGACATGGGGCTTTTAGGGTTAGGAAAGGGACCTGCGTGTTGCTCATAAGCTCACGTGTTCTGACGGGCATCAAGAGCAGTGGATACACCAGGTGCACTGAAACGACACAAACGCAAGTGTGTCATGACGCCGAGACGGACAGACAGACTCAATGAGTGGTTGGAACTGCACCTGCAAGCATCCTCCATGACTCTGGCTTTTCATTTTCATACTAACGGCATTAATTTCTTCTAAAATATAATAGGACAGAAGAGGAGAAGGAAGAATTGACTTATGGATGGCAGGGGAAGCAATCTCCTGTCTCCCCTGAAAGAATTAGGGAGCTTGGTAATTTAAAGTTCCAGTAGATAAATAGTGAGATTTGCCCAGAGTGACCTGGACTGGCATTTCTACCAGTCTGAGATCGCTGGGTAAGGCAGTAGGTTTTCATAGTTCCACCAGGTGGGCTCCCTCACCCTCCACCACCTCCTACCCTGCAGGGCTGGCTGGGTCTGGGGTTCCATGCTCCAAGTCAGGCTGAAGGAACAGTGACCACTTGCCTCGGAAAAGAATAACTCAGCATGTGACTTCACTTATGGGATATTAGTGCAGCTAGGTAGACATGCACTCGGTGGAAACGCTTCCTCTCAGAGCTGTCTGCCACGTCTTCAGAAACTCCGATGTCTGTGTCTGCTCCCACCCCCAACCCAACCTCATTTCCTGGCCCTGGTTTGCAGAAAATGCCACGCTGGCTCCTCCCTATTCCGTCTGCTGGGCTATCTGTATATCCTCAGGTGTACATAAGAATTCATATTTAATCATTTGACATTTATTTAACACATGTCATGAGTGTGGTTGTAGCAGAATCCTGGTCAGAGTGGTCTCGTCCTTTCCCGTAACATCGGTGCAAACCGTTTCCCAACCTGCGTCTTCCACCCCCGTCTCTCCGTGCTCTGTGCCTGTCCATCAACCTGTTGCTGCAGGGGCGCCAGTGTCTAAGCCAGAAATCCGGGAGTCGTCCTAGACGCCCCTCTACATCCAGCCTCTTCCATCCCGGCTGGGCGACCTGTTTACCCTCCAGGCAAAAGGTTTCTCAAATCCATTCCCTCTCTCTGTCTTCGTGCCCACTAACTTCGTCCGGAAAGCCCCAGAGCGCCTCGCCTGGGACATATTAACACCGCCTGCCTGGCCCTCCAGTTCTCGTCCTTTCTGGCCCAGTATCCCTCTCGCCTCCAGGATGTTTTCCCTGCAGTGCAAAGGTTGTGTCTTTGACTGATGTAAAGTCCTCCGGCGGCCCCGTTACCATCAGGGCAGGGCCTCAGGCTAGTGGGCGCGGAGTTGGAAGCGGACTCACTGAGTGCTGGCTGCAGCGCTCCGCACCTGCTGTGTCCAATGTCCCCACTGGCTGTCCCGAGTGACCCGCAGCCCCCAGGCAGGCCTCGCTTTTTCCTCTGGGGAAAGGTGCACCTGTGACCCTGCACCATTTGGCAAATCCCTCCCCTCCTTCACACCCAGCTCACCTGCCACAGCCTCTCAGGAACCTTCTGGAGCTCCCAGGAAGCGCGTACTTCTCCTTCCTTTGCTGTTGGGGGCGAAGGGGACGGAGCAAGTGTCAAGCAGCTCTGGGTCCTCTTTGCTGCCCTTCCTCCTCCCGGAGCTGGGGTTGGAGGTGAGATGGCTACCTGGGGGCCATCTACCGACCCGGGCCCTGGGTCTCCCATGGGGCCCCACGGCTTTGAAGGTATGCGCTACAGAAAGTGCGCATGTCCTGGCCTTCGTGGGTTATGCACGCTTAGCCACACCTGCACGCATGGCTCCATCATTAATATTTTTTACATTTTATATATATATATTTTAAAGATTTATGTATTTATGCACACAAGATCTGGGGTACAGACCAGAGTCCAGGGAGGTGAGAGGATCCACCGCAGACAGAGCTGGGAGCAGAACAGGCAGACTGACTGGAACACACTGCTGAGGGCAGCAGCGGGCGAGGCAGGAGAGGTCTGCTGCACCCTGTGGGTCCCTTCCCTGGCCGGCAGCAGGGATTGAACTCGTGCTGCAGTGGCTGCAGTTTGCTTCATAGTGTGTTGCTTAACCCACTGCGCCACCAGGGAGGCCCCAATATTTTTTACATTTTATTTTATTGAGGTAACATTGGTTTGCAGCGCTGGATGTGGTCAGAGGAGCGGGGGCACATGCTTCAGGTGCCAAGGCACCACAGTCCACGGGTCCCCTCCCCACGTAGCTTACCGCCCCCACCTCGGGCAGCCTCATCCCACAGTTGGATTTCCAGGGCTTGTTCATTTCTCTATATTCCACACGTAAGTGAAGCCCGTGGTGTCCGTCTGTCTCCTCCCGGCTGACTCTGTCCAGCATCCTGTTCTCCAGGTCTGCTCATGTGTGGCGATGGCAGGACGTCATCTTTTCCTTGAATAGCCCGTTGTCTTTCTGTGCACACAGCCCGCACCTTTACCCACTCTGCTGCTGGGCCTAAGGCCATGGCCACAGCTGGCTGTTGCAGAGAGCTGCCATGGACACGCGGGCAGCGGCCCTTCCAATCAGTGTTTGGTATTCTGAGTGGACACCTAGGACACCTTTACTATTTTGCTCATTGTTATTTTGAGCAGACTCCAAAAAAGAATTTTGATTTTATTTTCTGGTGTTTTGCATATTCCAGGAGGGGCCATTCATTCCATGGTGTCTAGCGTGGGGGAGAGGCTCCCTCCTCGAGGATCCCCCTGTATCTCAGCCTATCACTGTACACCTCCTTGCGTTTGCCCACACACCACCCCTGCTTTTCCTGAGAACATGGGCCCCTCCCACTGGTTTTTGTAGCATAGGCACGGGGCCTGGCACATAGTAAGTGCTCAGTAAAACTTGTCTTTGTGTATAATTCTAATAAAATAATTGTTCTCATATCTGATCAACTGTACGTACATTGCTCTTGACTTTAAATTGGCTGTGAGATTAGAAAGATGACTTGTCTCGGGTGTTGCACACCCACACCTTGTGCAGGAATCTTCATCACACTTGTCCCTACGGCATCAGACTAGTCTGGGCTTGGCCTGTGGCTGGTGTTGTAGTTACAAGTGGAAGCCACTAGATGGCTTAAGGAGTGAATTTATTTCCAATGGAGATTTTCACCTTAGAAATCTGGTCTGAAAAAAAAAAAAATAAAGCGTGACAGGAGGGAAATCAAAGGGTTCTCCGTGGCAAACCCCAGATCACCAACAAAAGTCTGCCGACCAGTAGCCCCCGAGTTCAGGGACAGGTCTGTAGCGGTTCTACCACCTTCAAAGTGAAAAATAATTGGTTTACAACAATGTAACTGCTCTACATCCTTCCAGCAGCTACTCGCTTTTAAGATTTACAGAATCATTACCGAAATTCAATTCAACTGCACAAATATTTATTGAGTGCCCGAATCTCCAGGAAAGCTTAGGAGAGGCTGTGGAAGTGCATGCGACTGGTCGCACAGCTCACGCCAGGTGGGGATGCTCGGGGACCCGGAGCAAAGATGGAGCCTTTTTCCTTTGTGTGCAGAGTGCTGGCTGCAGTTTCAAGGAGAGGAGCTGGTGCAAAAATAATTGTGACCTAGAAAACGTTTGCTTTTCATCTGCAGGCTGAGTGTTTCGAGTGTTCACGTGAGCATTTATCAGCATGTTATTGATCTATGAAAACCAGAGTTGAAATTGTTAGATCGGATTAAAATATTTTAATGAGATAATTAAAAAAAACATGCAAGTATATAAAGACTTGGGGGGACAGCGTTTATTTATAATAAATAAACACATGCGTTTATTTATAATTTTGGAATGTAAAGAATGAAATAGAAACCCAGCAGAAGATAATTCCAGTCACTGATTTGAGAAATATATGTTCAAATAGGTACCAGTCAGAGGGGCGCAGCCCAAAGGCAGCCATGAATTAGAGGTCCTATTTTCTATTTATACTAACATGGAGAGAGCATGTGGTGTCACATTTTCTAGACAATTAAAATATGAGGTCACTCTGCATTATCTGCATTTTTTTTCAATAAAGATTTGAAAGGTCCAGCAATGATTTCACTGTGAAATCATTTTTTAATTTCTAAATAAAAATTGAAGTAATACTAAGAGGTTATCAAAGTTATCAAAGGTTTCTGAGGGCATAACATACCTTATAAATACTGATTAGCATGAACTAAAGCTGTACCATTACTTTTTAAAAGCACAATTTCCTCTGAAGTTTTATTTCTGTGAGAGAGCAGACACTTTCTCTTTCCACTTAGGCTATCAGTAACCCAGAGGAGATATAAATCTGGCTCACCCAAATAACCAGTATTTGGGATTAAAAGAAAAAAGTTAAACTGGTTAAGGCAGCTGTTTTTGTTTTTGTTTTTTGTTTTTTTTTCATTTTACCAAGCTACAGTTCACTTGCGCACTAGTCATTTTAGTTAAAGATGGTTTACACTCTGCTTACAGAAGTGATACATGTTCACTCTAGGAAATTTTAAAAATAGAAAAGTATAAAGGAAAAACTTAAAACTACCTCCAGCTCCACTCTGAGAACTGGGGTTGGCTTTGGGTTATCCTTCCATTCTTTTCCCTGTAACCCGGGTGTTGAGGGAACTCTCACTCTGTTGCTCGGAGCTGGAAGGAGGACCCGAAGCTTCCGGTATGGTTGCAAGAGATCCTCAGGCAGCAGGGGCTGGGCCCCTCTCCAGTGTACCTAGCACGAGGCTGGGGCTGGGGCAGGGAGACGCAGTAGAGCTGTGCACGGGCTGCCTCCCGCCAACACTCTTCTCTCCCTGCAAAGCGGAAAGAACCAGGGGCATTTACCCTGGGACAAGGTCTGCTAATACCTGGTCCTCCTCGCTGCTCTGTTTGCTCCCTAGCAGGGAGGAGCAGGATGGAGACGGCGGGCAGACCGGAAAGTGGCATGGGGAGACCATCAAACTCCTGGGGACACCAGGCCAGCATGGGAGGCGTCTAGCTGGACTCAGCTCCCCCTCCACACGTGGAGGCCTGCCCAGGTTGAGGGAGTCTCTGCAGCCGACATGCAGGCCTGCACCTCCTGGATGGAGCTGGGCAGCGTGGAGGCCCCACCAAGGTCACGTGCGGTGGGGAGGTTCCCTCAAGTGCTCTGAGCACCATAATGGGGCCACAAGGGACCACTAGGGGCCAGCAGGCGACCTCGAAAAGCTAGCAGGGAACCTCTGACACCCACGGTGAGGAAGGCTCCTTCCGTTTCCTCCACCCTCCTGACAGTCCACAGCCCTGAGAGAGCCCGAGCCTGAACAGGAAGACGTCAGAGAAGCAGACCCCCGCATTCTCCATGTCTTTTGTGAAGGAAGCAGGGTTCTGGGGGCCTGGGAGAGGGTGGGAGTGCATGAGCATTACAGTGAAGTCTCCAAGTGGGTACTCGGTTGGACTGGTTTTTATTTTAATAAGATTTATTTACTTATGCACATAAGAATTGGGGTACAGGCTAGAGGTGCGGGGTGAGAGGAGTCACCAGAGGCAGAGCGGGGAACAGAACAGGCAGATGGACTGAAATACACTGCTGAGGGGAGCAGTGGGAGGCAGGGGAGGTCTGCTGCGCCCTGGGGGTTCCCTCCCTGGCCGGGGACTGAACTCGTGGCAGTAGCTGGTGATAGCTTGATAGTGCCGAGACTTAACCCTGCACCATCAGGGAGGCCCTGGGCTGTTTTGGTTTTAATTATCTGTATGTTTAACATTTTTTAAATTTGACTTATTTCAGTTACATTGGACATGGCCACGAAGCTCAGGGAGCTCACCAGACATCTATGGACGGGCGGAGGAGATCTGGCCCAGAATTGAGTGAGGTGGCTTACGTGTTCTCCTTTACAGGTCAGGTGTTCTTCAACTGTATTATCTCCATAATTAAAAAGTAAAGAACATCGGTTCATTGTGCTTTTATCCTCTAAGTTCGGACAAGTTAATAAACAGTGTCTTTCTGAATTAAAAACACACTTAAAAGATGGAATATAAAGAAACAGGGCAAAAGAAAACAAAAAATTGACTCCCATTTGCACGTTCCAGCAATAATTTCATTAATATCCTGGTGTATGTTCATCCAGTCTTAGAAAGTTCTCTCTCTCTCTCTCTCTCACACACACACACACACGCACAGTTAAAATAATGAAGCTCTAAAATGATTGTATTTTGTTAGAAATAAACATTGAAGAAAAAGAAGATTTACTATGTCTTGGGGGCAAAAATGTCTTCAAGAAAGATGATTAATGGATCAAATTATCTTGACAAAAGTACCCAACCAAATGGTTGTTGCCGATAGACAAATAAGACATATGATAATCGTTTTCCAAAAACCTATGCAAATCAGATTGAAGTGTTAGAGCCGCACTGAGTCCCTCTGTTCCCCACTCGCCACTGCTGTGCGCCTGCAGCGCTGGGCCAAGGCTGGGCCAGCCTGGACAGTTCAGCCACGCTGCCTTCAGCCCCTGTGCGTGCCTGGCTGCCGCCCTCCGGCTGCTGGGCTGCCAGATGCCAGCTCAGCTCGAAAAGTTGATGATTCTGCGAGTTTAGAGAAGCTGTGACCCCCCTCATACCCCTTCATTTCACAGATGAGCAAAACAAAGAGTCACCGAGTAACCAGGCAAAGGCCCCAGGACCAGTGAACCTCAAACCCAGACCTTCTCTTTCATGGTCATTCGCTTTCTCATCATTCACTGAGTCAGCAGGGGCTAACGACGTCCCTCCCACAGGGGTCCAGGTTCGAGCTTGTGCATCGTAATCAGACAAGAGTAGTCTTAACAGCTACTTGGCCTTAGGCACTGTATCATGTATTTTCACTTGGGTTATCTCATTTAATGGCCATTCACCTTAGAGAATGAAAAGGTAGTACTCTTAAAAATCTTTTGGAGCCATAGGAGAGAGGAATAGTCAGGACAGAGATTTTTAAGGCAGTAAAAACACTTTGCATATAACGATGGACATGTGTCCTGACACACTCATCCACATCCACAGGTTGTGCCCCAAGAGTGACCACTGAGGTAAAATATGCACTGTGGATGATAGTGCTATGTCATGTAGGTCCATCACTGGTGAAAACTACACCGCTCTGGAGAGAGGTGTTGATAATGGCAGTCTGTGCACAGGTGTGAACAGGGGATACGTGAGCAATCTCTCCACTTCTCTCTTAATTTTGTTGTAAACTCAGACTATTTAAAAACATGTTTAAAAATTCTAAAGAGGTATTTGCACACCCATATTTATTGCAGGACTATTTACACCAGCCAAGACAGAAACAACCTAAATGGCTACTGATGCTGGATGAGTGGATCAAGAAAATGTAGTATATGTACACAGTGGAATATTATACAGCCCCAACAAAGATGGAAATCCTGCCATTTGTAGCAACATGGATAAACCCAAAGGATTTTGTGCTAAGTGAAACAAGCCAGTCACAGAAGGATGAATATTGCATTGTTCCACTTCTGTATGTATATAAGATATTCAAGCTCACAGAAATGCAAAGCAGAAAGGTGGTCTCCGGTGGCTGATAGGAGGGGAAAATGGGGAATTATTGCTCAGTGGGTTTACAGTTTCAGTTATGCAAGATGATTAAGTTCTAGAGCTCTGCCATACAACACAACACCTGTAGCTAACAATACCGTATTGTGCACTTGAACTTTATTAAGTGGGTGTTCTTACCCGCAAAAACAAAACAAACCAAAACTCAAAGAGGCACAGGAAACTTTTGGAGGTGATGGGTATGTGTATTACCTTGATCATGGTGTTTTTCTACACACAAACAAACTGATTTTATACATAAATATGTACAACTTTTTATACAGCAATTATTCTCAATAGGGCTGCTAAAACAAACCAATGAACACAATTATCTTTTTTTTTAAACATTTATTTATTTATGCATACAAGAACTGGGGTACAGGCCAGAGGTGTGGGGGGTGAGAGGTTTCACCACAGACAGAGCGGGGAGCAGAACAGGCAGATCAACCGAAGTACACTGCTGAGGGGAGCAGCGGGCACAGCAGGAGAGGTCTGCCACACCATGTGGGTCCCCTCCCTGACCGGCAGCAGGGATCGAACTCGTGTCGCAGTGGCTGTGGTTTGCTTCATAGTGCGTTGCCCAACCCACTGTGCCACCAGGGAGGCCCTGAACACAATTATCTTTTACTTGCATCTCTGGGGACCGCTGTGATATGTGAGGTGTGTGTGTAAAGAAGTTTGTTTAAATACTAACATAACACTTAGATAAAAAATGAAGAGAGAAGATGCCCCAGGCATCCAGAAGTGTGGTGAGAAGGGACTTCTGGAGAGATGCGGTTGACTCCGGAGATGCAGAGGCTGGTTCCTGCATTCATTCAACCAGTCCTGCCTGAGTGCTTACTCTGTCCTGGACATTGAGTAGGTACTTGGGCTACAAGGAGTGATAAATGGGCATAAGCCCTGACTTCCTGGAGCTTGTGTTCAGCAGAGACAGAGTTCAATGATCACGCTATAAAGTTTGTGGTATATATTAACCACAGCTAGTATTTTTCTGCATGACAGACGCCATCTCACATACTTTGCCCTCACATATTATTCAATCCTCGCCAAGAGAAACCCAAATGCAAAAAAGTCGTGAGCAAGGTGCCACTGTATGAGCTCCAGTAACATTCCTGCTGGGCTGGAAAGCTAGTGGCCTTTCTGATGCCACCACAGGTGAACTGGCACCCCCACACTGTGGAAGGCAGATCATGGACTCTTTGAATCAGCAGCTGTAGCACAGAGGTCAGAAGGGGGTTCCCTGGACCATCGACTGTGGGCTGCCTCCCGCCCCCTTCAGTAAGGCCCTTTGGTAAATGGCTTGGGTAAAATCCAGCATTTTGTGAACAGAGATGGAAGGGGCTGTGGCTCAGTGGAGATCACAGCTCTCTGCCCGCCGTCTGCAATAGCAGTGGGCTTACTTGGGGGGGTGCAGTTTTGATAAAGTCACAAGCTACATATTCCCAATAGCAGGAGAGGAATCTGTGCCCTAAGGTCCTTCTCGCGGGCCCCTGGCAGGGCCCTGTCTGCCAGCTGATGGGAGTCAAGCAAGCAGTGATTGGAAGGGGAGTAACTCCCCAACCCAGCCTGCTGCTCCCCTGCCTGCCGGGCTGCACTCAGGGAAGTACAGGATAGATGGGACAGAGGGTCTTGGGAATGGAAACCAGGAGTAGTCAGGCACAAGCAGTGGCGAGCTGAGATCTTCAGCTGTGGTTGCTCACAGGAGGAACTAGAGGAGGTATAGACCAGGGCTAGTCCATCTCTTTTAGGGTTTAACTGATAAAGAAGCTACAGTCCCCACTCGCAAATGCCTATGTCTGCTTGCCCCTAATTAGCCCAGAGTCCTGCAACGGACACACACAGATGTGCGGCCCTCCGTGAGCGCCCTTCAGATGGGATCATGGATTGGGGCCATGAGCCTCTAGCAGGTGGAGGCAGCAACTTCAGAAGCAGCACTCGGGAAGTTCCTTCTAGAAAGCAGAACTAGGGTCTAATCAAAACTTTACCACTTGCACTGTCTTTTGAAGTTTTCCTTTTGCGATAGCTGCTCCTGTGCCCCCACTGGTTTTCCTGTCCTGCCTCACCACCATACAGCAGGTGTGGGGAAGAGGGGAGCAGATCCTGCACCATTTAGTTTATGGATCACTGGATCGTGAGAGGCTGCATCTAGACTTAAAAAGGACTGTAACATCATCGTGCACTTTCAACTGCTTGGGATTCGGTTCCGTCCCTTTGGGCCGGATGCATTGTGAGTCACAGGTCCACCTGGATATCTGGGTGGCCAGAGGAGTGGACGGTGGCAGAGTGGTCCCCCAAGGCAGGCACATTTTTCCTTCTTTCATCACCAGGACTGGCTGCATAGCCACGTGTCAGCTGAGTCCATGGTGCTCAGCTAGAGAGTTTCATCTCCCACATTTCCAAGACTTCCACGGCGCCATGGCTCTCACCAGGTCAGCGGAATGATGGGAAGGACTTGTGCTCCCTCTGCTGAGCTGCCCCCTTTCCTTGCTGTCTTTGTTGGGCCACGGCATGGATTCGATGGCAGACGCTGGAGTGGAGGTCATGGAGGATGGAAGAGCCAGCTGTCCTGCCCATCCCGCACTGCCCACCTGCGGGCCAGTCTGACAGGAAAACCCAAAAAGACCTTGTTCCAGAGACAGTATCTTTGGACCCTGATAAAGCAACTCATCTCGATCCTGTCTGAAATCAAGGCTGTTTTAGGGAGTGCTTTAAACATTCTTGTCTCCAAATGGCAAGAGAGACATTCTTGGCCAACAGAAAAGAAACGCATCTAAGTCAGCACTTACGAGCCACTCCAAGACATTCTAGAAGCAAAAGGCACGAAGCAGCCCTGCTCAGAGCTGAGGCACCTGTTTTAGCATGAACAGGGTTGTCGCATAAGAAACAAGCTTCTGTTTTGCTTCAACTGCTGTGTTTTGGAGTCTTTGTTACACTGACGAGGCTGTTTAGACTGGTTCTAAGCAGTCAGTAAGTAGACCTTGTTAGAAATTGTTGGGAAACCAGAGTACACTCTAACAAATGAAGGCAGAGTGCCCAGATGGAGAATGTGAGCAAAATCTAGCTCAGTGTGGAGAAGCTCAAGGGGATTCGGAGCTGGAGGTGGCTGAAGAAAAGCACATTGAATGGAGAGCATGGGTTCCTGAAGGCTGAGGATTGTATTCCTCAACAAACAAAATGCAATGTAACTTTCCCCACAAGTATCTAGTAAAGGAGATAGGACCACTGTTTCAGGGAAAGTAATTTTACTTTCAAATATGTTACATTTTATAAAGGAAGTAAGACCTCAGGAACTTTGTAGTCATGCTGGACACTTGAAAACAGGTTTTAACAAAAGTGAAAAGCAGGAGACTATTAATTATGCGAGCAGCAACGACTGCCTGGATGTTGTAGTGTTTTTCCAGAGGGGGCCAAGTGAAGGCCCTTCATGTACAGGACTCCAAGGAGGAGCACTGCAGCTCCTTGTGCTTCCCTGGACATGAAAAATTCTGCAGCTCTCAGTTGCCAAGTATTTCTAACATGGCCGACTTCCTACAATCAGGCACAGAACAGAGAAAGCAAATCAGTGTGCATGGAAAGGCAGTCATTCAAAGAAAACCCACAGATCTCCTTTGGGGCCTTCCTGGTGGCACAGCGGGTTGAGTGCAGCACTGTGAAGCATCTGCAGAGCAAGTTCGATCCCCCACCAGGGAGGGGACCCACAGGGCACAGCGACCTCTCCTGCCTCTTTGCTGCTCCCCTCAGCAGTGTATTTCAGTCGTTCTGTCTGTTCTGCTCCCCACTCTGTTTCTGGTGGATCCTCTCACTCCCCACACCTCTGGCTTGTACCCCTCTTGTGTGCATAAATAAATAAGTCTTTAAAAAAAGATCTCCTTTGACAGAAGACCTTAGTATTTCAACGGCTGCATAGCAGTGACCAGGCCTCCACCTCCGCAGAAGGGGCACGTGGGGGTGTTTTCAGGGACGTGTAATCTCTAGACAAAACAAACAAAAGTAAAAACGGAGGCAGATTGCCCTGAGGAAATCTCAGGGACAGGATGAACACTTCAAGTTTGGGTTCCTCCTCTGGCCCTGCCAGCCGGCCTAATCCTGCTTCCTCCTAGCTTCCAGTCCAGACCGTGGTGAAGCACGGCGGCAGGGGGGGGGGGGGGGGGGGGGGGGGGGGGGGGGGGGGGGGGGGGGGGGGGGGGGGCTGAGCCCACCGGCCAGTCTCCTGTCTGTGGCAACTACTCTGCAATTCCTCTCCTCTTCCCACACCCTTCTCCAGTTTGGGCAGACAATTTGCATAAAGTCAAAACTTCACATACAGACTCCCAAGTCACCCATCTGGCTCCACCCGCCTTATTTTTAGGGTTGCAAATTTGTCACAGGAACAAATGTTATCTCCGGGGACTTGCGAAGCAAGACAGAGCCTTCGGCGACACAAGTGCACCTGAACTGCTCTGACGGTGGCACAGAGCCTTGCTCGGTTTTTTCCCGTC
Organism: Galemys pyrenaicus; assembly: GCA_019455555.1. Taxonomy (NCBI): domain Eukaryota; kingdom Metazoa; phylum Chordata; class Mammalia; order Eulipotyphla; family Talpidae; genus Galemys; species Galemys pyrenaicus. The sequence continues at coordinate 982,448 of JAGFMF010012163.1, read as the reverse complement.
TATAAAATGGGTTCAGTCTTTTTATTTATGTGCCTAGAGTTTATGCAAACGTTTCCAGTACACACGTGCGTATGTATCTAACACATGCTGCAGAATCATCTCCCTCTTCGACCTGCGGGGACACCGCGCTTGGCTTTCGCTGGGATCAACACCCTTCTTGACAGCGACCATGACAGTGGCGCCAGCGGGACAGACAGGCACGCATCTGTCGGGACAGACTACAGCCTGGCGGCCTGCATGGCAGGGCTCCGCGGGGCCGATCACCTGGGGCGGGCCCGACTGGGACACCGAGCCAGCGCCGCGGCGGCGGTGGCGAGGTGGGCGCAGTGCGGAGCAAAGGCCACGCGGCACCTTTTTGGCCTCTGCCGCTTCTCGTACCGGCCCCGCACCGCGCCCGCGCCCGCGCCCCGCACTGTGCCGGGACCTTTGCACCGAGGCCGCCCGGTCCAGTGGCGGTGCGCCCAAGCGGCCCGGGGAGAACACGCCCTCCGGCCGGCCCCGCTTGGGCAACCCCGACCGCGGGCGCGGACCGGGGCAGGACACGCCCTCTGCCCGGCCCGCCAGACCCGCTCGGCCACTGAGCCGGCCGCCCGCGCCCACCGCCGTCCCGCCCCCGCGGCGCCTCATGCTCTCTGCTGCCCGGAGGGCCGGCCAGCGCTTCGGCAGCGTCTTCCCCGTGGCGAGCATGGGCGACTCCACCTCAAGGCTCGTCAGCCCCGAGGAGGCCCTGCCGGGCCGGAAGGAGCCGATCGCCGTGGCGGGTAAGGCCGCGGACTGCGCACGCGTGGGGTGGGGGTGGGGTGGGGTGGGCGGCGGGGCTGCGTCTGCGCAGGCGCGGAGGGTCGCGGGCGCGCGCGGCCGGGCTCGCTCTTTGTCCCGCGTCTCGCCGCCTGCGCGCGGCCGCGCTGCCTGGGGGAGTCGGGCCCGTAGCGTCCCTCCTCTGCGCGGGCACGCTCCCGACGGCTGCGAGCTCGGGGCGGGGCTCGGGGCCCTGCACGCTCCCGGGCGCCGCGGCAGGTGCGGTGGGGCAGGGCGCCGGGCTCCCGGGACGTCGCCCCCAGAGGCGCCGGGGCGTGGGGGACCGCGGAGGTGGTCCGTCCGGTGTCTGGCTGCGGGGACTCAGCTCAGCCTCGCGTCTCCCCCGGGCCCGGCCGCCCACCCCAGGTCTCGGGTCTGCGCAGGGCCATGATTTCTTTTAGGGTTGTGTTTCTCAACCTTTCCAGCACTTTCAAATAACAATCTATGGCAGGACTTGGCAAATTCAATAAAAGTGGCTAGGAAAATGGTCACGTGCTTGGTGCCCAATCGTGTTAGATTATTGATACTAGAAAAGTGTGTGTGTGTGTGTGTTTATAGAGCATGTTTACCCTTTTAGAAAGAAACCACTATTTACATCCTTGTAGTATTTTGACAGTTTGGGGTTTCTCCCCTCAGGTGTGGCCCTGTAGCTCTGCCACCATCAAAGCACCCACAGCCCCTTGGCATTGCCCCCCTCTTCTCCCCTCTCCTCCCCGAGTGCCTCAGATCTATGGCCAACTTTCAAGAGTTGGTCTTACAGTTTGATTTCGTCTGACCTTTTGTTTGGTTACTTTATATTCCAGGTATTAGTGACACTATCCAGGATTTATGTTTCTCCTTCTGGCTTATTTCACGTAGGGTCATCTCTTCCAGCTCCATCCATGTTGCTGCAACTGGCGTGAGTTTCTCTCTTGACCACTGAACCTGTGTCATTGTGTAGATGGACCCGGACTTCTTGCTGCACTGACCTGTTTTGGGGCATTTAGCTTGTTTCGGTATCTTGGCTCTTGTAAGCAGTGCTGCGCTAAACGTAGGCGTTCAGGCTTCCTTGCTGTGTTCTTTGGAGAGGGGAGCTGGGTGGTATGGGAGATTCATTTTTTAGCCTTTGGAGAAATCACGCCACTCTGGAGGCTGGGCCTGTCTGCACTGCCATCAGCAGTGTACAAGGACTCCCCTTCCTCCATGTCCTCACCAGCACTCGGCGTTTGTGGCCTTTCTAAAACGGGCCGTTCTCATGGTGTGAGGCGGTAGCTCACTGTGGTTTTGGTTTGCATTTCCCTGGTAAGTGATGATGAATTTTCTTTTCCTTGTGCCTGTTGGCCATCAACGGCTCAAGTCTGAGTTTCTGTTGCTACTGGGGAAGGGGGTCCACCAGCCCAATTACTAGTCCTGGGAGTAGGGGGACCTTGATGCAGTGCTTCTTGCAGTGTGGGCCTCGCCCCACCCTGCTGTGTTTTAAACAGGCCTGGCTATGTCCCTGCGTCCCCATCGCTTCCCAGCTCTGGACATTTATTTTACATTTTGCTCAAATTCAGAGAATGAGCTTAAAACACAAAACCAAACCCCCAGAGTCTCTTTATACAACCCAGATATCTAAACCTAATTAATTTATGTCAAAAACAAATTCTTTTACAAACCAGGATTCATAGGTGGATAGGAAAGGCCCTGCTTTCTCGGTGCTGCCCTCCCCCGCCTGCTCTTCCTTGTCACACCTGTGGTGTCTTAGGTGAGACTTCCCGGACGTCAGTCCCAGAAGCCAAAAGTCAGACAGACAGATCCAAAACTCTTGATCAGCTTTCCTACCCCGTTCAAGATCAAGGTTGGTCAAAATTTAGTTCGCTTTGTCTTCAATAAAGTCCTCCCAGTCAGTTCCCTAATGCATAAGTCACACTTTTGGCAAAAGGTGAGCCAACATGATGGGAAGGAGTTTACTGTTCACATCATCAAACTAGCTGCAAACCTCGGAACCTCATTTTCTTCCAGGCCCTGTGGTCTTTTATCTCGGGGTGCGTATGTCTCTGTATCTGAGCCAGTAAACTGCCTATCTGGGGCTGGGAGGCGTAGGGAAAAGCCTGCTGTGCACGCATCCTTCTTGCCCAGCTGTTTCCAACATTTTAAATTTTAGATTGTGGCCTTTCCAGTCTCTTCCTCTCGATGCTATTGCCACCTGGAACAGGTTGCTGAACGTTCTCACTGACCCAGGAAATGGGCAGTGTTTCGTGGTGTGTGTCGACAGCTGTAAGCTTGAACTGTGTAGGCTTACTGTTTTGAAGGTTTTATTAGCCTCTGCCGCAATCTCCAAGCGATGTAACAACTCTGCACATCTTCCTTTTATCTCAGTGTCTTGTGCTTTACACCCTGATTCTCAGCAGCGCCGTGTCCAGTGCACCGCCGTGTGATGTTAGCAGACAAAGCCTGTCTGCTCCGTGTCTGGGCCCAGCCAGGCGGCACGTGTGCGCTGCTACCGAGTACTTTGGGTCTCCAGCGTAGTTTTAATCCTACATTTTTGGGTATTTTTAAGGAAACTGCAGCCTAATAGTGGATTACTTTCAAGAGAGAAAGGGTCTCCCCTTCAAGCTTCCTTAATGTTTCATTCTCCCAGGCTACCCTTGGTGAGTCAGCACAAACTGGTTTACTGTGGTGGTTGGTTAAAACTAAACCCACACTGGGCTGCCACATTTACAGCACACTTTGCTCTGGCTGCTGGTGGGTGCTGGCGGGTGCTGGCCGGTGCTGGCTGGTGCTGGCTGGTGCTGGCTGGCTGGCAGGGCACAGCAGTTCACCGGGTCTGATGTGGTCTCTCTGTTTCAGTCCTGGCTGTTAAAGCATCCTCAGAGAATTTGGGACTGGAGGACAAAGAATGGGGGTGTTGCTTGTGTCACTGGATGGGGGGGCATCCAGTTGGTGGAGCTAAGGAGATGGAAGGGTTATGACAGAAGCTTTAGGGTGGCTCCTATATTGTTAAAGTAAGTTTATTAAAGTTAGAACTCATCTTTTTTGATTTTATTTCCAATAAACTAATTATTGTGAAGGCCCAGATTTTAGTTGTATGGTGTTTTTTTCTTTTAATCCCATTGTAAACTTCACTAATCTGCTGTTTTGATCAGGTGTTTAGGATTTGTAGATATAATTCAAGATAACATTAGCAGCTCATATTTAATTTCTTTCTTGCCTTTACATTCTTCGACGGTGTTTATTACTGTGCTGCCTTTTAGGGAGAGGGAGAGATGCAGACACCTGCTAAAGCTGTGCTCTCTTAAGAACTTTAAATATAAATAGAAAAATAGGATGATATAAGTAATTTAAAAGGTGGCTCTTTGAAAAATAACTGAACCATGACAATGAACTTGATTATTAGCTAATCTAATAAAGGAAGAAAGGACAAATATCAAGAACTGAGAGGGGCAATACTAGAAAATTTAAAGTCATAAGGGACTATTTACTCAACTCTTTTGATTTGAAAGCTTGTATTAAATAGAAACATTTTGAGGAAAATGTAGTTGACCAAGACTCACTCCAGAAAGAGGTAAAAAAGCTAAACAAATAGAAGTAGTAAAGTTGTCAAAAAGTGGCCTCTTCCCAAAGCATTTTTTCTAGATAATTTTGTGGGTGATCTCTACTATTTATAGAGGAGATAATTCTAAAATATCTAAAATGAGAGGACTGTCACATTCTTTTTAAGAAGCAAGTATGACATTGAAATAAAAATTGACAAAGACTGCACAAAATAGAAAACGCTGGACCAGTCTCGTGTATGAATATGTATGTAAAACTGGTAAGTTATGAGTAGACAAAGCCTAGCAATGGGACTTAGTGCCAGAGTGCGAGGGCGGGTCAGTTTCAGGAAGTCTGTTTATATGATTCACCTCCTAGCTGTCTCCCCAGGTGCCAAAAAGCTTGACTCAGGTTAACAGCCATTCTTGATAACAGCGCTCAGCGATGGCTGTCCCCATAACATGATGTGATGTCTCTGTTCCAGCCCAAAGGCCAACATCAAGCTTAAGGAGACAGTGGTGATTCCCACTTAAATCCCAGGCATGAAAGGATGCTCAGCAGGTATTAGCACTAAAAACTTGTCCTTAAGAGGTACCGTCTTCACTTTAATCACACCTTTCTTGTGTTCTTAAGAAACTTTTCATCCATGTACCTAGGGTGAACACTGTGACCCAGTAGACCTATGTGCATGAAGGTCTGATTCTACGGCTTTTAATGTTTCCCTTTTCCAAGCTTGCCTGCGTGGATCAAAGCACCATAGGCCTCCTTTGGGTGGGTGGGCACCACTGGGCATGTGGAGAGGCCAGTCGATGCAGGCAGACGAGAGAGGGCGAGCTGAGCGGAGCACAGTGGGAAAGAAGATTGGCATTCACCTCTTGTGCCGATGATCAGCTAATATGCCTGGAAAAGCTGAGAGAAAATTTGCAGGGTATCAGATAGCACATGCACTACTCAGAAACCAATAATTGTCTCCATGTAGAGAGCTCGTAAGAAAATATAATGGAAGAAATCATCTTGTGTACACTAGAAAGGAAAAAGTAAAAATTTAAGAAAGAACTTGGCGAGAAGCAGCTCAGCGCTGTGTGAAGACTGCGCCCTTCTAGGGCGCGGAAGGAGGCTTGATAACCAGCGTGCGCACCAGGGCCTGGCCGGGGAGCTGGGCGGCCTCTCCCTGAGCCCGAGGCCTGGCCTCAGTTGGCTTCTAAAGGAAATGTACTCTCGGTGATGAGTGATTTGAAGATACTTTGTGTTGTTCTAGATCGACACACACTAGTTTTAAAAAATTTCACATGGAAAAATAAACAACACTGATTACTACACCTGTGTGCCAGAGCAGAGGCCAGCGGCCCTCCTGGGGCTCAGCTGCAGGCGCCGTGGCCGAAGGGTGAGGCGCTGGCGCCGGGCGGGTGGGCCGTGGGACGGAGGAGGCCAGCCAAGTGCGCACGACTAAGCGGCAAGGTGGAGGTGAGCAAGGTGCCATCCTGAGTCAGGGGGCTGCAGGTGGGCGTCCGGTAAGTGTGCTGGGGCCGACTGGGGAGCCGTTCGGAAGGAAGCTGCATCTGTACCTCACACCCCAAAGCGGGACCCATTCCAGACAGACCTGTGGTAACAGCGGACACCGCCCAGCGCTCACTGTGCCAGGCGTGAGGCGGGCGGGGCCGGTGCCTCAGCATCCTGATGAGGTGGCAACTGCTGTCGCCCCACCGGTAGGTGTGGAGGCCGAGGCTCTGTGGCTTGGATGGCTGAGGCCAGGCCTGGGGCTGCAGGCGGTGGGCTCGGGTCCAAAGCTAGGCCGTTGGACTGGCGAGGGCCCTGACCGCTGTTTTATCATCTGCTAAGTGTGAAGGATGAAACGTTTCGCTGACAGAGGGGGTGAATGCCTGTCTAAGCTTGACTAGAGGAAAGTCTTTGTAGCCATGATTTGGAAACCAGAAGACTTGAAAAGGTTGATAGATTAGATCACACCAAAGAAGTGTCCTGTGTGACAGAAGTCACCTACGCAAATTCAAAAGGCCAGTGAGATGAATATGTGCAACTCATGTCCTAGGTGAGGACTGATTTCCCTAATATATAAGAAGCTCCTAGAAATTAATAAGAAAACTAGGAAGGGTTATTTATGTACAGTTACCGAAAAGGACGTGCATTTGGCTCTTAAACACACAAAATGATTCTCAACTTCGCTCATAATGAGGGGATGCAAATTCCGTTTTTCACTTTTCAGACTGGCAGAAATCCAGACCTTTGACGATACGCTCTGTTGGTAAATCCTTAAAGCAAAAGGCACTCTTCGTACAGTGCTGGCGAGAGTGTAAATTGGCTCAGTTCTTATGGAACGCAATTTGGCAATATCTATCGAAAATTTAAATGCATATACCTTTTGACCCAAGAATTCAATTTCTGGGAATTTATCCTGCAGTCTACTTGCGAGAGTGCCAAGAGTGCCTGCCCCAGGTTGCCCGCTGTGGCTTTGTCTGCCGCAGCCCCGAGCTGGAAGCAGCCCAGATGCCCATCAGTAGGGGCTACTTAAATAAATTATGGTTCATCCTCACAATGGAACATGCAGCTGTAAAAAAGAACATGGAAAAATCTATATGAATGGGTAGGGAGAGATGGCCAAGATGTAGTATTAAGTGGAGAAAAGCAAGGTCAGGACGGTGTAATACACATATGCCAACTTCGCAAGCAGGGAGGGAGATGACCTGTCTGTGCAAGAAACTTTGGAAGGATGACTGAGGAGGGCCTCGCTGCTAGGGAGGACTCCCTGCAGGGGTGGAGGGTGGAGGGAGACACAGGGGAGGACTTTTTCCTTGCTGCTTTTTTATAACTTTTGATTCTTGTAATGTGACTGCATTATTGAATGAAGTCACTCACTTCGTAGATCATCTCTTTGCTGCTCTTAGTCTAATTGACCACCTTTCTATCATCTTTTGTCATCCCGATTTCAAGTTCTTTTAAAAAAAATTTGCTCTCTTTTCTTGTCAAGTAGGTCTTTTTTTTCCTTCCCCAACTTGCTTTTGTAATCAAAATCTACATTTTGGCGTGATTTAAAAATCTAAATTTAGAGGGTGAAATTGGAATAAGTTAATCCAAGTCATTTTACATTTCATAAATATTCATTTTTATTGAAGCATCAATTGTGGTGGCATCATTTTTACAAAGAAAAGATCTTTGGGGACAAATTCCTTCCACTATTATGTGGAAGGCATTATGTGTATTTCTTTTATTTTGAGTGATGTACATAGACATTTAAAAGAAAATGATAGAAAACAGTTTTCCTTTTAGAAAAATTTTCCCCAATGTGTGATTAATTTCTAAATTGTAGGACACAGGACTATTATTTCTTCTGCTGCCTCGTGTCTGAAGCGCTCGACTCCCCAGACTTCAGCGTTTCCCCACCTTGGGGGCTGCCTCCTATGATCTGATCCTTGCCTTCTCAGGCCGGCGTCCCACCGTGCCCCTCGAGACCCCGTGTTCCGGCGAACATGTCTCGGGGCTTTGCCTCTGGAACTGATCTCGTGATTCCTCCATGCTCCAATTTTTTCATTTATTTGCTCACTAAGTGTCTGTTTAATGCCCAAATAGGCAAAACATTGTTTCCCCTCCTCATTCCTACTTTCTCCCCAAAACTTGCCCTGTTTGAATTCTGCTTCTCCCAGAACCACCCCTTTCTCTCCAGCCTGAAGACCCCATTTCCTTACTGGACAACTAACTGGGGCTACTTTACAACTCCTCCCTGTCAGATCTGGCACTGCTGAGTGGATGTTCTGTGGCTGTGGAAGGACTCAGAGCACTGTCCAGTCTGTGGGCAGGGTGTGAGCTCCAGGAGAGACAGTCGCTGGGAGAGACGCCAGCTTTCCTCCTGGAGCGGGGGCCGGTGTTTCACCAGGCAAGCCACTGCCCTGAGGTGCCTGCAGCGCTCGCTGTGGTCCGCAGGTGTCGGGGTCAGTGCTTGCACAGCAAGGCCGCGTGGCCTGTGACACAACTAGCACGGCTGACCTCCTGCTCTTGGGGTTCATGCTCTGGATGGTGTTACCATGTGGGGTGATATGTGCCTATTCCAGCTTTCTCCTCAGTTATTCCTGGGGCCAGTGGGAGACTTTCCCTCTGGTAAGTGGGGGAAGCCCCTCAGCTTCAAATTTCCCAGGGGGACTTGCTAGGAGTTGGCAGCAGGGGTAAGAAAGCACTGTCCACCCAGTTCAGGGGTCACCACAAGCCACTGCCTGAGTGGGAGAGGGAGATCCGGGAGACCTCAGCCGTAGCCTGGGGCCCAAGACAGTGAGCGGGGACTCCAGAAGCCCAGGGACCAGAGTGGAGGCTTCTTTGCTGAGCCTGGCGACGCCTCAGGCCCTAGCTCCTGCCACTCATCACCCCGCATATGCCCAGACCCTCTCCCATGCCACAGCAGTGCCTGGCCCTGCCTGGGGCCAGTGAGAGCATGAACTCTGGTAGCACATGGGAGACTGCACTCTGCAGAGCTGGCTTGGGGTATCAGTCAGTACCAGGTGATGAAGGTTAGGGGTCTTCTACCTCCAGTTCATTCATCTTTCTTATACCTGAGTCCCCACTTTGTCTGAGAGCACCACGACCTCCACTGTTTCCAGAAAACACAGGCCCCAAGGGTGGCCTCCCTGAGGGCAGCGACCCCCGTGTGGGGGTGTGGGGGGCCGGGGGCCAACGGATGTTTGCTGTGTGAGTGCAGCTCTTGGAAAGGCGGCTCTCGGGGTCCTCAGGGCTCTCGGGGTCCTCAGGGCACACACACGCCCGGTGGTGACAGAGGCTCAGCACGGGCTGGGTGAGCAGGGGAGCCGTGCGCTGGGAGGAAGGGGGGCGGCCCCCGGGCGCTGGTGCCTGCTCCAGGCTCTTCCTGTCCCACCAGAACAGTGTCTGCTGGATGGAGCCTCTGCGGCTGACTGGGAGTGCGTGTGTGATCAGGATGGTGTGCCCGCCCTGTCTCGCCGAGACGGTCCCCTCAGCTGCCCCTTCCTCACTGTCAGGCGCCTCAACGTCTGGGCCTGGCTGCCCCTTAGCCTCTGCCCACATCGGGGGCTCGTCAGCACAGGTTGCTCAGCCATCCCACCAGCATATGGCCGAGCGATGGCAGGGCTGGGCCTCGACGCTCTCAGTAAGTGGCGCTGGCACTGCGGCCTCACTGCTTCCCATTTTATTGCCTTCCCTCTCCCCGTCGTGGAGGGCTAGCTTCTTCCCCGGCTCCAGCTGCTCTCGTCTGTGGGCCCCTGAAAACGTTATCTTGCCTTGCACAGGTTCTGCTTTTCCGTTTCCAACACTTCCGGCGTGCCCTGCGGTGAGGCCCGGCTCGGTTCCGAAACCAGACTTGCCATTTCCCAATCAGTGCACTGGCTATGTATTCTGACTTCCCTGTTTCTGTCCATGGCGCGATGTTCTTAAATCCCCAAGCCTTATTCACCTTGGCCCCTGCCTCTGCATTTAGTGTAGTCCTCCTCCAGTAAGTCTTGTTCTTTGTCTCCTGTATTGGTCAGGGGTCTCCAGAGAAACGTGACCAATAGGCTAGAAAGTGACGGAGGACGCGCAGCATGGGCTGACGTGGTGCAGCCGAGAAACCCAAGGTCTGCCGTCTGCAGGCTGGTGGCGCAGGACCGCTGGAGCTGCAGTTCCATGAGGTGTGACGGCCCGAGACCCGGGGGAGCTGGCGGCGTTTGTGCTGTCCACTTGCGATGACCTGAGCCCCAGGAGAGTCTGAGGGGCGGGGGAGACAGACCTCCCCTCCAGCAGAGAGCGAGAGTCAGCCCCCTCTTCGCTCTGTTCTTGCCTCCCTTGGGAAGGCTGTGCGCTCTGTTCATCTGTAGGCTCAAGTACTGACGTCACTCAGACACCCCCAGCAACGGTGTTCATCTGCCTGGTCAGGTGCACACCAAAGGTCAGAGGTCACACATCCTTGGTCTCTGCCCCAGCCTGTCTGCTTTCTTCCTTAGGCCAGGCTGCGTCTTCGCCCTTTCAGCCTAGACCCCTTGCGTGTCACCGTGGGGTCTGCCCGGCTTCGACTGTGCCGAGGGAGGGCAGCCCAGGGCGCTGGACCTGGCTCCTGCTTCCGTTGCCTAGGGAGGGGAAGCTCAGTTCCTTTGTATATTCCTCCCTGTGCTTCCTGAACCCCTGGCCTGGCTAGGGCGCCCGCTGGCAGGCTGAGCTCAGGGAGGACAAGGCAGGGCTGCCTGGCCTCCCGTCCTCCTGGAAGACCCGTCAGAATGTGCTTCACGTGGGAGACACTTGGCCCCTTAACCCCTGATGCCAAGTGCTTGCGCTGACCTCGGCCAGGGCCACCGTGTCCTCGGGTCAGCTGGAGTCTCTCCCGCATGGGGCCTCTCACGGAAGGGGGTGATGGTGCCTCCTGCAGAGAGGCTCATTCCTGGTATTTCTGTTGGACTTCCGTATCGTTTCGCGTGCGCGTGTCTGCTGCGCTTCTCAGCAGGGTCGATTTCTGGCCCACTAGCTCGCTGAATAAATGTATTACATTTGCATTATAATACGGCAAAGACTGGTAATAGTGCAACTGGAAGAAATGCAGAGTTGCAATGTGTTTCAATGAATATATTATCATTACATTTAAAAAAAAAGAAGAAAATTTAGGAACATTGACTGTCTTCCCAGCACATGTATGTAAAGTGAATTCTTTTGAAATGTTACCATGGTGAAAGGTAATATAGCACTGTTGACTTTTTCCTCTGTCATTGTTTTTTATATCTTATGCTTGATTTTTATTTTCATTTTTTGTTAGTTTACTGCAATTTGCTTAGGTCAAATCCAACAGGAAGAATTAAAAAGCACTGTTCAGATAGAGCTAGGAATTAGTCTTTGAAAAATTCAATATTTGAGCAGATTGACAGACACAAAAGGCAAGAGTCCTGAAAACTGCTGTGAAGGAACCGCTCGCTCCCCAGCTGCAGAAGATGAAACCTCCTGTACAAAGTCCTGCAGCTCGAGGATAAAAGCCAGTGGTGCTGGCCTCTGCAGGTGGAGTAGTCTCCGCCTGGTGCTGTGCTGGGAAATCACCGCCCTGTGAAAATCTCCATTTCCTTATCGCTCCTTGAACCCACTCAGAAAGAGCGATGTCATGTGCAAGCCGTCCGCAGCAGCTCCTGCTGGTCCCTCAGCTCACAGCTCCCCACTTGGCATTCCCCGCACACCCCAGGCGTGTGCAGCGGCACGAAGAAGCACCGAGCTCCCGCCCCCTCTGAGGGCTGCAGCCCGTCTGATAAGGCCGGCTCAGGCTGGGCTCCCCTGTACCCCGGCGGGGTGCTGGGAGACCGCTTAACTCAAGAGTGGCACCTGCACCCACTGCCTCTGAACGTCAAAGAGGTTTGAGGGGCGCAGGGCAGATAACTTTTACTATAAGAAAGGAAACGTCTCCCCCATCTTTGGGATGATGCACCTGATGAGAAGCTCTGTGCACTTATTTCAGTATGTGGAATAAAAGGGGATAATTATTTTCTGGTAAAAATTAGGAGTTGGATGAGTAAGGTTATGTGGGGGAAACACACAGTGGATTTCAGAAATGAGCTATATCCGTTGAAATAGGAATTTCCAGGGGTGAGAGAGGAAGAGAGGAACTCTACCAGTGTGACAAAGGAACTGAAGTCTTCACTATTTTGGTTTTTTCAAAACCTGATGGTCCTGCTTTTCCAGAATGCAATTCTAGGCTTCATTTCAGGTGTCCACCTGCCCGGGGACTTGTAGGATGTTAACGCACAGATGGATAGGCTTTTAAAACCCAGGCTTCTCTGTCCTTTCCACCATGTGTTATGTGGAGGTGAGCAGAAGCAGCTTGTGGTCTTGGGGACTCAGAGTTCAGACAGGCAGATGCTTATCCCCTTATCCGTGAATGAAATGTGTCTGTGATGCTTAGCAGTGCCTTTCTAGATCACTTTGGCAGCTGGGTTCTGGTATTGTTGTCTTGAGAACTTAAATTTACATCTGATGAACTGGATCATAAAGTTTTAGCACTTTTGCTATAAACCAGGAATTGGCAAAATATGGCCGAACATCTGTTTTTTTAAATTACATTTTTTCTTTTGAGATAATTGTAGAGCCACATGCAGTTGTGTGAAATAATGCAGAGAGATTCTTTGTACCCTTTACACAGTTTCCCCAGTGGTAACACCTTACCAATGTTGTGCAGTATCACAACCAGGATGTGAACCATGGTAGAATCAGCATGTAGAGCAGCTGTGTCACTTCAAGAATTCTCCCAGTTGCCCTTTTACAACCCTGCCCATGTCCTTTCTCAGACCCCACCCGTCCTTAACATCTGGCAGCTGATAACCTGTTCTCCGTTTCTAGAATCTTACCATATTGAGAATGTTACATCAGTGAAATAATACAGTATATCACCTTTTGGGACTGGTGGTTTTCAATCAATATCATTTCCTGGAGGTTTATGAAGCTGTTACATGTGTCAATACTTTGTTCCTATTTGTTGCAGAGTAATATTCCATGGCATGGATATACCAGTTTGTTTAACCATTTACCATTGAAAGACAGATGGATTTTTTCTAATTTTGGGGAGCTGTGAACAGAGTTGCTGGGAATATTTGTTTATGAACTTTTATATGAATACAGATTTGATGTCTCTGGGATTAATGCCCCAGAGTGCAATTTCTGGGTCATGAGGTAGTTGTTTGTTTAGTTTTATAAGAAAGTGCCCAGTTATTTTACAGAGTGATTGTATCATTTTAGCCTCTGCTTCTTTGCCAGTATTGGTATTGTTACTTTTTTATTTTGGTATTATGATAGGTGATACCTCATCTTGCTTTAAGTTGTTCTTTCCCTAATGGCAAGTGATGCTGACTATCTTTTCTTGTGCTTTCAGGTCGTTTATTTATCTTCTTCACTTAAATATCTTTGGCAAAAGGTTAGGCATTTCTTTCTTTCTTTTTTTTTTTTAAGATTTATTTATTTAGGCATACAAGAGCTGGGGTACAGGCCAGAGGTGTGAGGGGTGAGAGGATTCACCACAGACAGAGTGGGAAGCAGAACAGGCACATCTACTGAAATACAATGATGAGGGGAGAAACTGGGCGAGGCCAGAGAGGCTTACTGCGCCATGTGGGTCACCTCCCCGGCTGGTGGCAGGGATCGAACTTGTGTTGCAGTGTCTGTGGATGCTTCATAGTGTGGTACTTAACTCATTGTGCCACCAGGGAGGCCCCAGGTTAGATAGTTCTAGTTAGATTGTATTTTTTTTTAACTTTTGAGTTTTGTAAAATCTTAATATATTCTAAATACTAGATTTTTGTTAGATATGTGATTTGAAAAATTATCCCCTAGTCTGTCGCTTTAAAAATATTCCTTAATAGTGCCTTTTAAAGAGAAAAAGGTTTTAATTTTGATGAGTTTCAATTTATTAAGTTTTCTTTTTTTTTAAATTTTGCTTTTATGTTAAATCTAATAACTCGTCTCACCTTGGTCCTGAAAATTTCTCCTATTTTTTCCCTAAAAGTTTTATAGTTTTACACTTAAATCTGAGATCCATTTTTAAGTAATTTTTGTTTGAGGTTTGAGATTTAGGTTGAGGTTCTTTTTTTTGGCCTGTGGGCATTTAATTAGTGAAGCACTGTTTGTTTGAAATCCCTTTTCCACTGAATTGTTTTTGCATCTTTGTCAAAAACCAGTTGGACATATTTGTGTGCGTCTTTTCCTGGGTTCTTATTTTGTCTTATTGATCTCTGTGTTGTTCCCTCTGTGGATGCCACACGCTGCTGTTTGTGTCTATATAATTGGCTTTAATATTGAATAGCTTCAACCCTCCCTCTTTACTCTTCTTCTTCCAGACTGTGTCAGCTATTCTAGTTTCTGCGCCTTTCCATATGCATTTCAGAGTGAACTTGTCTATAGAATGGTGCAATCACTTTGGAGGTACGGAGCAGTCCAAACCAGAAGCAGAGAAAGTAGAATGGCAGCTGCCGGGTTAGTTATATATGTTAGTATATAAATATAAATATAAAAATCTAGTATTTAGAATATATTAAGAGTTCACAAAACTCAAAAGTTAAGAAAAATACAATTAGAAATGTCTGAAATCCTTTTAGTATGTCTCCCTCCAGTCCCGTCTGGTCTTCTCTTGTGACTCTAGCATTTTTTTGTTACGCTCACCTGGTGAGCAACTTGTACGTGCTGTCTCGTCATTGTTTAAATTTACAGCAGTGATTTCTCTGTAATGTGTGTGCATTTTCTCTGTACCTGCACTGCTAGTTCAGTGAGGGCGTATTTACTTCTGTGTATGCCCCAGGCCCATGTACCTTTATATTATGCAATAATAATTATTAGTAGATTAACGAAGGATAATTGCACTTATATTCTGTGTAGTATCATGTTTGGAAGTTGTGTGTTCAATAAAATCCTTTTAGTATGGAGCAGGTCGATAGGTATTAATATTAATGAATCTCAATAAATGGATGAGGCTCTGTTTCTAAGTTTCCTTCTTGCACAAACTATCCATCTTTAGAAATTTGATTATGACTGCCTGTGTGAGCTCATGGCTGACTCTCCAATAGTTATTAGAATGAGATCGCGCTCTCAGCCCTATATTATGATTTGTGTTGAATATTTATGGATGAGAGGTCTCTCTCCAAATATGTAAAAAGATTGGTGAGTGAGGGAAATGGCTCCCTGCCTGGAAGAAGGAAACGACCCACCATTACCTGCAGTTTCCTCAAGGTTATGTGTACATAAAAAAGGCAGTTTTATTTTCTAGAACCAAGTGATTTTATGAGAGAACCAGTTCCACGAGGGCCTTTCTTACAACCATCACGTCAGCATCACGACTGCAGAGATCACAGAGCAATCTTAGTCTGTGCGTTTGCTGGTTGCAGCCTACCTTTGGGACACTCATATTTTTCTGCCGAGTGGACCACTTCACTCTCCTGACTAATGCCGAGATGCAGAAAGCACCGTGGCATGTGCTGCGGGAAAGCGGGTGCCGCTTGGTCTCTGGGGCCTCTCGTGCATGGCAGTGCCATCTGCGTGGGCTCTGATGAGCTGGGTGGGCGGGCGCGAGGGCATTTCCTGTTTGCTAGTGATGTTGGCCTTCGTTCGTGTGCTTCCCCGCTGCATGGCCTTGCCCCGGCCGGCTACCAGGTTCTCCTTTGTAGGTCCACGGAAACAGTGGCCAAGTCCTGGGAAAAGGCCACGGGTCGCTGCCTCCAATGGTCACTGCTGGTCAGAGGAGAGGAGCCAGTCCAGCGTGCTGCCCTCCGGCTGGCAGACAGACACTCCTAGTGCCAGGGGACATGTGGGGACAGCTTACTGCTGTGTTGTCACCTCCTCTTCTGGAAGAGTGGCAGGTGCCCAGAGCTGTGGTGATTGGGGACGTGCATGGTGCCCCCAACCTTGACTTCCCTCCCGCCAGCCTTCCTTGCAGGCTTGGCTGCTGGGTCCATGGAGAGGCAGTGAGGGCGGTGCTTACTTACCTGCACTCCTTCCCTGTGGGGCGAAGCGGGGCACAGGGGACTTTGGGTGGCCCACAGGGGTGTGCATGTCCTCTGGTCCGACCATGTTCTTTCCACTGAGCTGCCTTGTGGGCCTTGGGTTCAGTCTTGTGGGGGTCCGCACCTGAGAGTGGAGGAAGAGCCAGTGCGTGGACACAGGGACAGTGGTTAGAGCAGAGAAAGGTGCACTCAGGAGCAGGAATGGGTGCCAGGAGGAGGAGGGGGGTAGGCTCTGCTGAGCGGGAGAGTGGGGCCAGAGCCTGGCCTGGACAGTGAGAGGGGAACGCCGTCTTCTCTTTCAACAAGCCTGGCTGCAAGGAAAGGAAATAGCGTGAGAGCCCCAAGACAGCTGGATTTTCAAGGTGGTCGGTGGGCAGCACAGGTGCTCAACAAATGCCAGTGGGTGATTTCAGGAGCTATAATCTCTGTTCTTAAGAAGTTTACAGCATAGTCAGGGAAACAAAATGACAGAAATAAAGATGAGCGTGTTGAGGCTGTGGCTTTGACAAAGGGCTGGATTTATCAAGAATTTGGAAATGCTTGACTGTATTTATGTTCTTTGTTGTGTACTTAGCATTTAAATAAATTTGTATTCCTATCCAACTCATCACTAATTCAGATACATTTTTCCCATATTAAAACCAAAAATGTACCAGCCATCATATTTCCAGGGAGTTCTAAAGGAGACCAAAGATTTTGAATTTCATTTTAGTGTCAACATATGACAATCTCATTTCAGAGAGTTATTTTGAATTTAGTTAAGTCTAAAACTCAGGTTAGTTTTTGTTTTCTGGCTAATTATTCTAGTGGGGAGACATTTCCTTGGAGATATTAGGATAAAATATTGTTTTTTAGATATGTGGCACATTTCCTCGTATTTTTTAAATCTCTTGGGCATTTTAAGGGGAATTTAAGCCATCTGATTTTGATCTAAATATAATTTACTCACAATAATGGAGAAATATTTGATATCTAGAGAAATCTATTGATGCTCTTAAAGCTTTTCTCCTGGGAAATAAGAAATCACATTTTTCCAAGAGTAAATTACAAAGCTACTTCTAATTTTTCATTTCATTTAACGAAGTTTGAGTTAAGCGTCAGATTGGGCAGTTGTGGATCAATCGCTTTAAATTTTTTGAGTCTTCCTTTAAGATCGAGCATAGGCAGCTTTCTTTGGAGGGCCCCGCCCCTCCTCCCTCCATACCCCACCCCCCATCATTCTGACAGTCTTACCTGCTTTCCAATTTTTCTCAAACAGTGATTTTAGAAGATATAAGGTAATAAAACAATTTGATGGCAGTGATCGGTGGTGTCTGTATTCAGATGTTTCAGACCTGTCAGAAGCTAGGAAATGGCATTTCAATGTATGTCTTAGTTTTCACTTAAAAACACTCTTTGAGATTCAGATACCATCCTAAGAGACTATTTCGAATTTAAAAGAGGAGGTTTAGGTTGAGGTGTAGCCACATTTCTGCAGCTTGAGAGACGTGAAATCCCTTTACAAATAATTTAGGTCACGATAGCAATGTTCCGTGGGGGAAGTGACACGTGAGGGTCCCCCCTGAGAAGGGGATGAGCAGGGATGGAGGGCAGGCCGGGTACCCACTCTCCTGCTTCAGGGCTTCCCTCTCTAGGAGGCTCCTCTTCTGGATGCACCCTGGTGTGCCAGCCCCCCTGGGCAGGTAGAAGTGGCATCTCCCACTGGGCCTCTGCCTTCCCCCCATGCGGGCTGGCCTGGTCTGTGCAGGCTGCTACCCTCTTGCTCCACAGCCCTCTGCTGCCCTCTGCTGCCCACAGCAAGTGGCAACTAACAACACAGGTCTGGCGAGCCGTGGCCAGTGCCTGGGCCAATGTGGTCTCCTTCGTGCATCTCCGCCAGATGGTCCCGCGCAGGCAGCACGAGAGCCGCTGACAGACTGACTGTGTTTGGTGCAGCTCTGCCACGTATGAACTGTATGACCTTGGAGACTCGTGTGACCTTGGGCAAGCGTGTTCAGCGCTCCGTGGCTCAGCTTCCTGGCTTGACAAATGAGTCAATAACGCCCTCTGAGGTAGGCATCATGATGATGTGATGAGGTGAGATGAAGCGAGTGCTTAGGACAGTGTGTGGCACGCAGTGAAGTGCGAGAGAAGTACTAGTTGCTGCGTGTACCCCTGTGCGCGGTTTACGGTGGGCCAGCGTTTCCCAAAAGTGGGGTTCCTGACACGAGATGCTGCTGCAGATGCGCAGGATGACAGGGTGATGAGCCCCTGGAGGAGGCCAGCGCAGGCGAGTTTGGCGCTGAGCGGCCCTCCCCGGCACGCTGACCTCTCCAGTTAGCCGGCTCCAGTCCAGCTCGGCCCGCAGACGGCCCAGCTTCCACAGTGTGCCAGCAGCCGTGTCTGCGGCACCTTTGCTTTCTGGCAGGCACAGCTGCTGCTTTTCACTTGAGCGCTGTTCTATCAAGTTTTCTTTAAAAGTAACCTTGGTTTCAAAGAAGTGAGTTTAAAGGGTGTTCACTGATAACAAACACGCTCTAATTCCCGTTCCAATATAGGTTGCAGGCAGGGCGCTCAAATGCCTGGGGTTCAGGAGCACTCAGGAGACTGTGCTGGCACCTTTGGGGAGCCTGGGTTTGCATCGCTGACTGCCTGGAACTTTCCTGCCCGGAATGTCCCCAGGTTCCGCTTTTATCCAAGGCCCCCTCTAAAACCAGGCCCCTCTGCCAGCCCCGCCCCGTCTTCAGACTCCCTCACGTGCTGTTCTGCTCTGTCTGTCCGGCGGTCGTTTTCGTAGTTTGTGACGTCTGTTTCTGTGCCCAGTCCTGTCTGCAGGGGAAGCGCCCTCAGGGAGGGAGTGGCTGAGGCACCTCCGTGGCCCGTGAGGGCCTGACCCCTCATGGCGTGCAGGAGGCACGGCTGAAGGCTTCACCTGCGTGTGTCTGTGCTGAGACATCGGTCACGGCCCGCTGAGTCCACCTGTTGTGACTACCCAGTTTTACCCGTCAGAGTCCAAAACCCCTCTATGGCTTTTAATAAGCCTCTGCAGCTATGAAGCCAGCAGCGTCATCAGATTTAAGCACTGCCTGTACCCCAGGAACTTCAGCCCCCTCCAGCCCTGCCCCATCAGCAGGCATCTGCCACCTGCTCTCCTTCGGGCGTGTCAGGGAAGCGGGCTCACGGGACCCGCCGTCTCTTCCGTAGGCTGCCCTCGCTGCGTCACGGTCCAAGTTCGTCCTGTATGGGCCTCGCTGGTCACGTGCGCCTTTTTGTCACTTAGCGTTTCCAGAGTCTTCGCCAGCACTCGGCGTTATCCTTTCCCTCGCAGCTCCCGAGCAGGCAATGCGGGGTGGTCAAGGTGACGCTGGGATCAGGCTGATGGGGGCTGAGAGAGGAATGAGCCCTTGAGAAAAGTCCAGAGTCTGGTTTTGCCGGGAGGAGCCTCGGTGCTCTCGTCACGGTGGGGCCCGTTCAGTCGTGGGTGTGGAGACCTGCTGTAGCGGCAGGAAGGCAGCACACCGGGCAGGTTCTGGATGGTTCCAGCAGATGGGGGCGTGGGGGAAGGAAGGAGTCTTGGAGCCCTCGGTGGCTTTTATGCTTTTTATTGTCAGAGGTGGCCAGGTACGTGGCAGGCAGGGTGCTGGGGGGCCGGGAGGCCTCACCCTCTCAGCTGCGCTGCTGCTGCTCTCACTGCTGCTCATTGGTCCTGGCGTCCTCATGACGCTGCCCATATAAGCCCATGTCCAAACCCACTGTGCGCCCATATAAGCCCATGTCCAAACCCACTGTGCGCCCACTTGTGCATGCCCACTGAGGCATGCGTGCAGCACCGCAGGTGTCCATCATCATACCAGTGGTGGGAGGGTGGAAAGACCTGATTTCTCTGACCCTACAGTCCACCCCCTCAGGTTTTTCCACCATACAAAGTAAACATAAGTTTTTTCTGGGCAAATGTGAACATTGCAGCCATGAACCACAAAAGTAAATGCAACACAACAAAATATAACAGAATACAAATAAATTTAGGCAGGGCACCAACCCAGGGGCAAAAGACAAGATCATTGGCACCAGCAGATGATCCACCACGTCTGCTGCCAAAGGCACCGATCATATGAGGTGGGAACCACTCACGGCATCTGCTGTCTCACGCCAGGAGCCGTCAGGCTTCCTGGCCTTCTCTGGCTGTGGTCTCAGCCACAAGCCACACACCGCACCCACCACCAGGGTGCTCTCACTCTCGGGATTGCGATAAACTTTTGGGGGTCACCGCCCAATCCCCAGGGTACTCTCTGCTGTCACTCCAACACTCGGCTTTCATAGCCACATGTGACACGCAGACCCTGCACTCAGGCCAACCTGTGCACACGCGCACGGGCCGGGGACCTGTGGACACAAGCTCCACATGCAGCCTCTCTTGGGTCTCCTCTTTGGCTGTGGGCTCCAACATGTTCCCTTCCCGTCCCCCTAGGACGGTTCCTCAATACCTCACCCTCACTCAGTAACAGGCGGGGCATCACCCACAGGTGATTTTAAGAGCGTCACTGGCCCTCTAATAAACCTAAGCTGCTTACTAGCCGCTCAGGGCTTCCCAATCTTAGTGCCAGCTCTTGCCTTCGCTAGGCTTTTTTGGGCTGCTTTCGGCCATCAAGTCTCTCTGGCCATGCCTCGATTCTCATCTCCTGGGGTGTACAAACAATCATCCACCCCCAGGGTCCCATAAACATAACCTGCCAAAGTTTCCCAGCCTCCTGGCGGGATTGTCCATCAGTCCTTTCCTTGCGTCAGCAGTGGGCGAGCTTTGGATCGTGGTCCTCTCCTCCAAGGAGTCTGCTGCCTCAGGGGTCGTGGGCTGGTCCTCGCGGGCGTCTCCTCCTCCACTCGAGGTCCTGTCCCGCAGCTCCTGGACCTCTCTGCCTCCTGCACTCCTGCAGCGTCTCTGGCTCTTCCAGCAGCGTCCTGGTCGTCGGCCACCTCCTGTGCTGCCATGGCACCTCCAGCGGCTGCACATGCTCGTGGCCTGCCACCTCTCAGTACCCCCTGCAGCCTTCTTAGGGCTCCGCACCTGTCTGCATCGAACCATCCTGCCGACTACACCAATTGTAGTGGCAGGAAGGTGGCACAGGGCAAGTTCGGCATGGGTTTAGCAGACGTGGAGTAAGCCCGTGTCCAAACTCAGGTGCGCCCTCTTAGGCACGCGCGCAGCACTGCAGGTGTCCATCATTATACCAGTGGCGGGAGGGTGGAAAGACCTGATTTCTCTGACCCTATAGTAATCATCAGTGCTTGGCTAACAGCGGCTTGGTAAGCCAACACCTGTAAGTGGTGCCTGCAATGGTGGAGACAGGAGGAAGAGAGCGGGGAGGAGCGGGCAGGGAGAGTTTGGAAATAATCTGGATTTGCTTTTGGAAGGATGGCAACTGGTGTTGCACAGTTGAACTCTGTGGAAGGCAATTTATCTTCTATTTGACAGCATCAGGAAGGAACATGCAGGAGTTAGGGTTCAGGGCGCTATCTGAATAGAAACACTTACATGCCAAGTGTGCTTTGTAAGTGGCTTGTCTTCCCACTAGACCGTAGCTTCTCAAAGTCTGGCCGATTTGATTTGCCTCTGGGTTGCTCAGAAACTCAGCTCACCGCATCCACTTGCTGTGACTCCTCCAGTCTGCCGTGACTTTCATATCGTCCTGCCCATCTGCACCCTTGCGTCTCTGCGTCCGTGTCAGGGGCAGCTGCGGTTCCTGGAGAGAAGCAGCTGGGTTGGAGGGGTCGGGGTTGCCTTGTCGTGCTGGTAGCTTGGCTTGGAGACCTGCAGCCGGAGAGCGTGCGTCTTCCCTCCCGGGCCCAGCGGCCATCCACCTGCTCAGGCCTTCAGTGTCCTTCAGCACCGTTTTGGACTGTCCACTACACAGGTCTTGGACTTCTTTGGGTACATTAATTACTCATTTTTAAAATTCCTTTTGCTCTTATTGCAAATGTAATTGTTTCCTTGTTTTTATTTTCAGAATCTTCATTGCTGGTGTAGGAAACAGCCGACTTTTGTGTTTTGTGCCTGAACTTGAGTGTTGGTTCTGGTTCTTCTCCTGTGTGCGTGGAGCCCTTACATTTCTGTATGCGCGGTCACGGCCAGCACAGGTAGAGGTAGTTCTGTGTCCTTCTTTGGTTTGGATGACCGCCGCTTTTGTCTAGTGTGAGTGGGTGGAATGTCCGGTCCAGCGTTGGCGAGAAGTGGTGATGCCGATTTTCCGGCTTGTTCCTCACCAGAGGCGGGAGGTGGTAGTGTCGAGTATGGTGTCAGCTGCTGGTTTTTTCATAGGTGTCCTCTTTCAGGTTGAGGAATTCTTCTCATCCTAGTTTAGTGTTTGTGTTTTTTTTTATTTTTTAACCATACAAGAGTATTATTATTATTTTGCTTTATGAAGATGATCAAGTGATTGTGTCACGTGATTGGTCACAGGTGCGCTGTGTGAATATGGACTATTACATAGGCTGCCTGTCCTGTGGCAGAACATCCTTTCATTCCTGGGGTAAATTTCCCTTGGCTATGGTGAAATATCCTTATATGTGTTGCTAGATTCAATATTTTGTTTGGAATTTTTGCATCTATGTTCATAAGAGATACTGGTTTATAATTTTCTTGCAGTCTGTCTTTGTCTGATTTTCTTTTTTCTGTTTCATTTTTTTGCTCTAGTATTTATTATTTTTTCATTGATTATTTAAGGAGTTATTTAATTTCACTTATTTGTGATTTTTCACTATTTTTTTCTTATTTTTGATTTCAACTTTTACTTCACTGTGCTTGGAGAAATACTTTGTATGATTTCAGTTTTTTTAAAATTTATTTAGATTTGTTTTGTGATCTGATGTACTGTCTTTCTTGGAGAACATTCTGTGTGCATTTGAGAGAAATATGTATTCCACTGTTGCTGTTGTTGAGTAGCGTTCTATAGATGTCTGTTGTTCTAGTTAGTTAGGTCTAGTTGTTCAAGTACTCTGCCTTTTTTTTTAAATCTATCTAATTTTACTATTCACTGTGGAAAATGGGTTATTACAATCTGCAACTATATTGGACATTTGTCTATTTCTCTCTTCTTTTTTTGCTTTATGTATTTTGGAGCCTTTATTTGTAAACATGTTTACAAACGTATATTTTTGGATGGGTTTACCTGTTTATCACTCACTATAAGATGTCCTTATTCATCTTGTCAAGATGAGCATAACCATTTCCGCTCTCTTTCTGTTGCTTTTCACTCGGTACATTGTTGTCTTATCATTTTGTTTTCAATTTACCTGTGTCTTTGAATCTTATGTGTTTCCCTTGTAGAGAGTATGTAGTTGGACCATTGAAAAAAATCCAGCCTGCCAGTTTGTCTTTTACCTGGAGTCTATAGTTCGTTTACACCTAGTGAGCGTACTGACCGACTTGAATGCACTCTGCCATCTTGTTATCTTTTTTGTTTCTCTGTTCTTTCATTGTTGCTTTCTTCTGTGTTAAATAAATATTTTTCTATGGTAATTCCTTTGTTTATTTAGTGGTCACTCTGGGTATTACAGGTAGTATCTTAATTTATGACACCCTAACTTAGAATAAAATCATCTTAACTTCAATACTGTAAAAAAAGTTGCTCCTATGTAGTTCTAGTCCTTCTTTATCATATTGTCACAAATTACATCTTCATACGTGTGTTCCCATTAACACAGATTTTTAATTACTGCTTTATGCTGTCATCTTTCAACTGAGGTGGGAGAAAAGAGTTACAAACAAAATATGCATGTATGTTATCTTTTATATACTTCTGAACTTTCCTTCGCTTGTGCTCTTTGTTTCTTCCTGTGGATTCGAGTACTCCCTTCATTTCAGCTGGAAGAAAATGTCCCTTGAGGGTTTGTTGTACGGAAGACCTGCTAGTAACAAATTCTGTTTATGTACATGGACATGACTTAACGTCATCTTGATTTTTGGATAGTTTTGCCGATACAGAACTCTTGGTTGTTTTTTTTTTTTTTTCTTTCAGCACTTTGAATATGCACCCCACTGCCTTCTGGCCTCCATGATTCCCACGGAGCTATCAGTGTTAATCATATTGCGGCTGCTTGTACATGAAGAGTCACTTCCCTCTTGCTGCTTTCAAGATTTTCTGTCTTTGGCTTTCAAAAGTTTGGTTTTAAGTTGTGAGTCATTTTGATTTGAGTGGATAAAATGAGATGCTTTTGTTGTGCTTGGATTCAACCCTTATGTTATCTCTTGTATGTCTCTGACTTATCAGTGTTACGATCTAGTAATATGTGGCTTTGTTTTTCATGACCAAATTCCACGCTTTAATAGCCCTTCAGAGTGATATTCATGTGCCCCCTCCCGTAGTTATGCACGTAACAGATTTATCGAGCACCTGCATGTGGAAGACTCTGCAAGACTTTCTGCTTCCTTAGAGCAGTGACACAGGGTCCTGAGAGTTGACACATTTGGTAGGTAGAGGACGCTACTCAACTAAGTACTGTACAATTAAAACGAAGGTATACTGAGTATAAACAGAGTATTTTAGGAGTGCAAAGGAGGAAGTCACTGATTTTTATTTTTGATAGATGGGCAAAGTAAAGATTATGTAGGTTTAGTAATTTGAGACATTGAGTTCTCTATATGACCCATAAATGAGAAAGTGACAGAGCCTAGGACCTTAACCTCACATCCTGGATTCTTTCTATGAAACCATAGTGATTCTAGGGTATGGCTATTCTGTATTTCCAGGCATCAAAGGTAAGAATGGTTTCTTAAACCAGGTAAATATGTGAAGCACAGATTGGCTATTTTGCTTCAAAAGATGTGCATACTACAAATAAAAATAGACCGTATTATTTGTGCTTATTCAATTGTACCACAATGAACTTAGTAAACAAGTGTCTATGTTAAAACTTGAGGCTCAAAATATGAGAAGATGCTTAATTTTAGCAGAGCCATCCTGCTTTTTTTTTTCCCCTTTCACTGATGTTTATCTCCCGCTCCCTTCATCTCCAGTAGCATTTTGGATAGGTACAGTTTATATTAACGTTTCCTTAAAAATAGGAATTGCTGCTCCATCGGAACAACGTTCTTTTCCCATAGGGTAAAGCGTGACTTATTTGGGCATGCAGTTTTCATTTTAATGCCTCCTTTTCTATTCTGTCCCATGATTCTTTGCAGCAGGACAAGGAAAAGCAAGTCTTATAAAAAGAGATCGAGTATGTGGCGCTTATTAAAGTTACACACATCTCCTCTCGCAGGAGAGCTTTTGCTGCCTGCAGGTCGTGCACATAGCACATATGGACACTCCCAGGGAGCAGAGTCCTTATCGCGAGCAGCGAGTGGCGCCTAGTCCTCCATCGTTGCTCCGGGAACACGTTGGTAGCGATGATGAAAGGTGGGCACCATGAAATCTGTAAGGTGATTTGGCAGAAGTCGCTGCTGTCGGTGCCAGGATTTGGGTATCGTGCCACAGTTTCCTGTTTTCAAATGTATTAATTGACCCGCAAAGGACATCTTTTGGAGACAAGAATTCAGACAGACTGGCACAGGCTGGACCTCCGCCAAGACTGCTCGGAAGGTTGCCATACTGGGAGCAAAAGAGTGAGAGAGAAGAGAGCGAAAGGGAGGGAAGGGGGGGAGAGAGAGGAGAGGGAGAGGGAGAGGGAGAGGGAGAGAGGGAGAGGGAGAGAGAGAGGGAGAGAGAGAGGGAGAGAGAGAGGCAGAGGGAGAGCTGAGGGAAGAAAAAAAGGCAAGACTTGGCACTGCTCAGTCAAATCAGCTTCTTTTGTCTGCTTTCTCGGCTTGAGATTGAGGAAAGAAAACCATCCTGGGGTACAGAAAAACTTAGAACTTTTTGGTTTTCAAACTTAGAAGGCTTTTTAAGTCCCTTGCGCGCTTTGAAAGTGTTGGTCCATACAATGACGTAGTCACCAGTGTCGAGGGAAATAAAAGCCTTTTGCAAAATGCAGCTTCCACAGTGTCCATGCATTTGGGAAATACTGTATTTGCTTTTTTGCATGTATGATTATACCATGAGAGACAGGATTAATAGAGAAGATGGCAAGGCAGATTTCTGACTAGAGACAATATTTATTTTCTGCAAAATAAAGTTTGTTCATCCATACAAACCTGCTTTCAAATCAGATCAGACAGCCTTCGGACTGTGTTCAGAACGTAAGTTTTTAGATTTTATTTATTTATTCCCGTTTGCAGACATTCACTTTTTTCAGGAGTCTTTCTCAGATTTCATGCAGCCCAGCCAGGAAGTCACAGTAAAAGTTGTTTCAGCCATGTGTTTAAGGAGACGTTTTCTCAAAGCGGCAGCCCGTGTGGCTGCTGCTCCTTGCTGTCCTAACCTGCATCCCCAGCTCTGAGTGACAACACGGAGACCAGAGCGAGCCGAAGACCAGACTTCGCTTGAAGGGCAGACGCGGACTGTGTGTGAGCTCGGTCGTTCTTGCGCGCGTGTGTCTTTGCTCTGAACCAGCTTTTGGAGGTGGGTGGGGAGGTGGGTGGGGAGGTGTGTGTGCAAAAGCTGTGTGTGATCAGGGGATTTTCATTGTGAGGCGAAATGATAAAAGGTAATTTTACGATGTTGGCAGAAATGACTGGGGATGGGAGAGAACAGGGATTTACATCTTTTGGAGAAGTCGTGAGCTGTGTGGAATACTTGGAGAAAATGCCCATCATTTTTAGCTGATTAGGTGGTATAATTAAACGCTCACAATAGCCTGGTCCTCTCAAAATGTTTTTAAGTAGAAGGAAAACGCAGGAAGCCCGTTGATGTTCTCTGCAGTAGTACCTGGCATTTTATTGAGACGCGTCCTCTCCGTCCGACTCTCCAGCAGCACGGCTGGCTCCGGGGCCTGGCTTGGGTGGGCTATGTCCTGCTCTTGAAGGTCCACGCCTTGCGGAGAGGTGAGCCTGAGGCGGGTCCCCAGACCTGGCTGTCAGTCAGCGTGCAGCATCTGAAGTGCAGCGCTCGCGCTGCTGGGCTGTCTCAGGAGTCCTGTGCAGTTTGGTTCCTCTTTCTGTTCTGTGCTGCTGGAATCCGGGCCGGTCGTGCAGCGCACAAGCCCTCACCCTCTGGGCAGTGGAAAAGGCTGCTGCAGCAAACGTGCCTCTTGCTTTGAGTGTGTGATCGTGGATTTCTTAAGCCTTTCACAATTATTGTTTTTTCCTGTAGCATTATGTCGTGGCGCGCTTAATGCATCAGTTGTTCAAAATGGGTTTATAATATTGTCAAGACACGTCAGCAGTTTTGAAAATGGCCCTTGGTAGAGAAATACGATTTTAAAACGTGTGCAGCCTTAGCCAGGTGATTAAATAGTTAAGCTTCAGTACTTCTTCAACTTTTTTGCTGACCAGCATTTTGAGCTCCAGTAAAATGGAGTCCCTGACTGCCGGAGGCTGCCAGAATGACCACTTTGTTGCACGCGCTTCTGCACACACCACCTCACCGGTGCCCCTGACACTACGCCAGGCACAAAGCCTCTGGTGGGCGCGGGAGGGGCAGCTTGAGCCTGCGTGTCCCTCTTTGGGCCGGCCTAGCACCGTCGTGCCTGCACTCGCGCCCGGCAGCACATGCGGTGGAAGGAGGTCAGCAAGGACGCGGGCTTGGAGCTGCCCTGAGATCGTGACCGTCTCGCCGCCGCGCTCTACTTCCTTCCGTTTATTCCCAAATATTTGACACAACCTCCTGGCATTTAGATTTGCTCATATGTAACTTTTTAAGTTGATGTTGGATCATTTCCCCTTGAAGCTGAAAGAATTATATTTATCAGCTCATTTCCTGACTCCTTTGCAGCGCAGGCAGGGAGAACAAACTTATTTTATATCCAGACTATTTTGTGTCCAGTTATTTTGTAACAATATCACAAAAAAATGAGTGAACTAAAGACAAAATTTTCAGAACAGACCTTAAGAAATACTAAGTTTTTTGATACTGGTAAAATTGCATTTTATAGTGTTTTTAGATTTTGAGATTTGATAAATGTTAGCTGTTATGTCTGACAAAGCTTCTACCCTTACATGCTCTCTGGACTGCTTGTTGTAGACCTTAAAATGAAAACTGTCTCCTATTTAGACGCTCCTTGTTAACTGAGTATAACAGAGAGTCCTTTGTACAACTTTTAAGAAAGTGGGTTTACGAAATTGTGTTGATCACATTTTTAAAAACACGTTTATGTTAGATTTAACATGATGCATTCTTTACTTAGACAACCACATTGGTATTTAGGCTATTATATATTTTCAGATTAGTATTTCAAATCCTATTTTAAGATACGTAAACACTATTGCAGTGATTGTAAAAGAACTCTATCTCAGCATCTGTTCATTTCGTTTGAATTGCATAATATTTTGAAGTAGAATTATTAAGACAGAAATGGATTCATATTTAACTGCTACTTGATGCCTTTATTAAGTCCCACTTAGCTATGTACCTGAACATATACGCAATAATTCCACAGACTTAATGTGAACCTCTCAAGGGCCTCCATCCAGCGTTTCGTAATTATTTACTCTGTTACTCGTTTGTTGAACAAATGTTTATTGCCCACCCACTTACAATGCTAATATTTTATTGCTGAAGCTATTTTGGGTGGCAGGGAAGGAAGCCGCATACACGGATAGAAGAGGAAATGGATTTTAAGTAGAAGTTCAGAAGCCCTGAAAGAAAAGAGCAGTGGTGGAAAGAGATTCATTTCCATAGATTAGAGTCTGCTAACTTTGATTGCACAGTGTGTGTGCATATTACAGAGTGTTACCTAGATGCTTAGGTGAAGTGCATGCAGCTGTTGGGATTTTGTCTTACCATCAGTTAGGTTGCTGCATCTTCGTGGCCAAAAAGTGCACGTCTTCTGACAGATATGTAAAATAAGCAATTCAAATGTGGCGAGGAGGAAACTAAAAAGGAATGCTTGAACCATGGATCATATGCTGGATTTTATGTACACCAGAGTAGATTTCATAGAACTTTTGAAGATGTGGCCACAATGTAAAAAAATAACCGGTGACCCAAATCATGGGTGGAGAGATGGGTTTCAGAGTCCTGGCAACCGGAGTTTGATTCTGATTTCATTCTTCGCTTGTTTGACTCTGCTCCAGCTACATAAGCCCAGTGTCTTCATGGGTAAAATTAGGGATCATACTTTCTTTCTCGGGAGTTTTTGGGAGGAGGAGTAAAGATATACATGCCAAGCTCTAAGCACAGTGCTTAGTACATAGTAAGTACTCAATACATGTTGCTGTTATTTTTAAAAATTAAATATTTAAGAAATGTGATAAATACACTTAAATAAACCACCTTTGCCATTTTTAAGTGTCCCTTTTGGTGGCATTAAGTATATTCTTATTTTTGTGTTGTCATAACCATCATCCATCCACAGAAAGCTTTTCACCTTGTTCCCATTAAACGGCAACTCCCTAGCCCTCTCCTCCCCAGGCCCTGGAAACCACCCTCTACTTCCTCATTTGGATGATCTAAGAACTGCAGAAAAGTAGAATCATACAGCGTTTGTCTTTTTATGTCTGGCTTTTGTCACTTAGTATCATGTCCTTGAGGTTCATCCATGTTGTGGCAGGTAGTCAGAATTTCCTTCCTTTTTAAGACTGAATAATATTCCATTGCACAGACTACATTTTATTTACCCATTCATCGGTCAGTGGGCACTGGGTTGTTTCCAACTTTTGACTTCAAATAATGCTGCTTTGAGTATGGGTGTAGAAATACCTGGATGCAGCCTTGATTTTATTTCTTTTAAAAGGGTGTGTATCCTGAAAGGGGGTTTACCGAAGCAATGGCAGTATTAGCACTCATAGAAGGTGACTTTTTTGAAAAACTTGTTGTGAATTGACTTTAAGGACTTAGAATCTGACTTTTAGCATGGATAATGGTACAATAAGTAGGAGGTGACAGACTTGACTAAGAGCTCATGATGTCGACCTTTTTGTGGAAATTAATACTACATTCTTCATCTCTAAATTATTTTATAGTGTGGAGTTTTGCATGATGTGTTAATTGGGGAAATACTCTGACCACTCACATGAAGTAGTTTTATACTTTGCCTTGGAATAAAATAGTAGTATTTCATTTTTAACACAGTTTTCTTAGCATTCTTACAGTTTCTGTTCAGAAAACCTTCCCTAGCCATTCAGGGTAGCTGTGTTTATAACACATCCTCAGATTCCCTTTATCAGTGAATACCTTGATTTCCCTTTTTTCCCAAAAGACATTTTTGCTGGTTATAGAATTCTGGACTGGCAGTTCTTTCCCCTCCAGCATTTGAAAATGTCAGAGCACGTCTTTCTGCCTCTGTTACTGAGGAGAAACCTGTCATACCAATGGTTTTTCCTTCTAGTTGAGATTTTTTTTTTCTCAGTACTTTGAAAATCTTTCCCTTTGTTCCTAGTTTTCAAGGAGTTTGACTAGGATGTGTCTTGGTGTGGACTTCTTTGGCTTTTTGCTGGGCTGTGCTCAACTTCTTGGGCATGGAGGTTTATGTCTTTTGCCAATTAGCAGCTTTGACCTCTTACTTCTTCCTGTACTACTTCAGACCCGTTCCCCCTTTCCTTCTAGGACTTAGATGACATGAATCTTAGACATATTTTCTAGTCCTGTAGGTCTTATATAGGATCATTTTTACCGCCCATTTCGTCCATTTGGGTAGTTTCTATTGCTCCTCCTGTAAGTTTTGCTGCTTCTTTCCTCTGTCCTCTTCATTCTGCTACTGAATGGTTTTGAATTTGCTATTCCATGTTATCTACTGTTTATTCATGGAGACTTTCTAGTTTTTCATTAGTTTCATCTGTGTTCATAACATTTTATGAGGACTGCCTTAAAAGTCTTTGTCATCCAGGGACCTCCCTGGTGGCGCAGTGGGTTAAGCAACGCACTATGAAGCAAACCGCAACCACTGCAGCACGAGTTCGATCCCTGCTGCCGGCCAGGGAGGGG